>PVKZ01000414.1:600000-826233 GCA_004027375.1 Macroglossus sobrinus | reverse complement strand
AGGCTGGAGGATACATTTAAGAAACTCTTGAGTCATATTGATTACCACCATTGGAGAGATGAAAAAAATATTACTCGTTATTCTCAATCTGCAAAATGACCCTGACGTCTAGTCTCAAAAATCACTTTTAAACAAAGTATTTCCTGACACATGGAGAAATCTGTATTGTGGCTCTAAATGTTCATATTCATCAAAAAGCCAAGGTTTGAGAATGAAGGAATCCTGTCCAGGGACATCCTTATAATTCAGTGTGACTAACTAGTATGTACCCTAGCAACTGAGTGAGGCAGTGAGTATGAAGACCGAAATCTATAGGTAAATAAGGAAGCCCTTGGACTTTCACTTCCAGACAAGACACAGTACCAAGGACTGGAATAATCCTCTAGCCTAGAACAACCAAAAATGTGGGCAAAAATAATGATATTCAGGGCACCATACATCAGAAAAATGAAGGACTTTGAGAATTGGAAGCTAACAATACCTGATTTGGGGACTTATTATAAAAATACCATAATCAAGACAATATGGTATTGGCATAAAGATTAAAGAAATAAATAAATGGCACAGAATAGAGTCCAGAAATAGGCCCATACATATATGAACAACTGTGTTTTGATGAAGTTGCAAGGAAATGTAGCAGAGAATAAATAGTCCTTTCAACAAATGGTACTAGAACAAGCTAAAATATAGAACTTCTATGCAGTCCTTCACTACATACAAAAATTAACTCAAAATAGATCACAGACCCAAATGCAAAAATTAAAACTATAAAATTTCCAGAAGAAGACATAAGAGAAAATATTGGTGATCTGGAGTTAGACAATGATATCTTGGACTTTATACCAAAGTACAGTCCATAAAAACAAAAACTGGTAAATTGTTCTTCATCAAAGTTAAAAACTCCTGCTTTCTAAAAGACATTATTAAAAGAGGAAGAAGACTACTAAAAAACTGAGAAAAAATATTTGCAAAGCACATATTTGATAACTTGAATGAATATGCCACAACCTGGGCTTGTTCCCAGGTTATATAAAGAACCCTCAAAACTCAAAACTCAAAAGTACCCATTATTCAATGGTAAAGGATTTGAATAGACACATCACCAAAGAAAGTATACAGATGGCAAATAAGTACATGAAAAGGTGCTCAACATCATCAGTACTCAGAGAAATACAAACTAAAACCACAAAGAAATACCACAACATACTTATTAAAATGGCTAAAACTAAAAAGTGTGATCATACCAAATGTTGGCAAGGATGCATGGAAACTAGAACTCTCATGCACTGCTGGTGGAAATGTAAAATGGTATAATTACTTTGGAAAACTTTTTTTTAAAAAAAGTTAAAACACCCCTACCATACGATCCAGGTATTCTGATCCTTGGTATTTGCCCAAAAGAACTAAAAGCTTATGCCCACACAGAGACTTATACAGACTGTGTAATTGTTCCCAAAATTGGGAACAATCCAAATGTTCATAAACAGGTAAGTGAATAAACAAATTGTGGCATATTCACACAGTGGAATAAAAAATTAATGAACTATTAATACATGCAACATGGATGAATCTCAAAATGATTATACCAAGTGAAAGAAATATATACAGTGTGATTCAATATATATGAAATTCAAGAAAATGCAAACAAATCTATAGTGATAGAAAGCAGATCAGTAGTTGCCTGGAGGAAGAGCGTGGGAAGGTGTAGGAGGAAGCTTTTGGGGTTAGTAGGTATGTTCATTATTCTAATTGTGGTGATGATTTCTATGGTGTACATGTACATTAAAACTTATTTAACTCTGCACTTTAAATATGTACTGTTTATCGTATGCCAATTATACTTCAATGAAGCTGTCCCTTTTTAAAATCCCTTATTTCAGATAAATAGAGGTAGTCTTGAGGCATATGCATGTCATTAAGCAGAACAGAGTGAAACAGACAAAATTGTTCCTGGAAACATTATGAACAAGATGCAATGTCCTCATGAAGCTTTCCTTCCTGCCTACACAGGACTTTCTTCCTTCCCTAGCATTCCATGGCATTTCCTGTTTATCTGGTGCTCAGGGTTCACCATCTCACTCCCAGAAAGGACCACCCTGGCCATCATTCCTCTTGTCTTTTCTCTCTCTTTTCCTCCTCATGGAAACTATTCTCAACTTATCTGTCAGTATGAGAAGGAGATGATTTACTGATTCACACAAAATTGGGGGGAAAAAATGAACACTATAATCAGCTCATCATCTTGTCTCCTTTAGTCTGCCCCTCATGCCTTGGTGACATTTAAATTTTAAAAGAGGCAACTGCTTTCATCTAAAATAAACAAATGTTACAAGTAGAACTTGAGACAGCATCAAGGAAATACTTTGGGGTATAGGGGATTTGCTGTCATCCACTTCATACTTTGAATCAATCTTTGTATAAATAATGTTCCTTATGCCCTTTTCTCAATTAGTTTAAATGAATTTATTTGGAATCTGAAAAAAGAATTGTTTCACAGATTTGGCCACTTTTTTCCTCATAAATATACATGACTTCTCATTTGTAGGTTCCAGATGGGACTGGAATCTATGAGGTCAAAATATCAGAAGATATGCTTCTCTAACTTTTATAAAGCAAAAAGCCCCAGTAATCTCATTCCCTAGGGGTTGGTCCCAGAAGAATGCTGACCTAATTTTCAGATAATGAATTAAGTTCTGAATATGAGCCCTATAAAGAGCCTTATGTGTTTATAAGATATCCCAAATTATCAGAGAACATGGACCTAGAGAGAGGATTATGTCTCAGAGATGCCAGTTTTACTTCTAGGACTTAAACAAATAGTTTTAAAATATCTATATTATGTCAAGTCCTTTATTAAGCAATAGAAACCCAATTTTGAATAAGACAGTCATCATTCCTGGCCTTATGGAGTTTAAAGTCTAGAAGATAAGACATACTGCCATCTAGCAGTTCCAGGAATAAGTATTAGAAACTGCTATGAGCATGTAAGGCTGGAGAAGCTAACCAAGGAGCAAGAGAGAAGGTTTCCCATAGGAGACATTTGAGACTTAAAACATAACAAAGCAATGACAGAGGGGAAAAGAGTTTCATGCTTAAAGTTCAGTATATGCCATGGTCTTAGAGAAGGAGAAACCATATTATAGTTTACATTCTTAGAGATGAGCAATATGAATGAAGTGGACCAAAAGAGAAAATAACTCAAAAATGAGGCTGGGGAGATGAGCAGGAGTGAAATCTTACAGGAATGGGTAGAAATAATTTGGTCTTTAACCTAAGAACCATAGCAAGCCATCAAAAAGATGTGAGCAATCAAGTGTTATGATCACATGTGCCTTGCCTATCAGATTCAGAATTTAACAGTTTACTTGAGATGACATTACCAAATGTACATACATAGTGGTTCTGAGGTGGGTCCTTGAGCATCACTACCTGGGCTCACATCTTCTGTTTCTCTCCTCTAATAGCTCCGAAAACAATTTAACCTCTCTGAGCCTCAGTTTCCTATCTATAAAAGAGAATCATAATGTTATCCTCTTCATTGTCCTGTTACAAATATTAAATCTGTTAGTACATGTAAATATTTGGGATTATGCTTGTCATAGAGAAAAGGCTCAAAAATTATCTCCACTTATATTTGTATAGTTCTTAGGAATCTCAAATATAACATGTCTATAGCAAGTGGAAACTACCATTTATAGAGCCAGAACCCCAAATAATTACATCATTAGTATAAGGTTGAGCCATCCTGCCCACACACAATCAAGAGACCATAAGAAAAATTAACTGCATTGAACATTGGTGTTAAGTGGAGGGAAGAAAAATCATAAGGACCATGACCAGAGAAAAAAAGGGACATTTTATAAAGATAAAATGATTAGTTCATTAGGAAGACATTATAATCCTAAATTATTATGTGCCTTGTGATAGAGTGTCAAATTCAGGCAGCAAATTTTATAGAACTAAAAGGAGAAATAGACAAATAAGCCACCATAGTTAGAAGTATTAACACTTCTCATTTCAATGACAGAAAGACCAAGTAGATTTTTTAAAAATCCATAAGAAAACAGGAAATATGAACATTATCAACCAATTCAACCTAACTGCCATTCACAAATCACAACAGCCAAAATGGTAGAATTTAATCCTCCAAGATGGACCACCTGCTTGGACATTAAAAAAAAAAATCTCAGAAAAATTCAAAATATTAAAATTATACAGAGTGTAAGTTCTGAATACAATAGAGTTCAATTAGAAATCAATAACAATAAGAGATCTGTAAAAACTCTACATTTAAAAATATTATAAACATACTTTTTAATGACCCATGAGTCAGAGAAAAAAAATCATAAAAAGAAACTAGAAAATATATTAAATTGATTGATATTGAAAATACAACAAATTTGTAAGATGCAGCACTGCTTAGGGAAAAATGTATAATTATAAATGTTAATCTTTAAAAAAAAGAAGATTTAAAATAATGATCTAAGTTTAAGAACTAGACAAAGAAGAGTAAATTAAATCCAAAACAAGTAATAGGCAGAAAATGATAAAGATAAGAATATTTGAAAATGAAAAATAGCGAAACAGCAATGAAAATTTTAGAAGTCAAAGCTGGTTCTTTGAAAAATTAATAAAATTGATAAACACTAGCAAGACTGAAAGTGAAAAAAGAGAGAAAGCTCAAAACCCCAATATTCAAATGTACCTACAAATGCTACATATGTTAATTAAAAGAGTAATTAAATACTAGAAACAACTTTATGCTAATAATACAAGTTACCAAAAATAAGAGAATATCTGTTAAAAAAAAAAAGACAAAAACAAAAACCTGGAATTGTAATTAAAAACCTTTCAACCAAGAAAACTAGATATATGAGACTAGCATTACTATAGCAAAACAGATGAAGATATTAAAAGAAAGAAAAATTATGGAGCAATGCCACTCAGAAACAGACTCAAAAACCCTTAACAAAATATAAAATAAATCCATCAATATATTAAAATGTTAATCCACCAGGAACAAGTTGATTTTTTTAACCCAAATGGTTTGACGGAATATTCTAAAACAAATCAATAAACTTATTAAATTAACAGAATAAAAGGGAAAAACATAATTATCTCACAGGTGCAGAAAAAATTTTGACAAAATTTAACACACATTTGATAACAAATCTCAGCAAACCAGAAAAACATTGGAAATTTTCTCCTCAGTCTTAAAAAGAGCATCTACAAATAATCTATAGCAATGTGGTTATACAACAATGTGATTGTACTTAATGCTGATGAACTGTACACTTAGAAATGAGTAAAATAGTAAAGTTTATGTTAGAATTTGTCTTTCCTCTACTCTCAGGAATCCCAACAAACTATATCACATGAATAGACTTTAAGACAAAAGTTTTGCTTGCGATACAGGATAACTTCATAACTTTTAAAAAGAATTCAAAATACAAGGAAACTCTAAAATATTAAATTTGTATGCATTCAGAAATACAGCCTCAAAATAATTAAGGGAAAAAATAACAGAACTATCAGGAAGAATATGCCTATCTACTGTCTCAATAATTGATAAAACAAGAACAACAACAACAAAAAAAAAACAATAAATAGAAGATATGAACAACACTTAAGTCGGTAAATCATTTAACTTCTGTTCTTGCTTCATACCAGGCATTCTGAGCACTGCTTTGTCTCTAAACAGGCTTGAATCCTACAAAGTACATTTCCAGATTTCTTTGTCAGTTGGCTTCAGTGTATATTCTGCCATAGGAAGCACTGATCAGAAATTATAAGGCAGAAGTAAAAGAGAGACCTTTTCCCCTTCTTTTCTATTCTAATGGCAACTCCAGCAATAGCAGCATCAATCCACATGACTTCAGGTTGCTGGGCTCCTATATTATCTGTCACTGTGCAGTCTCCTAGTTTGTACAAAGCAATGATGATGGTTCTAATGACAGTAGTGGGTGCTCTAGCATCCTCAGAAGTCCAGGAAGCCTGGGCTCTCAGATAAAGCCATTTTAACATTTTCTCCTGGGGGAAGAGGAATGCTAATTGCTTTCTAAAGTTACTAAGCCCCTCCCCCCTTTTTAATATTTTTGTTCTTCTAGTCCTTCTAACAAATTTGTAATCTATTTCTTGTATTAAATCTCTGCTTGAAATACCTAGAATGTTTTCCATTTCCCTAAGAGGATACTGAGTGATAGGACAATAAAGTACAACATTGCACTTACCACTGCAGAATACATCTTTCTTCTCCAACACATGTGGAACAAACACTTCCAGCATTGACCATTGACTGGGTCATACTGTAATTAAAATCATGCAGAAAATGTTCTCCGATTACAAAGCCATAAACTCAGAAATAAATTGTAAAGTATAACTAAAAGCAAAACATGTTTGAAATTAAGGAATGATAAAAATAAATCAAAGAAGAAATAACAGCTAACTTAAACCAGCTTCCCCTTATATTGCTCTGACTATGTGCCAGGATCTATTTAATCTATACACAAACCAACCTGAAGCAGACATTTTTTTTTTTTTCTATTTCTGCCAGCAAAAGAATCAGTGCTCTGCAAGGAGTTTTAGTGACTGACTCGACCTCACACAGCTGCCAAGGCTCGATTCATTCAGTAAAGCCCTAGATTCCACACTTGTAATCAAAAAGCTATACTGTTTTTTTATCATAAAGGAAATTAGAAGTATTTAAAACTGAATGGTCATAAAAATAACACTATGTATGAAAATTTAAGGGATAAGGTAAAACAGAACTTACAAGGATATTTCTAGCCTTACATGCTTATGTACATGAAAAGATAAAAGGGTGGAAATTATTGAGCTATAGTTAGAAAATGAGATAAAAATTTAGAAAAAGGTTAGCAAATAGAAGATTTGCTAGGCAATAGAAGGAAGAAAATAATGACAATAAATATAGAAATTGATGCAATATCAAATAGAGAGACTCAAAACTCAAAGCTGATGATGCTCAAAGATTCATAAAATTAAAAATCTCTAGGAAGACTCTAAGAAAAAAAAGGCAAAATAAACAATATTAGAAATAAAAAGGAGAAAAGACTCTAAATGATTTAGTCTTTACAAAAATAATGAAGTATTATAAATAACTTTGTACCAGTATTTAAAAATTGATATGATATCAGTAAATACTTAAATAAATATAACTTAACCAAACTGACTCATAAAGGAATAGAAAATTCAAATGTCCTAAACCATAAGAAAATTTAATCAACTTTTTAATCCCACAAGAAAACTTGAGCCCCAGGTGGCTTTCTAGCTCGTTCTATCAAACAAATTTAAATACAAATAAAATAATAATTTTTATGCAAGCTGTTACCAAATATTAGATAAAGAGAGAACATTCTCCTATTTGTTTTATAAGGCTAATGTAATCTTGAAACTAATATCTGACAAGGAAAATACAAAATAACCCTTATTTTTGTCATCTCTATTCTGTTATTATGTCCATCCAGAGATTATTTATTTCAATTACTGTATTTTTTAGTTTTAAATTTTCTGTTTGTTTTTTCCTTGTATTTTCTGTCTTTACTAAGTCTTTTCATTTTTCTATTCATTTAAAGAATGTTCACTCTTACTTCTTGAAGTAATTTGTAATAGCTAGTTAAAAGTCCTTGTCAGATAATCTCAACATCTATTAAATTTGTATGCATCCAACAATACAGACTCAAAAAATTAGTATACTTCTCACAATCACCAACATTTCAGTGTTGAAGTCTGTTGTCTTTTTTCATACCAATTGAGATTTTTCTGGTTATTAAATATGCCAAATAATTGTGTATTTTATCCTTGACATTTTAAATATTATGTTATGAGACTCCAAGACTTGTTTAAATCCCGTAGAGAATATTGATATTTTTGTTTTGCCAGGATATAGATCTGTTTGAGTTCAGGCATCAAGATCTGATTAGCCTTCTATGGGATGTAATGCCAGTGTCAATTCCATTTTCAGAGCCTTTCCTGTGCTATTCGTATCTGTCTGTCATGTGTGCCACCCAGTGGCCGATCTGGGACTTGGGTGGTGGCTTATCTAATAGTTTTATTTCTCAAGTCTACGGTACTTTGTATTGGGTCAGGTCCATGTATGTACAACGCGAGGGATTCCAGGAGCTTTATTGGGTTTCTTTCCCAAGCTTCCCCTCTCTGTTATATTACTGGTACTTTCTAATTTCCTAGGGCTCCTCTTTACAGTCCTCTGGCCAGAAAACTGGGGCTTTTTTATTCTTCTCTGCTGTATATTTTCCACAACTGCATCTATAACCGAGGACAGGTGGTGGAAAGACAGAGAGACAAAGCAAAGTAGAGGTTTGCCTTACACTTTTAGGACCACGACCCCTTTGATCAGAGAGAAAAGTTCCCCTTTCTCAGTTTTAGGTATCTGCAGGTTTCACCGCTGCCACTGCCACTGTTGTTGTCACCTCCTTTGCAGGATTTCCTCTGGACTAGAGTGCAAGAGAATGGAGAAAACAGAAATAAATAAGGGATTTCTCAGTATGTCAGAAATCTCTTTCCCCGGTCTTCAAGCCAGAACTGGAGGCTTCCCATGGGAGCCCTGCGTCTAAGCCGTGGTGCCTGCTTCCTGGTTTCAGGCTGCCTTGAGTCCAGGCTGGGAGATCACAGAGAGAAAAGCAGGGTGAGGGGAGATTCTCTGAATTCTGGTCTTCTTCCCCAATTCTGCTATCATTCATTGTTTAGCATCCTCAAATATCAGTTTCAAGTCTTAAAAAGCAAAATTCAACTGAGTAAATTTGAAGATCTAATTGGCTTTCTTAAGCAATTTGTGAATTGGTCAATATCCCATTTAGCAATAGAGGATTGTACAAAATGGAAGGGTGGGGGACAAGGCATCTATTAACAAAAGAAAAGAAAGGTTCCTTGGGAGTCAGGGCCTCTTTTCTTTGGGGAAAGAAACCTTGAAGGTTTTTTTTATTATGCAGATTGCCTAAGGTTGGAGGGGCCCAGTGAGATTACCTTATTGATGCTTGACCAGAAAATTCCAGACTGCTGATTCAGATTATGTTCCTGGGAGAGGTTGAAACTGCAAGTAGAGCAGGTATTAAACCTAGGTTTGGTATCATGTGCTTGTAGCACGAGTGACACCTGACACCATTTGGGGTCTGTATTTTTTTTCTCTTAAATATAAATATCCTGAACAGGTTTTATAGCTGCATTCTGTGGGAGAGAAAAGGTGCAGTGTCCACTCTATCTTACCTGGAGCTCTGGCCCCTTCCCTCTTGCTTCTCAGCATCCTCAGTGGCCCAAGATGATTGCCAACATTCCAGTTTCTATCTTCATTCCAAACAACAAGAAGGAGGAAGAAACAAAGAATGCATCCCCTCTCTTTAAGGACATATCTTAGAATCTCACATAACCTTCCTTTTTACAAGTTTCAGAACTTCCTCGTGAGGCCTCAACCAACAGCAGAGAGTTTTATTCTAGGTAATTATTCACTTCATTCATAAATGGTATTGATAAAGAAGAGATATGGGGAATAAGCAGCAGCCTCTGTCACCAGTGTCTTGTTTTAGCTCTTTCCAGTTACTTATTCTAATCCTCATCTTTTAAAAGTATCTAAAATGTGTATAGAACTAAAGTCAGTTTAAATGTATTATAGAAGATGGAGGTTTATTACAGAACAGTCCAGGCCACTCTGCACTTTTCATGAGTCTCCCTACTGTGAAGGACTTCAGAGCAGCTTAGATTTGTGAGTCACAGAAGAGGAATATCTATCTATCTGCCACCTGTCCTCCACATACACGTCTCTCTATTTGCAGATAGCTTTGGATGTGATTAAAGAGATAGGTCAGGATGAAGAGGTTGGCATATGCCCTTTAACCACTCTTTTCCTTTTATTTTCTGGCAACCTCTAGTTCTGATTTCCTACCTTTATGTGAAGCTCAGCCTGGGGTAATTGGCCAGCCTCTTGGCATTCTGCTGACTCTGAGGAGACTTGGGAAAAACATAGCAATTACTCTGATTCTTTTCAATAAGAATGAGTAAGATTTTATATAAGATCAAAAAAGAAATTGATAGGAAGAAACAAAGAATCAAAGAAGAATAATTTAAAACCAAAGGGGAAAAATAAGAGACTCTTCATAAAGATTGAACTACTATTTTAAGCAGACATTCTACCTTAAAATTCTATATTTCTGCCTCTGGCACTCACTTATACTGGAGAGGGAGGGAGGGAGGGAAAGGGAAAGAGAGAGAAGTGGGGGGAAGGAGAGGGAGGGAGGGAGGAAGGGAGGGAGGGAGAGAGAGTGAAGGGAGAGGGAGAGGGGGAGAGAGAGAGAGAGAGAGAGAGAGAGAGAGAGAGAGAGAGAGAGAGAGTGTGTGTGTGTGTGTGTGTGGTTTAATGTGTTTTATTAGTTTAGAAGTGTAACCTCTTTAAGTCTGGCCCTGAGCTAGTTCTGGCCTCCTTTAATAAGATCTTGTATAGTATGTTTTTGCCAGTATGTACATAACTAGTTGCCTATGACAAATCTATTTTCACAGTTTCTTCCTTTTACCATAATCTGGAGCTTACTTTTGTAAGCTCTGAGTTATTCATCATATTTCATTTATACAAAGCTTCCTCCCTTGCCTTAGCTGGAATCTTTTTGAGTGCAGGGAGCTTACATGTCATTGTTTGAAAATGGGCTGGCTGCATCTTGAAGGGTGAAGCTTCCCTGTGGTCACCTGAGCCTTAGAAGAAGATCCTCATCTCCTCTGAAGACAGTCTTGGTCCAGTGGCCCAAACTAGACTTTTTGGAATTCAGTTTTGAAAGTCTCTGGAGCACTAGTAGTGCTCAGCCTGAATATTAAAATCATGTAAGGCTGATATAATTGTTAAGTCAGAAACTTTAGAGACAGTATCTAGGTATTAGTGATTTTTTCCCCAGATTTAGTGAGGTATGACCTAAAATGAAAAACTATCTGTTTAAGGTATACATGATGTTTTAATACATGTATACATTGTGACATGATTATCACAAAACTTAAATAACATTCATCATCTCATATAGTTACCTTTTCTTCTAATGAGAACACTGGCCTGAATTCTACTCTCAAGTATATAGTACATCATTATTAATTATAGTCACTATGCTGTATATCAGTTATCCAGAATTTATTTGTCTTATAACTGAAAGTTTGTAGCCTTTGACGAACATCTCTTTTCTCTCATCATCCAGCCACTGGTAACACCATTCTACTCTCTGTTACTATGAGTCTGACTTTTTAGATTTGACACATAAGCAAGATCATGCAGTATTTGTCTTTCTCTGTTTGGCATAATGTCTTCCACTTTCAACCATTGTTGCTATACATGGCAGGATTTCCTTCCTTTTTAAGGCTAAATAATATTTTACAATAACATGATAGATAGATAGTCACATTTTCTTTATCAACAAAACAGCTTATTCCTGTATTATCTTTGCTACTGTGAAGAATGTTGCAGAGAACATTAGAGTTCAGATTTCTCTTTGAAATAATAATTTTATTTCTTTTGCAATATACCAAGAAAAGGGATTGGTGAGAGTGTCCAGCCCTGTCTGCTCCTTGGAAGGGAGAGGAAGACAGGTCTTACCAGGAGCTGGAGAAACCATTCTGCTGGCAGAGCAAGCCACGACTCTATTCAAGGGGGCCCTTTCCACACCAGCTTGCAGAATAACTCCTCGGTCTTGTCCCTTCTCCCAGAGGAAGGTGTTGCTCCCTCCACAAATGTCTATTTTCTAAATACTGGGTGTCATGAAGAGCACTGGGCAGAAAGACCAAAAGCTGCATCCTGGCCTCAGTCATTTCTCACCATTATATTGGACAACTTACTCAACCTTACAGAGTGTCTGTTTCCTTGTCAGTCTAGAATTAGTTTCTAGAAGCAGCCTCTGTTTCCATAGCAGGCTCCAGTGGAATCCAGAGACAGACCAGACCTCTTTCTTCTGTCTTGTCACCACCCGAAAGTCAAAGTGGCCACAGGCCTTACTCTGGCTCCAAGGCTGCCTGGGAAATTATTTACCCTTTCTGGTCAGTTCCTCTTCCCACAGCTTTGAAACCACTGCTTTGTAGCCCATTTCCCTGTGATTCTGCATGATAATTGCTGAGGCCCTGGCTCTCTAAAATAATCTGGTTAACAACTGAGACTGCAGCTCAGGTCATCATTTTTGCTGTTTGTCTTGTGATCTATAGCTATTAAGAATGTCAGGTTTCCTCTGGTATTCAAGACCTTTGAGGGGTAAATTATATTCACTATTTTGCTTCCTTCTCACTCCCATCCCAAAACCTCTCTTGGATTTGTGTGCATGGTTTGGTTTTTGGTTGTTTTGGGTTCATTTGCTGTTGTTGTTGCCATTTTTTGTCTTGCTCCACTCTCACAGTAACTGCTAGTTCCAAACAGTTAAAAGACTTTGCATCTCCTTGAACCCAATATTTTAGACACTTTCTTGTGCATCTCATTCACCTCCTGCTTGAGATCCACCACAGGATTAGCCCCTGGAGGTTAAAGAACTCTGCCCGACCCAGGGAGGCAGCCTTCCAGTTTGAACCAACTGCCTTACGTTGAGTCAGTCTGCCTGTCTATAACTTTAGCCCATAAGTCTCAGTTTTCCCCACAGTAACAACAGTGCCTCTTATAAAATGGCATTTTCCAACATTTTCCAATATAAAGAATTAATTGGTATGTCTGTTAAAACAAACAAACAACAACATGGAAAAAAAAAAACAGAGTCTTTAGTCCTACTTCATACCCAGTGTATCAGAGATCAGAGAAGAGCCTGAGAGTCCATATTTTTATGAAGTTCTTTATTTTTATGCTAGAAAATACTTTTCTACAGGACTAACTTTCTGTACTTGAAGGCTATTAATATCTACAAAACTTTTCTTTTTTTCAGAACTAACATTCCTTGTTTATCGTACCAGTCCTTCCAAGAACCAGTCTCCAGACCTCCTTCCAACCTGTTTGTCCAATGCAAACAACAAATGGATCCTATTGATTTCCCTATTGAAATATGATACCCATGGGTGAAAGCAATCTTCATTTATTAATGTATTTCTTCTCTTAAGTTCCTATTGAGCACATATTAATCACGAGCATAATGTTAGGTGTTAAAAAAAAAAGAACAAGATACTCACAGTTCTTTGCTGTACTCCTCAAGCTTATAGAAAGAAAAAGAAGGAAGAGAAAAGGAGGGAGGGAAAGTGACAGAAATAAAAAGAAAAGAAAGAAGAAAGGAAGGAGATAAAAAGGGAAGAAGAGAGAGAGATATAAAATTACAAAATGTATGAAGTACTATGAAAGAAGTAAGCATGGCGGGGGGAATAATTTTCCTCTACCCTTCTGAGTTCTTAGTGGAGACCCCAGTAATAAAAGATCAATTAACAGGAGAAAAACAAACAAAGTTTATTATTGTATATACCTCGTATATACATGGGAAAGACCCAGGAAAACTGAGTAATGCTCTGAGGTGGCTTAGAATTCAGGTTTAAATACCATCTTAATCAGGAAAGGGGGGTGGGTAGAGGTCTCTTAGGGGAAAGTAAATGGTTTTTAAGAAAGATGGATGGGCTCTTAGAAAAAGAGATGGGAGGTGTGATAGTTTGTGACAAAATGTGTCTTGGTATGGTGTCTAGTCTCCTCTCTTGTGATTAAGAGTCGATCTTCCCTGATTGACGAAACTCCTAGGGAGAGGATTTATGACAACTGGTTCCTTTTGAAGGAATGGTCTTAAAGCAGATAAGGGAAGTTCAGAGAAAGCCTCTCCTTGCATTTGCTATTTATCCAGGGCCTAGAGCTCTAATTAATCAATATACCAAAGTGGCAAATCTGAGGGTGAGATGTTCTGCTACCCTTCACAGAAAAGGAGCTGGAATAGAATGGTCAGGAAAGACATCTCTAAAACTGTGTTATTTAAGCTCAGACCTATGAAATGAGAAGAAACTAATAATGTCAAGAATGCTGAGGCCAGAAAGGGCAGGGCAAAGGGAGTGTTTTAGGACAAAGACCCTTAGGTGAGCAGGAACCTGGCATGTTCTAAGAGCCCCAAGAAAATCAACGTTGCTAGAGCATGGTGTGCACAAGAGAGATTTAAGGTAAGGCCAGAGAGCTAAACAGACTAGACTATCACACAAAGACTTATCAGTACAAAGGAATTTGGATTTTATTCTGTGTAAAGTATGAAGCCACTAAAGGATTTTATGCTGGGAATGATTGGTTTTTATTTTATGAAGGTAATTCCTCAGAACTTCGGATAGAAACAAAGTTATGCAAATCAGTATCTTTTCTCTTCTGGAATTATTTGGAAGCAATAAAGAAAAATAAAACCCACAAACTCAGTTTCAGCTATACAAGGAGACAAATGTAATTCACAGCCTTCAAGTGAAGACTAGAATTATAGGGAATTGCAAGAGGGTTCTGTAATATCATATCTACGAAATATCATATCTATGAAAGTTCTGTAAAATATTCTTCCTATAAGTAACAGGCTCACTCAAAGTAAAAAACTATATCTCTTACAATACAAGTATGGAAATTGAGATGAGCAGACCTAGTGACAAGTGACCTCCTGGGTCTGGCTTGCATCAGCTAAGCAGTGAGGACACAAGGAGTCACCAGCTGAGCCATATTGGCAGGAAGCAGTCTGAAGTAGCAGATGGTAGAGACCCTTTGAATTATGAAGCCTGAAAAGGTACTTGCTGTCCTACCCCAAAGGAATCTCCTGCAAATAGGTTCTGCAAAAATACTCACCTTACTGGAAGGTGAGTAAACCTAAAGAAATTAACACAATATTGACACAAAGATACCATAAGAAAAAAAAAAGGTATAAAAGAGCAGTAAAACTTGCCAACAGATAAAATTGCTATCAGAAAAAAAATTTACAATGGAATGGATGAAAATCATGAATAGATATTTTGCTACAAATTAAAATAATGTAACGAAGTAATTGCTTCTATAAAGGGAAATCCACAAAGCACAAAAAAAAAAAAAAACAAGGAAGAGATGGTAGCCTTCAGGAGGGGATAACACTTGGACTAGTAAAACTCAAGAAAATATCAAAGGAGGGGGGAAAAAAAGCAAACTTTGAAAGGAGCACAGGGAGCACAGCCATTTCAGGAAAACATAATAAAGGACACAGAGGATAGAAATAAAAACAAAGGCCAAAATTAAATGTCAACAAAGCGACAACTAAAATCGTTTAGAGGAAACAGTGATAGACATAGAAAACAGGTCAAAGAAACCCAATATCCTTTCATTGGAAGAGGGAAGAAATTCAAGACAATGAAAGAAAAGAATATTTGATGGTAAAATTCAAGAGAGCTTTCCTTAATCTTAAATTTGCATCTCTTTACATCAGAGAAATTGTTACTTTGACAATGTAAAAATTATACAATGAAAAATGTGAGCAAAATGAGAAAGGTGTTCAGGGGTAGAATAAATGTATCTGTAAAAATGAAAGCCAAATATATAATTTAAAACTTAAATTAACAAGTAATCGAAATATAAGTCTGTATAATAGTTTAAAAGAAATGCTACAAAAAATAACATTGACAAATATCAGATGATGGAGAAAAAGAAGAGAAGGGGAAGTAAAAAAAAGAATGATAACTTTATCACTTCTATTAAGGAATTAATAGATTTTTTTAAAGAAACAAAGGACTAAGGGCATTAAATAAAATTATAAATTATTATTTATTAACAAAATGAAGTAGATACCTTTCTAAATATTAGAAATATTGCCCAAAGAACCAATGCAAAGAAAAAAATACTAAAAAAAAATTGTCTAAATACAGAAAACAATACAAATTAAAATGTTAGACCTGAAACCAAATATATGTTACATCAGTTAATATAAATGGCTTAACTTAGCTATTAAAATAAAAACCTTTTCAGGTTGGATCACAAAGCAAAACCTACTTCTATGTAGTATACAAAATAGATACCTGAAGAAAGGTATACTAGACAAACACAAACAGACAAACAAAAAGCTACATGTTACCCTGGAAATGTGAGGGTTGCTGGGACATTGGGTGCTTATCGGGAGGGCATACCGGGGAGACTGCCTGTTTCCTCCAGGTTTGTGTGAGGTGGGGCCAATCACTGTGGAGTAGATGGACCAGGAAACCTGAGCTCCAGTCCCTCTGAATGACCTGGGGTGCCGTGGGGAATCAATCGCAGAACTGACTTTTTCCCCTGAGCTCCAGACCCACACATCCTCCACCTCCCTGCTATGGCATCTCAACATGCACCTGATGGACTTGCCAAATTTAAAGAAGTCAACACGGAACTCTTTCTCAAACTGGCTTCTCCCACAGGGTGCCTCTATACAAAAAGTGGCATTGCCATTCATATAGCTGCCCAGCCCCAAACTGGGAATCATTTTCAATTCTTTCACTCCTCACAACTCATCTGTTGGCAAAATCCCACTGGCTGTGAGTTCACAGTGTATTCTAACCTCAACCTCCTCTCATCTTTTCCACCTCTAACACCCTTCACGATCTAAGCTATCAAGATTTCTTGCCCAGACCACTTGCTCTTCAGCAGCCAGAGTGATCCTTTTAAAACAACATTAGAACAGTTCATGAACTCTGCTTAAACCTTCCAATGGCTCTCATCATACTTAGAATACAATCCAAGAGGACAGGGGCTTCATCTGTCTTATTCGGTTTATAACCACATGACCTACAACAGTGCCTGGCACATTGCTGAAACTTAATAAATATAATATTTGTTGAATGGATGAATAAATAAATGAGGGAATGAATAAATATACAAATAAAAGAGTCCTTTACAAGCTCAATTTCCCTATTTTACAAATGTGGGTAATATGGGCTAATAGGAACATAGTTAGCCTAAAACAGCACTGGTGAATCTTTTGTATCCCATATGGAAATAAACACCTAACCTGTTACAAATTATTTAAAATTCAGTATAAATCAGATCATTCGATCTTCTTCTTAATACTCATTTATGCCTGCAGTTGTTCAGCCATATCATGGCTTTAAACATGTTTAGAGGCAATGTAGAAATATTATCTCTCACCACAGGCCAGTAATCATGAGACTTAAATCACATGCTCTGGAGTAGAATTTAATAGCATATGATAGTGAGGGAGACAGAGTTGCTACAGTGGAAGGAGAATGACTATCACAGCCAGGCTGACCTGGTTGTATACCCCACCTGTAGCACCTGTTAGCAGAATGCTCACATGCATAGCTGCAGAACTGAGAGTGATGCCCACTTCTGCCACTTACTTGCTGTGTGACCTTGGGCAGGTCACATGGCCTCTCTGAACCTCAGCTTCCTTGCATTTACAAGGGTGTATATAATCAACCCTACAGAGTTGTCATGAGAACCAAATAAGAGAATACACAGAAATCACTTAGTGAAAATTGGGTCTTTAGTAACATAGTAAATTCTCAATAAATATTGGCTGTTATTATAAATAATCAGACATTTGTGAGGATTAAATGATATGTAAAATGTATATGATATATATAATTAATGTTAGTTCTCTCTTTGCAACCCCTGCCCTCGCCCTCACTCACTACCCATAGGGAGAGAAAAAACCAAGGATATTCATTGCATAGATATTCAGTGTTAAAAAAAGGGAAATTTGACACTATGTGGACAATAGGGGGAAAATGTAAAGGAAAAGTTACAAGATTAAAAAAATATAAAGCAAACAAAACCACAGGAAACCTAGAAACTATTTAAAAGACTATTTATTGGAAACCCAGGGGAAAAAAGTGTGCCAAAGACTAAAAATACCAGGCACTCAAAACCAGCAAAGTCAAAGAGAGTGCCACAATGAAAAGAACACTTCAAAAACGAGTGAGAGCCCAGCTTACCCTAAATGGGAAAGCCCACAAAATGCGGCAGCTGAACAATGTTCAACAGCAAACGTTTAATGAGTATCTACCATATCACCTGGGAATTGGGCCAAAAAGACTTTAAAGAGCACTTTGCAAAGAACTCCTTTCACTACATCACAAAGAGGAAGTGATCATCGTGTGACCTGCTTACTCAACTTCGAATAAGAGAGAGGGAGCAGCAGAGAAATGGAGCTGAGTAGTGAAAACCTGGGGCTGCCTAGGCAGGACAGAGGGCTGGCACTCTGAGCTTTAGAAGTTGGTGGGGGGGCGGGGAGGAGGGGCACAACATAGCACATTCACCATTTCTCTTCTGTCTTTGTGTCTTAATATTTACAAACACAGATTTACATAGGTATATAAATACAACTACAAATTTTTTTTTTCAGCTTAAACAAACATCACAGTAACTACTGAGGAGAGATGCCAGGATTCTGCCTAAAAGGTATGTAGCACAATGTTTTCAGGCTAATGAAATTCAGTTGATGCAAACTTAACAAATATGTTTTGTTAAGAGGTCAAGTTGTTCATTTCACATGATGTTCTGAATGTGGCTCTCTCAGGCTCTTTAACTATCTCAGAGAATATTAAGTGGATTTTTCCATGATAGAAGATGACTACTGATGTTCTTTATTTTATCATTAACGCTGAAATTTGGGTGCAGGTAAATAGTCTTCAATGACTCATAGTCTCCACAATCAACTGCCTTTATCTGACTCTCAAACTTCCTTTCTATTTCTGATTAAAGCAAGTACAATTACAAATATTTATTTTTGTCTTTGTGTCTAATGAAAGTGTTCGGTCTTGAAAAGAATATTTGCTGCCAAAGGCAACTTTGTGAGTCTCTTCTTATCGTCAAGGTTAACAATTAATTCTCCTATTTATGCATTTACCTTTGCCACAAGGTCTTACATTTTCTCCACAAAGACAAACAACAGTTTAATTCTTTGCCTGAAAATTTTAATGAGCACAATCTCCCAGCTGAGATAGCATACAGATACGTGCTGGCAAAAAGCTTTTGACTTTCTCTAGAAAACAGCAGCATACAAACCCTTATTCTTTACCCAGTTTATATAATATTTTGACCAGTGAGCAAACTGAGAACATTGATGCCTGCTAAGAAGGTTAAGACAGACCCTGTGATGGTTCATTCTGTGTGTCAATTTGATTAGGCTAAGGGATGCACAGATAGCCAGTAACACATTTTTTCTGGGTGCATCTGTCAGGGTGTTTCCTTAAGAGATTCGCCTTTGAAGAAACAGACTGAATGAAGATCGCTCTCACCAATACAGGTGAACATCATTCAATTCACTGAGGGCCTGAATAAAATTAAAAGGCAGAAAAAGGGCAACTTTGCTCTCTGCATGTTCAGGGACATCTGTCTTCTCCTGTCATCAGATATCAGCTCCTCTGGTTCCTGGGTTTTTAGATTTGAACTGGAATGACACTGCCGGCTTTCCTGGGCCTTTAGCTTCAGCTGGCAGATAGATTGTGGGACCTCTTAGCCTCTATAACATCCCAGTCGATTCCCAGGACTAAACCTCTTTCTGCATATGATTATGTATCTATAGGTTCTGTTTATCTGGAGTACGTGAATTAATACAAACCTTTGAGGTAAGGTGATCTAAATAATTCTGGTGTAACTTGATGCGTGGCTATGGCGATGGCTGAGGTATGGGCAGCTTCTCCTGAGCATCACCCATGTGCACACAAGAGCATATGTTTATGCATGAGGAATGTGTGCTCACTATCCCTTAGGCCCAATCTTACCAAAAAAAAAAAAAAGGAAAATAAAATAAAAGAAAAGAAAATGGTGCTTCAAAAAACATAACAAGTAAGCTGTGGGCAATTTAACAAGTGTAGGATGTGCTTAAATGCCTATTTTAAACCTGAGTTATATACTTGGCAAAAATGCAAATAAGCCCAGAATGTTATATCTCGTGTGCTAAAACTGATCAATGCAGAACTATTTATTGCAATGATGTTTAAAAATCAATTATGCAAATTATGAATGATTCTTAGAAATTCTTTCAAAATTTATTTCAGAATCACTCAGTAGGAGAAAACTTGGTCGAGGCCTATGTCATGGACCACGTGGATGTGTTCAAGCTCAAAAAGAGACAGCCACCAAAATGATGCATCCTTACATGTTAAAGCACCAACCTGAACCGTGACTAAGAGACTAAAATCAACTCCACTTTTACTTCTGATTGGACTAAGGCCATTAATGATTTGGACATTTTAATGTGCTTGGTGTGCTCCATCCTAAGTGATGTATAGGTGAAAATGCGTTGATTCTTAAACTTCTTCCAGTCAAGTTAAACAAATTTTCAATCACGTATGCGATCTGCTTGCTATTCATTACGGAGGTTCTTTACGGAGCCCAAGACGACTCCAAGTCTGCTATAATTATCATTTACTTTAGTTTCTTTATGAATGTTCCTCATTGTCATGTGGACATTAAAAACTGTACTTAAATGGTTTTTAATTATCCATACACCCAGTTGAAAATTCAAAATTAAATTTTAAAATTATCTCACTTAAAAAATAGAATGACATAAAGATCTCTCTCTCTCTCTCTCTCTCTCTCTCTCTCTCACACACACACACACACACACACACACACATACACGTAGACACACACAGGCACACACAGAATTTTTTATATATTTACCCTGTCTGGAAACACACAAGGCAAGTTAATTTAGGAGGAAACCAAACCATCTTTGGCCAGTGAAGCGTCTAACCTGAACTGGTTTAGAAAAATCACATCGTATTCCGCAACTACATTTTCCTTCCATAACCAGTTTATGCCTCTGCTGCTCCCACACACCATTTAGAGTCAACAACGGAAAATCTTCATTCTCATCCAAGTGGCCAGAGTTTGCAAAATACAAGAATCGTGGGTTAGGACTTCCTTATTTTGTAGAAAGGAATGAAGCTCTCTAAGAGTGTTAGAACACTGAATGGGGAGAGGGTGTGCATGTGGAATGAAAAGGAAGGAGCTGAAGCAAGAGAGAGATCGAGGACAATGAAGCTAGAAGGAGTTAGGTACTCTGGAAGCCTAAAGTAAAAGAATTTCAGGCAGTAAATGGAAATGAGTGAAGTGAAAGGAATAACAATTCCTAGATCTCTGACTCTGTAGTCCTTTGGAGTGTTTATTGGATCCACTAACAGAGGGAAAACTTAATTTAAGTTCATTTAAGTACAACCCGTGTTCTGTCTGGGGAAGAGGGATGAGCTGTCTTTTAGCAGGCAGGCTGCAGCCGTTCCCTGAGCCTCTGTGGGACACTAGCCCTTCCTTGAGCATTACAAGGTCTTCAAATAATTCCCCAGCCTCAGCCCTCAAGTTCCCCTGACCTCACTGCAGCAATTCCCAGTGTGGTACTGCCTCACTACTTAGAAGTCTGCCTCTACCGGAAGACACCTGTAGAAAGGATAGGGTATGAATCTTTAACAACCTTGTGTCAGCCTTCACAAAAATCATGTGAGGCAAGTATTAGCTGTAGTTCTGTGTTTTGGTTGAGGAGCCCCAGGTGGAATCAAGTTGGAAGCCAAGGCCTTTGATGCCAAATCTTGCACTCTGTGTTACACTCCACTGTCATCGTTGAGAAATGTCCTAACTCTAGCCCTTCTTTAGCATGGCTCACTGGACCCATCCCTCCTATTATTTCTCTTTTTCCTCCCTTCTTATTTTTTTGTGCCCCAAAACATTCTCTGAAATGATTTTAGCAGAAAAGATATTTCAGTGGGTGTTAGGAGGCCCAGGTAAAATGCAGATGAAAAATTCACTGAGCTTTTGCCAAACAAGGCTCTTGCAATTCAGCAATATTTGACCCCTTCCCTAACTTTCTGAGTACTGAAAAGAGCTGGAGTGTGCTGTTTACCAAATGAATCAAAACAGAATTATTTGTTATAATTTTTCATCATTGCTCCCAGAATTTCAGCAGCTCCCTGTGAAGAGCATGCAAATGGGTACAAATGGATTTGCTTTGCTTCTATTTCATTGTTAGCTGTTTTGTTAGCTGAAAATGCCCTGAATGAAAACACAATTGGGACATGCCCTTAGAACTGTTTCTTGTGCTGCATAGGCAGAGGTCTTCCTTCGTTAATTAAAACAGTCATTCTACCTTATTAAACATGTATGAGAAGCAGCATGTTGCTTTCAATTCTATCCCAGTTTAAAGTTTAAGAGACATTTTGGTAGTTGGGTAAATACAGGGAAGAATGGCATGGGTAATGGTGAGGAGAGGGGGGAAAAAAGAGGAGGAAAATACCAAACTAATACTCGATGTTTCTTTGGGAGTTATTTTATAGCAGAAGGTAGGTTAAAAACCAGTCAGGAAAGCTAACATAGAAGATGAGATCTGGAAGGAAATGTAAAGATCAGTTACTCAGTCCTTTCCAGTCTCATTTTCCAGATAAGGAAGCTGAGGCTCAGAGAGGTTAAAGGGCTTGCCCAACACCACACAGCATGTTACAGAGCAGCCAGGGCTGTTATGATAGTATACAGCCCTGGGAAGCCTCAAAGGCACTCTCTTCCCCCAGTGGGTACCACTTCCCCAGGAGCCAATCCTGGGTAGTCTGTTTTCCAAGAGCCAAAGGCCAACATCAGTTTATCTCAGAGCTGAGAAACAAGGAAATGGGCCAGGATACATCCTATTTCAAAATAAGCTACTGTTTGGTTTTGTGCCCATAAGAATTTTCAAGCTGTCACACTTCTGAAATCACTATGACTTCCCTTTGGTTGTTGTCTGAGCTCCTGTCTGAATTATGAGCCAGGCCTCAACTAATGTAAATATTTATTGTCTCCATCCTTCCACATCCCATCCTCTCTCTTTACACTTCCTCCACATATAAACACATGCTTGTCTAAGTCAACCAGATAATCTAGAAGAGATATTTCTGTTTACTCTACTTAATTTATAATTGCAGCTATACAACTGCTCCAAGGGCATATCTAAATCAAACTAAAAGTAACCATTGTGAACATTAGAAATCTAACTTCCTGCTGTGGCAATCCCCAACCATATGATGCTTCTTGCCCTGGGATTTCGTCTAACATCATAGAAATGTGAAATAAATGCACATCTATTGTAGACCTCATAAAAGAGCAGTTTGTTGGTAAAATGCAAAAGAACATTGTTGCAAGTGTACAAGGATGTAAAAATGGCACTCAGTCTCTAAGTGTTGGTTTAGCTCCAAGACATAGCTAGCAAATAGTCACTTTAAAGGACTTGCTCAGGATTTGGTTAAATACTAATTTTGTACTTATGGAACATAGCTATGTACTGCTTAAAAGGAATTTCATAACTATAAATACCTACTTTAAAAAAGAAGAAAGAATAAATTTACATGAGTCCCACTGATAAAAATAAATAATTGAATAAATTAATAAATGACAATTCTCCTATAAAAAATTACAAATAAACTATATTGATACTTCACTCTAAAAAAGAGAGAGCATAACTCCTCATTCATTAAGTGTGGAATGCACATAGTGACTGCCTTCCAAAGACTCTAGTATGAAAAAGGGATAAGCAAGGGGAACTTTATAGTGGATAAACCTGACAAACACTGCTTCAGCCCAGTGATCAAGATCAACATAATCATGAATCAGTATGTACTCTTAATATGATATAATAAAAATAATGCTTTACCTCTGTGATTTTCCTTCTAAAAACTCATAGCCACAATGTAATTATTAAAAAAAAAAACACCAGATAAGTTCTGAGGCTAAAAATGTTCTAAAATTGATTGTGTTGATGGTTATAAAACTCTATGAATACACTAAAACTTATCGAATGACACTTTAAATAGATAGAGTATATTGCATGCAAGTTACATCTTAATAAAGCTGTTACTTAAAAGAAAAATTATGCAACCTTAGCTGACAACCACCTTCCAGTCTGCAAGAGTTTGAAGATGAACAAGTAGAATTACATCAAACTAGAAAGCTTTAGAACAGCAAAAGAAATTATAAACAAAATGATGAGGCAACCTACAGAATAGAAGAAATATTTGCTAACCTTTTATCAAATAAAGGAGTGATATCAAAAAAAAAAAATAAGGAATTTATAAAATCTTATGTCCTAGTCTTTGCCCTGATGCCAGCCATGTCCATACCTGTCAGATGAGACCTATCTGACATCTTACCTCTCATCCCTCTTCTCTGCTTCACCCTGGAATGATCAGAAATTGTGGTTAGCAAATAGAGGAGGGAGGGTAGGAGTGCTGGTACTATGCTAGGTTGGGAAATTCTAAAGAAGCCACTCAGGTCCCCGTTCCCTGGGGCAGGCCAAGAGAGGAAAGAACCTCTAATTCTAAACGTAGTTGGAGTTTTGAATATTTCATGGAACCAGACATCCTAATTATTGAGATGAAACTGATTTTATGACTTGAGGTGACCAGAAGATTTTTTTTTTTTTTAATCTGAGAGTGATTAAGAAAACCCGAGGCCTGCCCTAGATATCATCCAAGAATTAGGAAAACAAACTACAAAAAGCAGATCAGAGCTGGGCCCTGGGGGTAGAGGCTCCAGTCAGGTTGTCTTGGACTGCACCATAGAAGTCAATCCTTTACGTTCATTGCATTGGTTATGGGAGGTTACCATTCCATAAAGAAATCCCATATATGAAACAGAGCACGTGATCATAGTGACTCTCTAGCACTTTTACATTTTCATTCTTCTCTGAATCCTGAATTTTAAGTAGTGGTTTTAAAATCCATTTCATTGTCTGCAAGATGTGCCTTATCTTCAGCACTATTTCCACCACTGCAAGAAAACGTTTAATGCTTGCTTCCCCTTTGAACTGAGTGATCCATAATGTTATTTCTGCTCATACTGAAGTTTGAAATATTTATTTCTTCTTCCAACCTTTTAATCAAAAGCTAAGAGAAGAACCCATTTGAATTGAACTGAATCCTTTTAATAAAATAAATTTTAATATCAAGAAATTCCGCAACTACTTTCTTTTCCCCGTCCCCAATTACAGTGTTTCCTATTCAATCTCATTTGACATTATCTTGGTTTTAATATTATCCCCTTTCAACTATACTCCACAATAATTTCCTAAGGGAATACTGACTTTTCCATGTTACATATCTCCATTAGCTTTTAAGTCTCTCATCACCAGGAACACTTCTAGTGTAATAACCCAATTATTTCCAGGGAGATTGGAAAAGGAAAAGATACCACTGAAGACAATTACGTTTGTGTGAAGTGGAGTTAGTGTGACTGGCTTATAAAGTTTCTTGAAGAAGAAGAACTCACTCTAAGTCCTTAAAGAATATAAGAAATATAAATTTAAAAGGAGGCTTCTAAAGCTGGCAAAGTTTACCCACCTTTCATGTCATGAGTTACAGCATGTTGACACTCATTACTGTCAGGAAGCCAAACACAGTCCACCCAGGGGTTGCATATTTGCATGTTAACAGGACCCCAGACACCAAATCAGTGCTCTCTGGGTCGAAGACAACTCTGCATGTTAAAAACACAGGAACAGTCTTTATTTCCACATTTTTATACACTCTCTCTATTTTCTTGAATTATATATTTATTTTGGTCTTTTATTTTTCTACTTTTGATAGAATTGTGCTACTTCTTAATGCCACTGTAAGAAAAATGACAAGGTGAGTGCGATGATAAAGAGCAACTGACACTCAGTGTCAGGTAGAAATGGGGAATAATGAGGACTGAAAGACTGGAGAGTACAAGCCCCATCTAGTGGAGACAGCATTGTCACTATGTGGGAACACTTGTCATGTAGGCTAGATATTCCTATTATAAAGAAATTCAGGTATTTATGTGCTACCTTTCTTCTCCCAAATATTGTTGAGTTTTTTTTTTTAACCTCATACGGGCCAAAACTGATAGACTAAATTAACCCCATCTATAGTTGGATTTTACCAGAGTAGCACAAGTTTACAACATCTGATGCAGATACTTAGAAATTTAATAAAGCTCTGCTAAATATTTTTGTAAATAAAGTAAAGGAACTTCTGTTTAATCCTCTTTTAATTTGAAAGATGTACACACACACACACACACATATATATATATACACACACATATACACATATGATAATGTATACAATAAATTTAAGTTAAGCCAGTATCGTGCGGGAGAATCACTAAGCCTGTCCAGTCAGTCCCCCCAGCTGTTCCGTACCCAGGAGTATGATCATGAGAGAAGCAGCTTAATCACAAACTGACACCTCAAGGTGAGTTTGGATTTGGGACTCTTATTTGAAATCATTGCTTGATTTCTCCATGTGCATCATCTTAATAATACATAGAGTAGATTGCCACTGACCAGAAGCTGTTTGGCTTTCCTGTTATATTTGAGTTTCTGTTTCTCTGAAGTGTGATTCCAATCACTTTGGAGGTCCCAGGACCCTCCAAAGTAAAAATTGGGCACATTACATAACTTTTATTATTTTTCTAACCACCCAAACATACCTTCCAAATTTCATATTCACATGAAGAGTAAGAGATGCCAGAAACCCCAATATTTTAAAAACTTTTTATTGAAATCTCTTCCATGTAAGAACACTGCCATAATAAGTCTGGTTGTATGCAATTGAGGGACTCTCTTTTGGGAGAACCGGACCCTGCCTCAGAGGTCTGTGAGGAAGTCAGCATTTGGGGTTATTTTCCTGGAAGAGAGAGAGAAGAGGACTGAGGTCACCAGCCACTCCCAGATTTTGCCCAGAGGATGACCACCGTATCAAAGGGGAAAGGCCATATGATGGAAAAACCTCTGGAGAATCATTGGATTAAGTCACCATAGAACCAGACAAAATTCTAAAATATTCATACAGAATTCAAACAGATGTCATCTTAATATCTTTAAGAGTTGGGATCTGGGCAACAGGAGCAAGGGTCAGAACACAATAAGGCAGTGAATAGATTAGCAGAATTTAAGCAAGTTCCCAAGCCACTTAGCAGAGTGGGAGGAAGTTGAGGATGTCAGTCAAAAGAAAGCTGTATCATTTCAAACCAGAGAAAATGGGCTGCAAGACCACCCACCCTACTGGAGCAACAGTTTTTAAAGGGTTCAAGATATAACGTGTGTCTTGGGACTGCTCCCCTGGGTGTCTGCAGCTCCAGACTGCTCATTACACTCAAATACTTCATGGCCCTCCATGAGCAACCTCAGTTCACCAATGACCTCAACCTAGGGATAGAGAAATGGCTTTCTTTACCCCGGGGGAAGATTTAGACATACCAGATGATGAGGTACACCAATTCCATAAAAATAGTACTTTTAAAAATTAAGTTTAAGAATAGATTTTGTGAAGATTGGGATAATCCATATATATTTGATGCATTCGATGAAATACTTTAAGTATCTAAAATGTTTAAGAGACTATATTAGAGAATAAAATATTGCTTTGTGATTCTAATTTTAAAAAGTAAGATTGAGTAGTTAATTTTAGATTATAGTTTTGAAGATTATTAAGAGAATTTTACAATTTTTCTGGAGAATTTAAGATTAACAGTCACTGGTAAGCCTACTAGATTAGATTTGCTAGTGTTGTTTAAGTACTTGGAAAATTTGCTTTTTAGTTCAGACAAGTAAAGATCCTTCAAAATGAAAGTTGAATATATTATCTTCATAAGTAATGTTTAAAAGAGTTTAAATAATTTATGAACTGGGTTAAGTAGGGCTATTTCATAAGTGAAAATATAATACATAAGTTGAATATAAAAGTTGAGGGGAAAAACCAGATTTTAAAATTTGTAACATTAATAAATCAACTGTTTTTTAAAAATCCAAAATAGCCTCAAATAGACCTGAGGAACAGAGGACATGTTGCTTTGACATGGTACAGAAGCTTCAGGAAGGCTTTATCCTAATGTTCTTTTATCATTGGTTGTGTGACCTTGGGTAAGTCACTCTATTTCTCTGGTTCTTAAGTTTTTCCCCAGTTATAAAATAAAGAACATGGCCTAGCTAGTCCCTAAAGCCCCCTCCAGATCTAACATTCTAGAATTCCTAAACTACTTGTTCCATTTGCAGTGCATTTTGACATGCTGCTGATCTGACCATTGCTCAGGAAGCCTGCCACGCCTTGAGAATAATCCTGTCTGGCTGCTCTCCAGGGACTCTTTTTGTTTATGGCTTTTAATAGCGTCCTACCTACTTGTTTATTTTTAAGGCTGAGGAAAATGTTTCCTTCCTTAAACCCAGCTAGGACAATAGGACAAACGATAAACAGGGAAAGCCACGTGATCCACAAAACATTCTGACTCAACTCTCAAAAGTTCAAGAAAAGAGTCATATCTTGACCAAGACTTTTTGGATCTTAGAATTGATTGTTTATTCTACCTTGTCAATAAAATGTCAAAAGTTGGTGAAGGAAGTCAATTCCCAAATCAGTCAGATCAGAGAAGTTGAGCAAGTCAGACTGTTAAGACTCTGACTATCTTATAGGTAAGGCAATCAGTTGCTTGTCTTTGGGGCTGGTTATTAACTGAGCCACCTCTTCCAATGGGTAGGATTGACCCACGGGCAAAACTGTGATGTTGGAGAGGTTGCTCCCATGTGCTAGTGGCACCTCCCACTTCCTTAAAGTGTTTCTCTTGAATCCCTCCTTGGCATTCTTGTTCCCCTCCCCCAGTTCCAGTCTCATTGATTTTGCTCTGGGTCAGTTTCAGTGCCACCACGTATTAACTCTGAAAAAATGACAGTACCCCCCAGGGATGTGCAGTGACCCTCTGTGTAACCTTGGACAAGTTATTGGCTTCTCTGAGCTCCAGTTTCTTCATTTGTAAAAAAAAGGCAATCATGCCTACTTCATATGATAGCATTAAGGATTTAATTACTAATGTATATAAAATGCTTGGCATGAAGCCTAGTACAAAGTAAGTACTTAGAAACAGCATCGCTTTCAATAATTATTATTAATAACTCTTGAATTGGAAAGAGCTTCAACACATGTGGAGTTTCCATTCAGAAAAGCCAACCTACTTACCATCCACCAAGTCCACTGCTAAGATAGCACTGTGTGCAATAGAACTGGACCATCAGTACCTAGCTAGACGCTGAAGATGACAGATGGGGACCCATGGTGCCTCTCTAGAGAGAACAGGTGGAGTCATCTGATCTTGATTAGCCACAATTTTCTCAACCATAAAACAGAATAATTATAATATTGGCTCTATAATGTTGGCCTGAAGATTAAATGAAATTTTTTGAAATGTCTCCCACAGGACCTGGTATGTTAAAAGAGTTGATAAATGTTGGCAATCATAGAACATAAGCTCCTTGAGTTCTGTCTTATTTTCTAAAGCACAACAATGTCCATCCAGCTCAGTGCTTGGCTCATCGCAACTCAGTAATCACTTGCTGAAGAAATGAATATCATTAATATTGTCATTGTTACCTCTAGAAAATCAAATTTAAAAAATCAATTCCTAATGGATAAGATTGTATATCTACTTGGACAAAATGTTCCTGAATCCTTAGGTAAAAGCAGGGGATTGGTAAAATCTAATGAGAGAATAAATATGCAGTCCCAGAAGATGCATGGAAAAGGGGAGCCTTCATTGGCAAACACCACAGTGTAAGTGAAAAGGTGTTGCTAGCAGGTGGGGTAGTGGTTTTAATGGAACCTATGAAATTGAGGCAAATGTGACTGTATGTGGCAGATGCATGCCTGCAGGATGGAAGCTGATGCATCAAGCTTTTACAGTTTGATGACACTAACCATTGAGGTCAACTAACTTCCTTGTCTTGAAATTGGCTTTCAACACAGCCTTCTGCTTATAATTTAATTAGCACCTGCAAATAAGAGATGTATAGGCAAGTTTGCCTTGCATAACAATTTTTAAACTTTTAAAAATTAGTTGCTAATATTTATAAATCAAGAAATTTCTCATATAAATCTGGATCTCCAACTTCTGAATAATCAGAAGCTCTGGACTCACCAAAACCTGAACAGCAAACATTCAACAAATGGGTTGAGAGCATATTCACTATGTATTTTAGAAGGAGTATAGAGCCCCTTATACAGCACAATCCCCATGACTCCCTTTCACCTCACACCTAGTCAATTCATTTCGTTACCTGCCTGGCATCATCAGCAGTGGAGTTTTCCATCCCTACAGGGAGCCAAGATGATAACCAGCTAACATAGTATGCTCATGGTTATGTTTCTTGCTGCAAATTAATGAATTGCCACTTGGGTTTTGCATCTATCTCTTATGGGTTTGCTTAGTGTGAGTCAGTCCCTTGGGCACTGGCTCTGGATACACAAACAAAATCAAATGTATGGACCTACTCACTGTGAGGCTTAAGTTCTTCAGCTGATACCAACTATTCTTTGAACATCATTCTTCAACTTACCAATTATCTTCATAAATTTTTCAAAGCCCAGGGAATAAACTGCCAAAGAGTGTGTGAAAGACAGGGGCATTATTTACCAGCTGAGTTGCAAATGAGACACTAGCCCAGTTAATCCATGAATCTACTGCAGATGCTGGGAAAGCTCTATTTGTTTTAGGACTTTCCTTGAAGGACTCAGCTTTAGATGTCACCAAATTATCTGGAGCATAACAAAAGCCAGTGGAAAATGGCTATTGACAGACTCATTCCTTCTTGATTTCCTTGCCATCTCTTTGTGGCTTCCTTTGTTAGCTCTTCTTTTCTCTCAGAGAAAGCCCATGACCTTGGAGGCTTTTCTACTTCCTTTCTAGGTCTGTGTCACCCCTATAATGAAATGAAGGTGCCTTTCTGCTACCCCAGGATCTATGACCAAAGAGAGGCCACAGATGCCCTCTCAGCTTGCAGCCTATCCTTCTCAGTTTCATCTCAGCAGGAAAAGGGTCTTTGCAATCCATGCTTTTTTCTTTCTCTCCTCACATCAGAGCAAAAGCAAACAATAATTTAAATAGCATCTTTTTATAATAAGAAAAACCTTCGGCTTTCAATACAACCAGAAAGGAAGCCATTTGTTGCTGCTTAGAATGAGCGATCAGCATGCTTTTGGCATTACTTCCCCACCAGGGGTGATGGATATGCACTGAACCATCTGTACTTCTCAATCAGTTCTCGTGACCAATGCTAGGCATTTACAAGTCACATTAGGAGGATAATTTAATAATTAGCCCTTTGAAACTAACAGGTTTGAGTATGAACTAAACCCTTGGTTTCATCAACATTGCTCTAATCTACAGCGACCAGCCCAGGCACCCATGTATTTTCACAGGCAAAACACCTTAGTCATTTCTTTTTCTATGCAGTAAGAAAATAGATATTAAAACACACATGCTTTTTTGGGGGGATGTGTAGAAAATAACCTTGTGTCGTATTCTACATACAGGAGGCGGAATATTTGCAGTGTCTACTGCTACATTAATGGATTCTTCTGGAAATGTCGAGGTTGATTATCCACCCAAGGTAAGGTCCATACATCTGCTTACCACCCGTCCTTCCCCCAGAGAAGCCTAAGCATAAAAGGAACTTGAAGAAAGCAGCTCTTGACAGCCTCCAGGAACAGTTACACTTCTGTTCCTAGATCACTTAAATTTCTATGGCTCACTTACTGAGTTTCTAACATTTATGGAGCCTTTATTCCTCAGAAATGCCTGGAACATAGCCATCACCTTATTTGATCAAAAGGCTCAGGATTGAGAAGAATAATAGTAAGTCAAGGGGCTTGGAGTTAAAAGGAAGTTGAAACTTTTCTCTGAGCCATTGTGACCTTGAGATTCACAAAGAAGTTAAATGTTCACCATCCTGAAAGGTAAGAGTTTAAATGTCTCTGGCTTCTGAAAATTAGATGTCCCTTCACATCTTTTCTTAAGTGAAATAACTCCAGAGCTGGAGAAAACTCTAAAGAGAGATCATATGTGTTTCCCTTCTCTTCAAAATGTTCACACAAAGGTGTTTTTTTTTTAATGGTTTAAAATTTCCAAGACCTTTACCTTTCCAGCTGAAAGTGAGTATGATGAGATTATTGAAAACAAAGAAGAGTCTGGGCAGGGCAACCTAGATCTGATCACCACTTCCTGGGATGGGACGAAGAAATAGTCCTTAACGCCGAAAAGAGTTGGTTCAGTAGCTAATACATTTAAATTCTAGAAATATAGTAGGTGCTGAAAACAATGAAAACAAAAGAATGGTTGAAATAATAACTAAGCAAAATAGCAAACAAACGATAAACTTGTGGAATTCCTGATCTCAGGAGAGGAGCAGGGCTGAAAGTCCCAAATCCCAAAAGCGTTTTCATCTTTTGTCTTCCACTCTCAGACTCCTGCATGGAATAACCACCTTAGACATCTTGCCACTTCCATTTCTGTTGCTAGCTGTAAGTCCACTACTTTCTCGCCCATACAAGAAAACTCACTTCTGACCTGCCTGTCCTCTCCTCTATGGGCTGAAGCATTATCAGCGCTGGCCAATGACTCCTGCCCTGCCACCATTTCAGCCTTACCTGCCTCCACCTACACATCTGTGAGGCCCTCAGTGCACCAGATGGGTAGCAAAGCACAACATCCTCCCACTTCCTAAAGGTAAAGTGGTCTGTCCCCCAGACTCAGGCCCCAGAGAGGTGAGATGAGGTGAGAGCACAGGCTACACGCAGACACTTTGATTCCCATTCTCCTCCCTGACTCTCCTAAGCTAGCAGACCCTTGATCGAGCTTAGGGCTGGAGAATTGGCCATTACAGCATCAGGCTTCCTTCACAGGCCTACAGTGTATGACACAAACTTTGGCTTTGGTACTCAAAAGTTGGGTTTTCTTCCAATTGGTAATGTAGAAGTCCATTTGGAAAGTCAAAACCTAAGAAATGTGTAGGTTTTTACTTTGCCTTTTGCCCTTCACTCTGACAATTTTCCTCTGGGAACAAAGTCTGACCAATGCTAGCAGAAGGGTAAGGACAAAGGGGTTATGGAAATGAAAAACATCACCCCACTGCATTTGCTTGTTCAAGGAGTTTCTGGAAATCCAAGAATATAACTACACTGTTTTTTGTATAAAAGGCCTTTCCCCCACTATCTTATTGTAACTAGGATGTTTCTCATTGCTGCTGGTATTTACTCTGCCTCCATTTCTGCATCTGTCTCCTAGACACCTCATAGAGTGCATCTTCATCTTCTGTGTTCAAAGCTGGCCCCACACATGTGGCCTTTCCATTTGCAGCTGCTGTTCCCAAGCCATGTACTAGATTCCTCACAAGTCCTGTGTCTCCACCTCTCTCTTGGTCCTTTGCACCCTGAATGATAGCCCTGAGGTGGCCTCCAGACAGATGACAGGTTATTGGCATGGCCACATTGCCCTGGTCACAGCCCAGTGAATGCCTTTGATTTCCACCTCCCCCATCGTCTCTACTCACCACAGAACCTCCTCCCTGACAGCTCACTTTGAATAAATTTCATACTGCAACTTCCTTTTGAGGGGAACATCTGACTTTCCTTCCTATGATGAGGAATAATCAGGAGGCTTAGGATGTGAACAGAAGAAACATGAAAATGTTTGATTCGGTGCTAAGGCTATTACATGGCCTCCAATTTTTTTCTTTGGTAGAAAAAAGAGGTCAGTGCTTTACCAGGGCTTAGACCTTTCAGCCCTGTCATTTGTTTTGAGGACTTAGCTTGAAGATGTGATCCTGGAGAGTAAGAGTTATTGTGTTCGTTGCTAGTTGAAAAAGAATCCTTTATGGCCTAATTACATTGTGATTATTTGGATTTACATTCTTTTTCTCTAAAATAAGATTTGAACACACAAAAGTAAATACAGATAAACACTGATAATTATATAACCAAATGTCCAAACTCCATAGGCTCAAGACATCATCTAATATTACTTGTAATGAAAGCTATCATTTTCAGTGTAAACTAAATATATGAGCCAGAGGAACCATTTTTATTCTTTTATCTTTTATGTTATGACATGTTTTTCATCCACATGAAATTTAAATGCTGTTGGCCTATTCAGAGAAAAATTTTTCTACTCTGGAGAATACCTTAAATAAGAGTTACTGATCAAGGTAATCATTGCCTCTCAAAATTCTCTTTAAAGAGGTTTTAGAGTTCACCAGTGCCTCAGGTTATGGATTGTTTTGGTTTGGTTCGGTTTGTGCCTTGCATCTAAATGATTAGTATCAATCTATTCCTTCCCGTCACCCAGGAGAACCCTCCCCAACAAGCAAGAGTGAACTCAGTCCCAGGGCAGATGTTTTTCCAGTTTAGTGTGATGAAGAACCCTTTAGTTCTGGGGATGTAATAAATACATGTCTTCAGTCACAGGTAAGAACAAACCTATATAAACTATAGGAGTGTATGTGTCTATACTGTGTATCTGTGTGTGTTCTGCAAATTAGCAATAAGCAATTTACTGATAGGAGACTAATCGTGTGATCCTGAGCGCTGCAACAGATGCAATCCCAGGCAGACCTCTGGGGCAGGGTTGGATCAATGCCAGATTCTTCCCCCATGACTGCCAGAGATAGCAAGGGTTAATTATTAGACGGATAAGGCCTTGGATTAGGAGTGCAAAGGAATGACAATTTAAGAGAGTCTAGATTTGGAGAGAAAAACCTGAGAGAAAATAGTTCCAGGTGTGAGGAGTATGGTGGGTAGAGAGAGAGGGAAATTTCCAAACTGAATTCCCGGAGGGGAGAAAGCCAGACAGAGCTTCGTTCTCATCTAGAACCAGAGTCATCAAGAAGGAAGTATGTCTGGTCGAATTTCAGAAGTGAGGTGGAAAACTTAAGATGGGAAGCCAGACTTCTCTGTGAAGTTACCACGACATGTAAAACGGCATGGTACCTTCCTGGAGAACAGCATTTCCCCCCGGAGGTGGAGAGCAAAGGACTTGCCCTCTGACTGCAGGGGCTCAATAGATTGGAATAAGTTCCTTTGGAGGACAGAAGCAGGCCACAGAAGTGTGGCCTAGAAGAGGGAGGGATAAACTGACACAGGGCCTCATCTCAGTTCTGCCATTAACTAGTAGAGGACCTCAGGCATGTCATTCAAAGACCTGGAACCTCAGTTTGCTCATCTGAAGGAGAATCAGCCAGTACACTAGTCAGGCTGTCAACACGTGTAACTGAGCAGAGTGAAGGCACGTGGCTCAGCCCAGGAGAAGCCTGCATGTGTTTTACAGTCGGGGTGATCTCTAAATTCCCTTCCAGCTCTGAAACTTAACCTGCTGTGGAGAAGAGAGCCTGGAGTTTGTTGCTGTGAGACAAACTCAACTGCTTTCCAGCTTTGAGCTTACTGGTTGTGAATTTGGGAAAGTCGTTTAACCTCCCTAAAGCTCAGGGAGGGTATCTAAAGGATAATAAGCTTCCCGTCAGTCATCTCGTAGGAAATAAATAAAGCAATGACCTCTCCTTCTGTAGTACAGGGTTATCGGGAGGCCACTATATTCCCAACCCCCGCAGCATCTAAGTCTGGTCAGGCGACTAGTTCTTACCAATTGAATAAATGAACCCGCATTACCAATCACAGCTTCAGACTTGATTTATCCATGCCATCATACCTACTTTTTGCTGGTTACCTTTTTTAATAGTTGTAATGATGTATAATAGCCATACAATAAAATTCACCCATTATAAATGTATAAGTCAATGCCTTTAATTTATATATCTGTATAATCATCACAAAAATCCAAATTAAAAAAATCATCGGCACCACAAAATGTCATGCATTCCACTTGTAGTCAGTACCCGCTCCCACCTCCAGGCCTAGACAAACACTAATCACTCCCTGTCTCTATAGATTTGCCTTACAAATCTTTGCATGGACATAATGTTTTCATGTCTCTTAAGTAAATAATGAGGAACAAAATCAATGGGCCATATGGGAAGTTTAACTTTTTAAAAAATTGTCAAACTGTTTTCTGAAACGGCTCTATCATTTTACATTCCCAATCTCAATGTATTAGGGTTCTAATTTTTCCACATCCTCACTGGTTCTTGCTATTGTCTGGCTGTCTCACTGTGGTTTTGATTTGCATTGCTCTGCTAGCCAATGATATTGAATATCTTTTCATGTGCTTATTGGCCATTTGTATATCTTCTCTGAAGAAATATCTATTCAGACCTTTGCCCATTTTTAATTGGGTTATTATTGAGTTATAAGAGTTCTTTCTATAATGTAGATACAAGTCCCTTATCAGATACATGATTTCCAAAAGTTTTCTTTTATTCTGTGGGTTTTCCTTTCACTTTAATAATGTCCTTTGATGCACAAAAGTTTTTAATTTTGATTATGTTCAATATATATATATTTTTCTTTTATTACTTGTGTCTTTGATGTCTAAGAAGCCACCGCATAGTCGAAGGTCATGAAGATTTATGTCTATGCTTTCATCTAAAAATATAGTTTTAGCTTTTCCATTTAAGTTTTGTTTTGTTTGGAGTTAATTTTTAAAATATGGTGTGAGAAAGAGTTCTAAATTAATTATTTTATATGTAGATATTTAGTTGTCCCAGTACCATTTATTGAAAAAAAAAGTTCTTTACCCATTTAATTGTCTTGGTTCTCTTGTCAAAAAGTAGTTGACTATATATGTGACAATTTATCTCATTTCTATTTTCTTTATCAGTACATCATTCTCTTGATTACTATAGCTTTGTAGTAAGTTTTGAAATCAGGAACAATAAAACTGTGTTCTTTTTCAAGATTGTTTTGGATATTCTGGGTACCTTGAATTTCCATACAAATTTTAGAATTAGCTTTTCAATTTCTGCATAGAAGCCACCTGCAATTTTGATAGGAATTGCATTGAATCTATAGGTAAATTTGGGAGTATGGCCATCTGAACAATACTAAATCTCCTGACCCATGAATATGGGATGTCTTTCCACTTATTTATATCTTCTTTTAATTTCTTTCAATAATGTTTTGTAGTTTTCAGAGTATAAGTTTCACGCTCCTTTTTGAAATGTATTCCTAAGTGTTTTATTCTTTTTTATGCTACTGTAAATGGAATTGTATTTTTTATTTTGGGATTGTTTAATGCAAATGCATAGAAATATAATTTTTATATATTGATCTTGTATCCTGCAACCTTGCTGAACTTTATTAATTCTAATAGTTTTTTAAGTGGCTTCTTTAGGGTTTCTTATACACAGGATATTGACATCTGCAAATAGAGATAGTTTTACTTCTTTATAATCTGGATGCCTTTCATTTATTTTCCTTGCCCAATTGCTCCGGCTAGAACCTCTGGTACAATGTTGAATCGAAGCGATAATACAGGACATCTTTGTTTTGTTTCTTAAGGGAAAAGCATTCAGTCTTTCACCATTGAGTAAGATGTTAATTATTGGATTTGCCAAACTCCTCACTTCACCATGCCAAAAGTCCTGTGTCCAGCCTGTGGGTCCCTTACATGATTCTAGAATCAATTTGTCAATTTCTGCAGAAGAGGCACCTGGAATTTCAATAAGGATTGTATTAAATCTGTACATCAGTTAGGTCCACATTGTCACCTTAAACATTAAGTTTTCTGATCTGTAAATGTGCTGCATGTTCTAAGGTTGGCTCTGTCTACTCAGATATTGACCTCCAGAGAGCCACCAATTCCTTAGACCCTAAATTATGCTCTAATAAATATCCCCATAAATAAAGATGTCTCCTTATGAGCCTATGTGAGAAATTTGGGGGAACCTATAAGCAGGAGTAGAATACATCTGGTATGGATATATTTAAATTTTCCAAATAGTGTTAGACTGCTTAGAAAAAAATGTCTATGCCAGTCTACCTTCCCACCAACAGTACATGAATGTTTCTATATTCCCAAAATCTATGCCAATAATTGGCATTATCAGTCTTCCTAATTTTTGACACCACAGTATATCCAAAATAATATCTTGTTATTGTTTTAATTTGCATTGGTCTGATAATTAATGAGTTTGAGATTTCATATGTTTGATGGTCTTTTAGGTTTTCTGAATATAAATCATATGCTCATGACTTTTGTCCATTTTTCTGTTGGGGTTTCTGTCATTTTCTTGATGATTTGAGGAGTGTTATATATTCCTTGCTTTTCAGAAGCCAATATTCTGTTCCAACAGTTCATTTGACTGTTCTTATACCAGTAGCACACTATTTGGGGTTGGTTTTGTTTTTATATGACTCTGTGATGTGTTTTCCATTAGATGGGGCAAGTGCCCCTCTTTATGCTTCTGTGTTAAAATTATCTTACCTATTTATAAAGCTATTTTACCTATTTTTCCACATAAATTTAACATAACTTATCAAAATCCTCATAAAGTTCAAATTGAATCTTCATTCTAAGAATAGTAAATTCTTAGATAATTGGGTGAGGGTAGTGACCTGTTTGTAATGTTATATTGTCCCATCTTAGAACATACAATATCTCTCCATTTATCAGATCTTCCCCTATTTTCTTTATAGAGAATTTGATGTTCTTGGTTAACTCTTAGATCCATTTTTTTTTATTTACTTTTTTTTTTTGGTGACATTGGTTAACAAAATCCAGTCAGTTTTAGCTGTACACTTTAACAGTAAGGCATATATATTTTTACACTGTATGTTCACTTCTCATAGTTAGGTTTCTTTCTATCACCACATATTTGACTCCCTTTACCCCATCTACCTCCCCGCTCCCCCCACTCTCTGGTAACCACTAGTCTATTGTCCATGTCCATAGGTTTCTGTTTGTCCTGTTTGTTTGTTACTTTTAGGTTTATATCCCACATATAAGTGACATCATGTGGTTTTTCACTTTTACTAACTGGCTTATTTCGCTTAGCATGATTATCTTGAGGTCCATTCCTGTTGTCGCAAATGACAGTAAGATCCATTTTATTTTTGATACTATAGTAAATTTTATTTTGTTTTTGTTATTATTACATTTTCTAGTTAATTATTGCTGGTATAAAAAAATAATGTTGGATTTTTAATTGCTCTTTAATCCAGCAATATTTCTGCGGTGATTTAAGTGTCCATACATTCTTTGATTCTCCTCCAAGAGGTGGAATCTATTTCTCTCTCCTTAAGTACATATGTGGTGACTCTTGTTTAACAAATAGTGTGGTGAAAGTGATGGTGTGTGACTTGAGACTAGGTCATAAAATGTATTACAGTTCTCTTTTATTCTCTTTCAGGTCATTTGCTCTAGAAGTAGCCAACTGCCATATTATGAAGACACTCAAGCAGCCTTAAAGAGACATCCATCTGGTAAGGAAATGAAGACTTCTGCAAATTTTCATGTGAGTGATCCATCTTGGAAGTGAATCATCTAGCCCCAGTCAAGTCTTTAGATAACTTTAGTCTCCGCTAACATATTAACTACAACTTCATGAGATACCCTCAACAAGACCACCCACCTAAGTCACCAATGGCCACATGTTATATGATTCAATTCATATAAAATATACAGAATAGGCAACTCTATATAGACATAAAGTAGATTAGTGGTTTCTTGTGGGAGACTGGTAGGGTACGGGGGATGGGATGATAGCTGAAGAGTATGAGATTTCTTTTTGAGGTGATAGCTATACATATCTGTAAATATACAAAAATTATTTAATTGTATACTTTAGATGGGTGAACTGTATGGTATTATGGGCTGAAATGTTTACGTCCCCTCAAAATTCATATGTTGGAGTCCTAATTCCCAATATAATGGTATTTAGAGATGGGACTTTTGGGAGATAATGATATTTAGAGTAAGTCATAAGGATGAAACACTCATGAAAGGATTAGTGACCTTATAGGAAGACGGAAAGATTCTCTCTCCAGGTGCATGCAATGAAGAAAGGCCAGGTGAGCACACAGAGAGAAGGTGCTGTCTATAAGCCAGAAAGAGGCCATCACCAAGAACAAAATCCGATCTTGGACATCCCAGCCTCCAGAGTTGTGAAAAATAAATATCTGTTGTTTAAGCCACCCATCTATTTTGCAGCCCTAGCAGGCTAAGATATAAGGTAAATTATATCTCAAGACAGCTCTTTCTAAAGAAAATAAAGAAAGCAATCACAAGGACTATTGCATCAGTTCATTTTCTCGTTGGAAATCAACTCTGCCTACCAGGGGATAAGGTAGCTTTTTCTAAGACCCATGAGAAACTCTAGAAACTTGTTATTGTAACACCAAAGTGACTCCATCTTAAATACAAACCCTCCATTTTGAGCTTAAGAGGAATTTCAAGAAAAACCACCAACTGGCTAAGAGTCATCCCACCCAGCAATTGGCCAATCAGAGACCTCTTAAAAATTATCTAAAAATCCCACCTGCCAAGCTCCCTGTCCCAGGTTTTTTTTCTTTTTCTTTAGCGCGAAACCTAAACCAACCCCCTTAAAGAATCCTGGAATGCCACTGCTGTACTCCCCTGCTTGTGGTTTTACCCTTTAAAAACCCTTTGGAACTGTCAGTCAGGTCGATACTTCCACTGCTGAGTCAGTGTATTCGGCCCTGGCTCGAGCCTGCAAATAAACTCCATCTTGTTCTTGCATTGGTGTTGGCTCCTTGGTGTGCGTGGAGGTTTGAAGTTGGGTATAACAGTTATCACCAACTCTAGACTAATGAGGCCAACCTTCTTTATATTTACATAACTAAGAGAGACTCGAAAGAGACCCTTAATAGGACCCAGAGAACAATTTCTCTCAAATAAAAACACATCAAGCTACATTGTCAATAAATCAAGGGAAAAAAAGAAAACTACAATAAGTTTTATATAAAATGAAGAACCTTTCTGATATAAATACAAAGGAGAAACAAAGCTTTATACATTATTCTCTTACTTTCCCTGCTTTTTGCATAACACTGTTGATAAGAACTTTCCCAAAACACATATAATCCAATTTGGAAGTAGAGTCACCATTTTTATATATTTAATGTTGGTCAAAAATTACCTGATTACAAAGCTGATACTTGATATCTCTAATAAGTACTACGAAGTACCATTAAAAATTGTGCTTTACAAAATAAACTCAATTCCTTCTGTGTTAAATTCCCTTGGTGACTCTATTTTAATTTCTAAGCCTAAAGCTGATTGCTCAGTTCATGGTGCTAAATGATATTGTTGTGCTGTATTTAAGATGTTTGAAGTAAATTAAGAGTCACTGCTAAGTGAGAGCTCGTCGATAAATAAAACACAACAATTTCAATTTTTCTCCTATAAGTGGTTTCAGCAGCTGTCTTTTCACCTTCCCTTCTAGAGATATTTATCTCTAAGAAATCTGACCTACTTCCAGAGCCAGGACTGTCACTTTCTCTTGTGTTCCTTGCTACATCTCCCCGACTCCCACAATACCTGTTCCAAACATGGGAGTGACAGACACAGAAATCATCCAGCTAAGTAAAGGATCACTGTGGCTGTCGTGATGTCTATGCACTAAGCCAGGTTCTTAACTTTTTAAAAGAGCTTCTCTCTCAGAATCTTTACTCTTTCAACAGGTAGCTATGACACTCCTAGTTACCTGGTTTTCTAGTCACCATTACTAGAAGTAGCTAAATGGCCATTGGAGGTAAGCTCCCTTCAGAGATGATAAGAGTCAAATAACAGAAAAAGAAAAGATTGAAATCCCTGAAGTTGAAAAATCACAGTGTCACAATGCAGATGCAAAGAAACACATCGCAACAGCCTCCCAGGGTTTTATGGTCCTGAGACTTTAAAAGATTACACTAGGCTTAAGATAATCTTTTTCAAAGAGCAGAGAAATACATATAATAAAGTTATACACACACACACACACACACACACGTTTTATTCAGGAAGGAAAAAATTTTAAAAACACTGAAACTTATGGAAGAAAACTTTGTTATATAAAAGTTAACATTTTAAACAGCCCATTCCTGGTTACTCTGAAACAATGAAAATGAACCTGGTACTGAAAATGGCTACAAATTATTAGTTGCTAGCATTAGTGATATTTGCTGACATTCCAAAGTCCCTTCCTCAAACAAATATTGAATACCTAGTATGTGCAGGATGCTGTGTGAGGTGACCTGAGGAAATAAAAACAAACCAGTTATGGGACCTGCCTCAAAGAGCCTGGACCTAATTAGAAAGACATCTAGGTTAAGATGTAATTACCACACAATATGGTACCTCAACAAAGTGTCTCGAAGCCATGACAGGAGTAGCTTCTTCTGTTTCAAAGGGATGAGAAAGGCTTAAGAGAAGATGTGTCTTTTGATCTCAAAATAAGGCACATCTTGCCTTATTGAGGTTTTATAGGTGATAATAAAACCTTATTGTTTTCCCCCTTGGAGTTTGAACCAATTAAGATAGCATAGGAAGTAAAATATTGCATGTAAGACTGGATTCGAGAATGAGGCTTGGCCTATGGGCAAAAAAATATCTTCCTCATATTTCTCTCATAGTCTATACCTCAGAAACTGCTCACAATGCAGAGGAGAGAATGTGAAAGATATTTTAACATTTCAGTCCTACCAAATAGAGAACTATGGATGTGGGGGAGGGGTGTCAGACTTCTTGAACATTCCAGTCAAAGTAATCATGCCTCCTTCCATAAGGAGGAAGAGCCAAGAGAAAGAGAGAGGAACTGGAAGTGTTTCTGCAATACCATTCTCTCCTGGTGAACATTGCGGGAGTAGCCTCCCCTCTACTCAAACAGGAGAAGCAGTGATAAGCATCACACGCCAACAGGTCTTGAAGAATAAACAGAGATTTAATGGGTGGATGAGAAAGGAGCATTCCAACTAGAGGAACAAGCAAGAGTAAAGCAGGGAGGTCTCAGTGTACAAAATGTCTTGGGAAACAGGGAGTAATCACTGAGTTTCTTGGAATATGTTCAAGTTTTCTAATCAAAGGTGGTTGATGCCCTTAAATAAATATTTCTGTTCCTCTAAGTCTAAGCCCTCATTTCTTACTGTTCTCAGTCCTGAATCTAAAAACAGCCCAAAAAAGCTCCACAGGGTTACATTTATCTTACTGAGCTTTTTAAATCTTTGGGATGATATATTTCATCAGGTTGGGACATTTTTTCAGTCATAATCCCTTGAACTATTGCTCCTTTCCATTTCCTTTCTCTGCTCCTTCTGAGTCTCCAACTCTCCCACACGTTACGCTACCATGTTGTTGGGGTTTTTTTAAATGTTTTTTCTGTATAATTTATTTTGATTATTTTTGAATGACCTATCTTCTAAATAGTATACTGTGTCTCAGTCTACCATTAAACCCATACAATGAGTTCTCATTTTTAGATATTGAATTTCTCAGTTCTAAAATATCCATTTGCTTTGTCTTTTTATAGACTATTCTAAATGTCTGGTAAAATTCTCTATTCTATTATCTCTTTTGTCCTTTTTTAAAATTTTCTTCAATATATTAATTATAACATATTTCAAGTTCTTAACTGTTAATATCTGGACCATCCCATTTCTTTTGTCTAATTTTTTGACCTAATATCTGTGATATAATCATGCGCTTTAAATGTTTAGTAATTTTTTATTGTCTGCCAGACATTTTGATAAAAGACCTGTAAAGGATCTAGATGATATATTTCCCCCTTTCCTCTTTTAGGCATCAGACAGGAGACTGTTCATCTGAGATTGAGCAGAATCAGGTCTTTGATACAATATTGGTAAGAGTTTTGATAGGACTCACTAAACCTGCAAGCTTACACCTTCTTGTCCCTAGGGTGTGACTCTCCAGGGATTTCAGTTACAGCCCCACAGGTCTTTGTCTCTCTCCTTAAGCCTGAAAGAGTACAGAAGATTCAGTCTGACCTCCAGAGATTTTCAACTTAGCTTTTTAGCATCCCATCTCACACAGATTCAAAACTGGGTACATATCTCGAAATGGAGCTCAACCATCTGTTCGAGGTCTCTGTAGTCTTCAATCATGTCACTCTGGTTTCTCATAAATATTATAAGCTCTCTGTCCTCCAGCAGCCGGCTTAAGGGCAAACCTGGATTCCTAGGCTAGCAGCTTCCAGAATAGGGGACCCTACATTAAAAGGGACCCTGGAATCTCAATATCAATGTACCACTCTCCCTACAATTTTCTAATGTCACCTTTTGTTTTCAGTTCACCTACACCCGACCATTTTAGTTTTTCAGTACTCCAGACCACAGGATATTTCACTCAAACTCTTAAAACTTGTCACCTAACTCTTTAGTCATGCATATAGCCACAGATTCAGAAACTATTTTGTGAGGAAGTAGCCATGTGTATGAGACTCTAAAATCCTCGCTTTGAGCAGTCCAGTCCCACAGGACACTAAGAGTTTTGCCGATTTCTATGCACCCACCTGTCTCAACTGGTGGCCTCTGCTGAAGTGAAACTCTGGGCCTCAGCCCAATCCAGAAACAAAAAAATGACCCAGGGGAAATATAAAGCACCATCCTAAGAGTGGCTATCTCCTTTTCAGTTTTCATCCTGGGTGCCTCACTTTCCTCATCTGCCATCACCCCTCACACTCACACCTGCTTTTCTTGTCATAAAGCAGACAGAACAACTTGGAAAAGCCCGTGAGTATATTCCCCTTCAGCTCTACTGTGCCTCAAACAAGAAGCCAAACTTCAAGAAACAAGCAGTTTCTACTTTTTCTCTCTGAAGTTCTGTATCAAGGCCCAGCCCAGGCTAGTCTATTGGTACATTTAGAAAAATAAAAATGGAAAACGTACACTTTCCATTCCATAACTTCATAAATGATTTTGCATGTGTTATTAAATAACAAAACTGTTTATTAAAATACAGTTAAATATAGTCTCGACTTTTAAAGTTTTACTTGTAACTTTGCTATCTGCTTTCTTTAAAATGTCGACATGATGTGCTGATATAGAAATCCCTATGAAGTTTTTTCTTTTCATGTTTCTTCTTCTAGAAATATGAAGGTGATGGGTTGGGCCACAAGAGGAAACCTGAAAAAATTAAAGAACTAGGAAATTCTTCTACACTGAATTTGCAGTGTAAAGATTCAACTTGGTTGGTCACATGGGTTGGATCCCTTAGAAAATGTGGGAATCCAGTTAAATGATAAAGTCCTAAAATATTCACAAAGAAAATATGCAGCATCAATAAACTGCATATTAAATATAATGGGCCACAGGCATGTCTAAATGTGTTCTTTCAGTGACTGGTGGTAAACAGGATGCTGACAAATTGAGACTGGGCCTCTAAGTCTGCAGGAGCTTCTTAGCATGGCACATCTGTAAACAGGAACCCTACCAGGCATCCTGAGCTGGGGATCCTGTGATCTCTGTCCACGTTTTCTAAAGTTTTTCATCTAGGACAGGCTGACCCAGTATTATCCTGGGACCTCTCCTTTATGTCTGAAAAAGCTATAAGGGTTGGAGGCACAGTCTAACCTGCAAAGACTAAAATATCTAGTATCTAGCCTTTACATAAAAGTTTGCAGTTATCTGCTTTAAATCAATACCTAAAATTAAAAATTTTTTAGTCCTCTGCTTAGAACAAAATACTCTTTTACAATATTTATAAAACCAATCAAAAACATTCATTAACTTCAAGTTTCTTGTTTTCTTCTGGTAGTTCAGTGATTTGTATAATGAATGTTAGTTGTTCAACATGACTTTTGTCCCTAGTACAATCTAGCTAAATTGGACATATGTGTGATTTCTTCTCTCACATTATTACTCATTAATTAACTGCCTTTTTAATTCTCCACCCAAGAGAGGGGCTATTTCTTTAATTTTTATCCCAATTATATGTTTCGGCCACTCTAGCATCAAATTTCAAAATCATTTCTATTAAACTTTAGAAATATCCATTGTTTTCTGTAAATATTGCACTTTTAATGCCATCAAAAGCATCATTGTATTTGTCTGAATATTGAACAGATGACATATTTTCAATTTTTCCCATCTGTTCCATTGTCTTTGTTGAATACCTTGACTATTGACTTTAGCCAGTCTTTTTTCAGTTTTAATAATGGCATGAGTGCATTTTGATATGCAGACCTACTCATTTGCAGTTTTTCCAGGTTTTAAAAATTAGAGTTTATTTCCCTGAAGATTTTCTATTTCTTTTCTCTTTTCATCCTTTTTTCTTTTCTGAGCTCACTGTCATATTTTCTATTTTTATTGTCATCTTGGCTTGTTCTCATATTTTCAAAAATCTAAAATAAGTAAATGTAATTCAGTGTATATTTATCAACAACAGATTACCATAAATGTAAAAATAAAAATAAATCAGTATCTCACTTCAGACATGTTATCTCCAGATCTTTACATATGCACATCTGAGAGTAATAGAAATTGTTTAATATTACAAAATATTCCTCAGCCAGCATATGTACCTGTTGTGAATATTGCAAATACCTCAGAATTGGAACCATGAATGGAACACAGAGAAGCAAGAAAATGGACACTAAGCACTATTGAGAAGCAACACTTTGTTATGCGAAAAAACTATTCCTTTGAAGCTAAGAGGAAGCATTTGATGTGTTAATTTGTTTTTCTCCCTCCTAGGCTGAAATCTTTCCCACATTTGAGGAGTATCCAATTCTAAAACAGGTCACTGCACAAACCATAAACCTTCAGGCCACCTTTGGTTTTGAAGACATAGAACAAAAGATAAGGAGAGGCATTTCTGTGAGGTCTGATCAATATTAGTGAGGAGAGCATATGGGTTACAAGTGCCACTGACACCACTGGGGCATCCTGAGTTACCTAGGTATTCTCTCACCATGCCATATGTGGGTGTGACATGAGAGCCCTGTACAGCACCCCTCTTGGCCAGGTTTAAGTGTGGTGTTGTGAGTGAGGGGCCTATTTCTTTTGAGGTACCCCAGCCTTAGGCTGTGCTGGGCATGGAGAAGTGAGAAGAGTAGAATGAGACTTTGAGAGCTTTTCTCAAGCCCAGGAAACCTGTGACAGGTGTCTCAAGTTCTGAGCACAGTGTCCCAGGGATGCAGTAGGACCTCAGAGGGGAACAGCCTGACAGAGCTGGGGTGGCAGGGGCCCAACCTGGGCAATGACCTTCATGCCCTGGCTCAGCAGGAGATACCAAATAGAGATAAGGTGAGTGGAAAATCTGCAATATTCCTGCTAGGACCCCCAAGACCTTTATACGAGTCTGGTAGGGCAGGAGAGAGCCGCAATAACTCATAAATAGAATTTCCTTTCAGTTTAGCCAGATTAGGTTTGATATGGGGCAGTAAGAAAGAAAAGAAATGTGATGTTTCTTACACACCATTTTATTCATAATTCACTGCATAGATAAGTTTGGTGAATCCTGACACTCTCCTCCTTTTCTCTCCCTCACAATCTTGAAGTGAAGGGAGCTCATGGTCTGGGGAAGGGTGGACATCAGGGCCTTACCTGCTGGCCAACCTCGATGCTCCTGGACTTACTTTAGGGGAGAAACGGTGTGTTTCCGCATTGGGCGCCATCCCTTGCAGATCACTTAGTGGAAGAATTCCTGGTCAGAGAAATCAGTGCCCCTGCAGCTTTCCTCTGAGCTCAAGCATCTCACCTCCATACTTGCTCTCTAGTTCTTTCCAGAATGGCTCAGGCTCCCCAGGCTCTTTCAGCTTTTGCAGAGACAGATTATAAGTGGTAGGAAATTTTGCCATCAGTCTGAGGGGAGGAAAATGGAGATTCTGGGCAGAAAGCAATGTGGAACCACTAACAGAAGTTCTCTCTCCTCTGAAGGCCTCCCATTCGCTCAGTGCTCTGAGGACCCCTCTGCTTCCAGAGACTCCCTCTTCACTCCCACCCCAGGCACCCAAAAAGTTCATGTAAGAAACTGTGCTCTGGAGGTCACCTGGTCAATGAGTGGGTCACGCCCAACCCAGCCCATTAGCTCAGACGTTGCTAAGGTTATAGGTCCTGCTCAAATCCAAAATTGGGACTATCATGGTCCCGGGAGAGGCCCATGTTCCGAGCCACGTCCTTTTCTGCCTTTGGATTTTCTCCTGGCACAGCTGCCCTTCAGTGGAGGCGGAACTCAGAAGCAGACAGCAGAGGGAGCCCGCAGCCTGCCGATGGTGCTCAGGCTGAGATTCTGAGGTGCGGTAACTCTTCCAAGAGTATGTTGGCTTTTTCTCGTGGAAATTAGGGCACACAGAAAATACAAATTTACTTAAGTGAATGCCTCTCAAGGGTCCATTGTGGTTTTTCCTTCCAAATCCATCACCTGTGTCACCTTCACATATTAGTCCAACTTCTCACAGTACCTATATTCCTAATAGCGGATAGAAATAGCTTTTGTCTGTTAAATCTTCTTTTCCTCAGAGACTTACAAAGAGAATTTACCTTTATTTCTGATTCTTTTGCAGTAGACAAGCTTCGCCTGCCTTGGAACTTAAATATTTACCTCGTCCCTCCAGCCCCCATGAGTGGTTAATCTGAGGACACGTAGAAAAGCATGAGAGGAACGCTGTTTCAGCAGGCCCTGAGTGAATCAGCGGTAAGAAGCACCTTTTGGGAATGAAGCTAATCAACTCCTTAGCTAACAATATGAATTTTAAAGAGGTATTCTTGACCTAGAGATAATCATGCTAAGAGAAATAAGGCAGATGAAAAATGTTGAAAATCACATAATATCACTTATATGTGGGATATAAACCCAAAAGCAACAAACGAACAGAACAGAGACTCATGGACATGGGCAAAAGACAAGTGGTTACCAGAGGGGGAAGGGAGGTAGATGGGGTAAAGGGGTCAAATATGTGGTGACAGAAAAAAATCTAACTATGGGAGGCGAACACAGTATAAAAAAAATATATATATATATATATATAAAGCATATATATATACTTACTGTTAAAGTATAAAGCTGAAACTTATTGGATTTCATTAACCAATGTCACCATAAAAAAATAAATTTTGTCTATGGCCATGCTACTCTGAACAAGCTCAATCCCATCTGATCTTGGAAGCTAAGCAGGATCGGCCTGGTTAGTATTTGGATAGAAGACCACCTAGGAAGACCAGGTGCTGTAGGTGTAAAAAATTAAAAATAAGGAATTGTAAGCTGACAAGGTCCTTGCAATCTGTGAGGTCAACCAATGGTTGCCTCACCTAAAAAGACATAATAATATAATTAATAAAATTTAAAAATAAATAAAAAAGAGGTTTCTTACAGTGAGCCTCCCATATACCAACCCCCCCACCCCACCCTGCACTTTGTGTTACAGTAAAGAAGGTGAACCCCATCAGAGTAGAGTCCAGGGGACATGTCTCTAAGCAAAATGTAAAGAAGAAAAAAAGCAGAGGCAGCTTCCATTTGCTCACCAACTCCACCCCAAAGCCTGTGGCCCTGACAGGCCAGGATTTCTTGCTTTCTTTCTTCCACAGAAGAATCAGAATTCTTTGCCGCTCCTGCACAGGGTGCACAGGTGTCGTGGGGCAGGTGTTTTATGTCCTTGAGATCAGCACTGATAGGTCTGCTCTGGACTCTCAGAAGTGCTTCCAGTTTCACAGTCCAGGAGAGTTCCTTTCCCTTCCTCTTCTGCATCCACCACTGTGGTCACCTGGTTGTTTTTCACGGTCCTCCTCTGTTCTCCTGATCCCTCATTCTGTCTGTGATATTACAGAGGTCTCAGCCTCACCACTTTCAACTCTTGTAAGGAGATGCCACAGAAAAACTTAAAGTTATCAGTGGGCCTTTATGATGTGGGGAGGACATTGACAATGTTTATCAGAGGAACTGAGGCCTGTCATTATCTTGCTTAGACAGGAGAGAAAGGCTGGACTGAAGGACCAGGAGGAGGCAATGGAGACCCGGAGGGACCCTGGAAGGAGAAGAGTGAATATGAGGGTTGGATTAAGTGGGGGATTCAAAACTGGCTGAACGACACCTCCCAAGGAGCCCTAGTTAAAATGATGGATCCCAGTCCACATGGTGCTGTGTGGTGGCGACAGGCTCTGTCCCCAGCCTCAGCATTGTCATCAGTGTCCTCTGTGGTGGGTGTGAGTCACATTTGCACGTGACGCTTTCAGGGATAGCTTGTGCTAAATTACAGAATCAATATTGTTAAAAGTATTCAACAGACAAACGATGAATCAAATCTCACAATTTAATTGAGGTCAATGTAAAGTTTTGAGTGCAGAAGGAAAATCCTAAAACGCCACATATGAACAAGTTTTAGGTATTGGACTTGTCTTTGAGGTCATGTGAGTTAGAGGCACACGCGTGCGCACACACACACACACACACACACACACACACACATACACACACACTCCTGGCATGAAACTCTTAGGCTACATCACGAGGGGTGTGGGATTTAGAACTGGGGAGATAGTTTCCAGAGCTGGAATACTGTGTCTGTTTCTGGCTCTGACTCTTTGCAGGGGACCCAGGCAAACAAGTCACCGGGATAGTGAAGGAACTGATGTGGCAATAAGAAGCCCAAAGATTGGTCCAGTGGAAAAGACTGGGATATAGAGAGATCCCAAAAAAGAGTGGGGACAGTTGGGGTGTTGGAGGATAGAACCAGGGCCATCAGGCTGCAAGGCGCAGTGGCCTAGGCCATTGGAAACCCACAAACCTGTGCTCAGACCCAGCTGAGTGACTCAATGATCTCTGTAGCGGCCTGAGCCTCAGCTCCTCAGCTGTGAAGCAGGAATGCTGGTCAAGCTCCCAGAGCTGTCCCCAGGATAGGACAACAGCCAACAGCTGTGAAGTGCTTCTTAGCAGAGTGCCGGAAACATTGTAAGTGCTTGATAATGTGTACATCTTGTCACCATTAGGTAGTAGTTAGAGGGAGACAATTTTTGGTTTAAGTGCAAAAGAATCTTCTAGCACTTGGAGTTTCCTCTCCATAGAGTGCAATCTGGGTAGGTTGCGAACATTCAGGTGGTCATCACGTGTGCGCTTTGCTGCCCCAGCTAGACTGACTGCAAATATTTCCCTTCGCCTCCAGGGAACCATTGATAGGGGTTCCTGCTTTGAGAACTTGTGCTTGGCTTGTGTGATTCCCTCATACAGCCTGCCTGCTGCGACACTGCAGAATAGCCAAAGAGGAGGAGTGGAAGGTGCCCACAGCTGGACATGGGGAAGCTGTCCCTAACCTGGCGCAGTAGTTCACATCACCCGCTGTGAGTGAGGCTTGGAGGCCATAAAGTCATACTGGTTGGCTGTGGCTGTTGAGAGGCATTAGGTATTAGGGTGAGATGGGTGTCTGTTTCTCCTCCAACAGCATCTTTCTTAAAGAGTCACAATGATGCCGAGAGATGCTCATTGCACCCCAACTGAGAGCTTTCCTTGATTCCCCCTCCTGCTGCTCCTGTGGCCAGTTCTCTGGCGAGTTAAGGACTCGGGCCCAGTTTACAGGGCTTATGGCTGAGCACAAGGCTCGCAGGAAGGAGATGTTTAGCGGGTTACTCTGACAGATTTCCCACACTAAGCTCACCTTGGCTCAAGGCACAGAGGCCAGGGCAGCCAGGTTGCCTCCTGTTCCTCTAGATGGCAGGCAGAGGGTGTCACAGCCCCACAAACTGTAATTCTGGAGCACCACTTTCCTGAAAACAGAAGTGTGGCTGTCATTGGTACTGCAGAGGCAGCTAGGGGGACTTTGCCTAGAGCCTTGGCGGCTGGCTCTCTGCCGCAGAGCTGACACTCTGCCTGCTGTCTGGGGTTTCCCATCAGCTGCTTCCTGCCTGCCCTGCTTATGCTTTTGTGGTAGCTCTTAGATGGCCTCCTGCAGGTCCCGTAAGGGCTGCCCCAAATATGTAGCAAACCTGCATTCTCAGAAATGAGTTGAGAACCTAGGGAGCTAGCTCTTTCTTGGTTCTACAGGGTTGGAGGCCCTCTCGGAACCCCAAACAATGGTCAACTTTTGTCAGGTTTTTTGGGTGCAGATTTTTGGTCTTAGTGGGAAGAGGGATTGAAGTGAGGTTGCTCTCCTCTTCCTCCACCAGCCTCTTCTGATGGCACCCCATGGCACTCAGACCAGCCGGTGACAACTTAAAGAGTGTTTATCACCTGGTCAACCTCAGACACATGGCTGGAGGAGAGGGGCATGGAAAGAGTGGGAAGCAATGGGGCCTCATGATCCACAGAGAAGTTCAAAAGGGTCTGCCCTTGCCCCTGCGACTACATGAAGAATGGGGTAATCGTCCTCAGGAGACATTGGTGTTTGTGTTTCTCATGGCTCCTGATGAAACTTCTAGTATTCTAATCTTTTATTTAATTAACTTAAAATCGACATAGGGTGCTCTTTTTATTTGAGGTGAGCAACAGTATGATTCAGTATTTGTCTACATTTTGAAATGATCACCATAGTAAGTTAATATCTGTCCCCATACACACTTACAGATTTTTTTCTTATGAGAACTTTTAAGATCTAGACTCTTAGCAGCTTTCAAATATATGACAGTGTTAATTAAAGCCACCATGCTGTACATTGGATTTCATGACTTATTTGTTTTATATCTGGACGTTTATCTTTTAAACACCTCCTATTTCCCTACTCATCACCTCTGACAACCTCCAATCTGTTTAGTGTAGCTAAGTTCAGGGTTTTGTTTTTTGTTTTTTGTTTTTTTTTTGGGGGGGTTATTCTATATATGAGTGAGATCATACAGTATCTTTCTCTGACTTATTTTACTCAGTATAATGCACTCAAGGTCCATCCATGTTATTGCAAATAGAAAAATTTATTTTAATGGCTAAATATTTCATTATATATGTGTATATATATATACACACATGTATATGTACATACATATGTATATGTATATGTATATGTATATGTATATGTATATGTATATGTATATGTATATGTATATGTATATATACATACCCACCACATTTTCTTTATCCATTCTTTCATCATTGGATACTTAGGTTTGCTTCCATGTCTTGGCTATTATTGTAAACAATGCTGTAATGAACATAGGGGTACAGATAACTTTTCAAGTTTTTTTTTTTTGTTAATCTCCCTTGAATACCCAGAAGTGGAATTACTGGATCATATGGTAGTTTCTTTTTGAATTTTTTGAAAACACTCTACAATGTTTACCATAGTGGCTGCACCAATTTACATTCTAACCAACAGTATACAAAGGATTCTCTTTTCTCCACATCCTCATCAATATTTGTTATTTCTTTTTGATAAAAAGCTATTCTAATAGATGTAAGGTAATATTTCATAGTTTTGATTTCCATTTCTCTAATGATTAGTGATGTTGAACATCTTTTTATGTATCTGTTTGTATGTACCTGTATTTAAGTCTATTCAGATCCTCTGCTCATTTTTAAGACTTTTTTTTTTTACTATTGATGTATGATTTCTATATATATTTTGAAAACGAATCCCTTATCAAATATATAATTTGCAAATATTTTCTCCCATTTGGTATGTTGCTTTTTTTTATTTTGTTGATGGTTTCTTTGCTCTTCATAAGTTTTTTATTTTGATGTAGTCCCACTTGTTTACTTTTGCTTGTGTTGCCTTTACTTTTGGTGTCAAATCTAAAAAATTATTGCCACCACCAATGTCAAAGAGCTTCCCGCCTATGTTTTCTTCTATAGTTTCAGGTCTTTTAATCAAGTCTTTAATTCATTTTCAGTTAATTTTTGTTTCTGATTTAAGAGAGCAGTCCAGTTTCATTCTTTTGCATGTGGCTATCCAGTTTTCCAACACCATTCATTGATGAGACTATCTCTTCCCCCATTGTTCATTCTTGGCTCTTTTATTGTAACTTAACTGACCAGGTGTGCATGGGCTTATTTCTGGGCTGTCTATACTGTTCCATCGATCTGTTGTCTGTTTTTATGCTAATACTATACTGTTTGATTACTATAGCTTTGTAATATAGTTCAAAATTAGGGCTGTGATGCCTCCAGTTTTGCTATTCTTTCTCAAAATTGCTTTGGCTATTTGTTTCGTGGTTCCATATAAATTTTAGGATTGTTTCTTCTGGTTTTCTGAAAAATGCCATTGGAATTTTGATGGGAATTGCTTCAAATCTGTACATTACTTTGAGTAGTGTGGGTCCCTCAGTTATAAACATTACTGCAGGCTGCCCCATTTGGGTAGGGTCCTCATGGTTAATATATTTCCACCTCTTTACCCATCTCTGTGTGGCCTCTCTCTCTTCTTTGCTGTGCAGAAGCTGTTTACCCAGCCCTCAGTTGTCCAGGAGGAATTGCTGTATATATAGGTGTGTATTTGGTGTTTGTGGGGAGTTGAATTTGGGGTCTTTCTACTCTGCAGTCTTGGACTTGCTTCTAAGTAAAGATTTCTTAGCAGTTTGGGGAAGGTATGAGGGCAGTTGGGAAAATCTGGTTGTCTAGTAACTTTGAGGTTGGATAGGTTATTGGAGACAGAGGTAAATCAGCTAAGCTGGATTTGGAAGTCAGTGACTGGAATTCACTCCTCGCCCGGGATCAGGTCTCCCAGTCTTATTATTACCGGGTGGCCATACACGGTGGGCCTGACAAACATTTCTTCCACTGCCATTCCAGGTCTTGCTTTCCTCAGAAGCACAGTCATCCAAACTGTCAGCTGTCTAAGATTACTGAGGTCATTCTTTGCTGACCTAGTAACTAGCCTCATACCAATAAAAGTCCTGTCCAGGTATCACAGGAATTAAAATAGTCAAGTAGTACAAAGTTGCATGCAAAAAGTGTTCTAAATTACCTTTTTGGGTAAAAAAATTTATTTATCTATAATTTAAGCATTTCCTGCTGCAAGGTGCTCTATGGCTAACCTATCAAAATAATACTCAGATATCTGGACATACCTAAGTGGAATAGTTAAGTGTAGCACTGTAGTGTCTATTTAATGGGTATGAATAGCTTTCTATTAACCCTATTCTCCAAAATCCCTGCTTCTAAATCAGCACCTGGGAAATTATAGAAAATATAAATTCTAAGGTTCCCCCTCAGACCTGCTAAGTCACAGATCTTGGGGGTGTGGCTGAGTGACCTGTGTTTTAACAAACCCTCTAGTTAATTCTGGTGCCAGCTCAAGTTTGAATCACTGTTCTAAAGTATATAGCAAGGGATTAAAAGCACTTGATCAATATTAAGCAGAGTAGATGAGCTTATTCTGACTTTTCCATCCAAACTATTAATATGTCAGGACTCTTCCAAGAAAAGCAACATAAAAGGCTTAACATATTAGAGATGCTGGGTTAAGGGGAGACATGTTTGAGTGTTCTCAATTTGCCAGTCACTGGCTTTACACATATGACCCCATGTAATCCTTAAAATAACATATGATCTTACTATTTTACCAGATGGTAAACCAAGCTCAAAGAGAATTTGGTAATTAACCTAGACATTGCTACATAATGGTGGGATTTGAGTCCTTGTCTAAGTCAAATATTTGTCTTTTTTTTTTTTATCAGAGTATGATAATTCCGTAAGAACAGTCATTAATGGCATAATTCATACCAAGAAAAGGTATCCAACATTACTGTGGTATCATTCTTTTAAAATAACACAGTTCACCTTTAACAATGCCCAAGTCTTGTTAACGTGTTTCTGACTGAGGTGTACCATCTTGCACTTTAATCTCAGTTTTGCTCATTTTGGGGAAGCAGCACCAGACTGCTGCTGGACTGTGTCAACTGTGAGACTGGCACCTGTTCAGGACATTGTTCTTTATGTAACTAGGGGCAAACGACTCAAGCTTGCTGGGCCTGTTTCCTTTGCCCTTGGACTATCATTTTTCCCCATCCAAAGTTATAAATCCAACCCAACCAATCTGTTTATAACCTTCATTAGATTTGGAGAATAACCAACTGGCCCCTCTAGTCAACCCCTGAATGAAGATCCTCTATCAATGTAGGCCCAGGAACCCCCAACTGAGGCCCAAACTCTCCAGAAATAATGTAGAAACCCTCCAAACCAGAATCGTTGTCTAAACAGACCCGTTTAGCTTGCTAATCAGTTATCTTGCAGCACCCATTCTTACCTTGTGTTGTTCATTCTAAAATTCGTAGAACTGTTGAACCAAATAAAAGAAACTCTACCATCAGCTCTTTATTAGCTGCACTACTGGAGAGGAACAATGACGTGGCAGATTTGAAAAATTTTGGCTTTGTAATGCAGTATTTTTCCAGTAGATGAACTTTTCTAATTATATTTTGCACAGCCTAATATTAACTGGCATTTGTATTCCCTGGGCACACCACATCTAGCATTGAGAATTGAGGGACACAGCAGAGGCAGTCCAAAAATGTGCTGGTCTCAGGGAAAGACAATGTTATGATGGCAAATCCACACACGGGTAATGAAGAGAGAACTAATTATAAAGTGCTATGCAAATATTCAATCCTAAACAGAGAAGGCAAATTAGGAATTCTCTAAGGATGTATAAACAGTAAAAAAAACTTATTAAAATTCTAAAGGGCCAGAAACTTTCAAGAATCATCCTTAAGTGTTAATGGAGCCTAAGAAAGAGATTAGGATGCATCAGGGTCAATGAGTTACTGGGTGGTCTTTCAAATAAAAAAGCCTCAAGCAATAATACCAATGTGTTTTAAAAGAGCGTTTAAAATGAATTTTATTGTTCGAATTTTACAAGTAGTCTTTAAAGGCTTCAAACAAGAACTCTGTTGCAAAACTCTAATAAATAGCTTGCCCCAAGTCCCCAAACAAAATATAAAACAAACTAAAAACTAAAGTCAGAAGGATAAGCAAGCCTTCAGAATGCTTGGATGTTAGTGATGTTTCTCATTTACAAAGAGATATCAGGCAATGTACAATCTCCTTCATACAAGTCAAAGAGAGAGACAAGTGAGATCTTTACAAAGCGCTCTGAAATCTTTCTATTTCCATGATAGAATTGTCACCAGAAAAAAAAAAAAAGTCCCATGGAGAAATCGCAATCATGAATGAAAGTGGAGCATAAAAGTCTGGCGGCATTGGTGGGGGAGAAGAGAGGACAATCTATCAGGAGAGAGAGGAACGAGTTGATATTACTTGGGGCAGGGAACATCTAGGCAGATGACACTAGATTGCTGAACGTTCCCCCCTAGACGAGAGTTGCCACTGAAGGGGCACAGCTGTCAATTTAGTGACAGTTATAAAGGCTAGAAACAGGGCCACCAGGGGCTCCCTTGGGGTCCCTCAACACTGGTGGGCCCAATGTCTCTGCTCTGCGGGACTGAGGGCCTTGGAACAGTGGCCCGGAGCCCAAAGCGGCTGCATCACTAGACAGAAAAAGATGGCACATCAGCCATTTCTGCAGCAGAATCCTTTGGATGGCCACAACAGGATGCAGAGAATGCCGTGCTTAACTGGCACAGTGGGACATGCAGGTTTCAAAAGCCCATTCTGGTATCACGGTCATTGCTCCTAACAGGCAAATATTAAAATTCACAATTTAACATTCACTTTTCCTAGTAACAAATATGGGTGAAATCTTGCTTTGCAGGCAAGGATTTAATAGTTTATTAAGACGATCATTTTGCGTGAACTAAAAACATAATTTTGCCACATATTTGTTTGGACCTGCAAAGCTACAGAGAGATTGATTCCAGTTTGGTGGGATTCACTTAAGCTGAACGGGCTCTCACTCTGAAAAGCACATAGCACCAGGGACCACCTCCCTTGGAGAAAGGAAGGTGGAAGGAGCGATGTCACACAGGACTGAGAAGGGGCATGGCCCACAGGCACCACCTCTTCTCTCTGGTCCACTGACTTGCTATTGTTAAATACCCCTGATCTTGCTAATCTGTCTCACACAGGTACAAACAGCCTTCCTCACTCAAGGGAGTTTGGCATTTTCTAAAAGCTCCTCCTGCCTCAGGCATTGTAGGAAGGAAGGTAAGAAAATCTCCTCTCCACTCCCCAAATAAATTTAAAAAAAATTTTTTTATTTCCTTAGGAACAATGACATTTTTCAGAATGAGGGAAAGCTTGGGTTACCTGAAATACTTAACAAAGAGCTGATGGAAATAGAGGCAGATGGGCCAGGGTTGTGGGGGACCCTGGTCCTAGGCCCAGTTTCTTTTTAAATACATAACAGATATTGTGCAAAAAAATAAAGACATTCACATTTTAGCAGTTAAACTTTTATTTTACTTTTTAAAATTTTTACTTTTCTTTTCTACAAAAGGCAGATAATGATTGTTGATCTGCAATTGCTGTGCACTCACTGGAGAGGGCAAGCTGGAAGCGGAGGCGGGAGCCCCAAGAATGCGGCCAATGGTATAACCAGTGGGTCCCCCGTCCCCCTCTCCTGCCCTAGCTCATGTCTATGGTATTGAAGACCCATTCTGTGAACTTCTTCAGCTTGTCGGAGGCATTCTGGGACTCTTCCTGCAGCCTCAGGTTGTCCTCCCGCAAGTGCTGAACCTCTGCCTGAAGGTGAGCTTTGTCTTCTTTTTCCTGGGAGGCAGAGCAGAAAAGGGCTCAGAGGGGTGGCCCCAACTTGCTAGACTGCTAGGAAGAGTGGCTATGGATCTGTCTGGACCCTTCGCCAACCTCTGTTCTTAATCCACTAAATATCTGTATATAAGGTCCGGTCCTGGGTGTTAGGATACTCTAACCCAGGAACAGGATTTGAGAGATTCACTATAGGTTTATTTTGGAATGTAAATACTTCAATATGTATTTTAATGTCTTTGTTAATAAGGAATGTCTTAAATTTTGGATTACTGTTTTGGTGGCTGCTATCTTAATATAGATAAAGGCACTCAAGAAACAAAAAAGATGCAAGTCTCTTGGCACGGAAGCCCAAATAACAATGACAACATGTGGGCCTGGGCTATTGACCCATTACGCGAGGGGCAGGGACGCCAGGAGAGGACTGGCTGAGGTTCAAGGCCTTCACAAAAAGGGAACAATGAAGGCCTTCTTGCCCTATATGTGTCAGTGGAAACTGAGCTCCACACAGCCCCCTAAACACGTGTGCACACCAAGAAAAAAGGGAAAACACCCACTTCTAATTTCACTAACACTACTTAAAAAGGGCTCTCACAGTTCAAGGGCAGTTTGCACAGATCAGGAAATCTACTTTGAGGATGCATTTTTACCTTCTTCAAATCTTCCCGAAGCATCTTCAACATCCCTTCCAGTTGGTCCACTTTAGAAGCCAGAGTCGGGGAGGAGTCTTTACTGCTGGGAACAAGAAACAAAAGCCCATGTTGGCGGCAGCCCCCACGGCTGGGTTTGTCGGGTTTGTTTGGCATTTTTTTAATGAGGAGGCTGTGTTTGTGAAATGGTTTTCAATGTCAAATTACTCAGTATGGTGACCCAATGTGCATTCTTCATTTTAAAAAAGAAAGTGGCAATTTTAACAAAAGGTTACATAAGTATGAACTATAGCCAATCATAGCTTCCTTTGTTAAAGATACTGTATTTTTGTGCTAGAAGAATATAGCACAATAAGTGAAAACAGTCTCTTTGGCAGCACAAGAGGTACTTTCTGGCAGATACAACTGACAATGAAATGATTCCTTTCTCTTCAGTGGCTTTAAGAGAAGAACAGCTTCTCTTCTGAGTGCAGGTAGGGTGGGGGAGGGGTGAGCTCCACCTTGGGGTAACCAGGATAAGGCAGGTCTCTGGTGCCTCAAAAGTAGTCTGCGTCCACTTATCCGGTAGCAGCTAAGTTATCATGCTCACGTCTAAATACCTTAAATATTTTTTAAAAATAAGGCATATTTCAGAAGCTTGTCAGTCCAACCTTAATGTCTTGAATTCTTTGCTATTATGATCAGCAAACTGGACCCACAATTTTCTCCCATAACCAAGTGTTAAGTTCCTATGGCATCTCGTCAATGGTATTCAAGAAACTGCTGTATAGTTAACATCACATGTATAGCCCATACCCTCACCACTTAAATTTGGGAAAAAAAGTCTCTGCACAGTTAAACAGTTTTCTTAACTCATAATAAAACTCTCTGGGCCTCAGTTATTGCTATTTATTTTACATACAATCTTAACTACCCTGGTGACCCAGATCTAGTATCGACCTAAAAAAGCATGTTGGAATTGCTAAGACACAAGCACGTTTACAACATAACCAACTAAAAAGCTGAGAAAGAGACTCAAAAACCAGTCTCAAGAACATACTGCACAGGAATCTGGGGATGTTCATCTTAATTAACTAACCCGGAGGGCGTAAATGTATTATGGCATTAAACAATGAATATTCGTAATTACGACTTTATGCTATCAAAGACAGTTTGCATTTACAGTATTTAGTAACAAAGTGTTCTACCTAAAATGTGAAGTGCCTTGCTCTGTGATGATGAGCTTCATTTAGCTAATCCATGTGGCCTCTATCTACTCTGTCCTATTTGCTGGCACTAGTGTAGGTGAAGCATGGTGCAGAGTGGTGACCATGCCCCTGGGTGACCAACCTGCTGTAGGACTTCATCTGGGCCAGAGCCTGGTCCTCAAGCTGGTCACTGTTGGATGCAGCACTCAAGGGGCGATGGTTTTCATCGCTAGCAGCAAAGAATGAGGCTCTCTGGACTGGAAAGGAGATAAGAAACCATTCAGTATTTTGGAAACACATCCTGGGCCCTATATATCAAGTTAGCAACTGGCCACAGTGACAGTCGTCTAATCTATGTGCAGGGAGGCATTGGAACCTTCATAGGAAAAAATTATTCTATGTTAAGCTGTAAGAGGATAGTACTATTGTAATTTCCCTTTAAAAAATAGTTGTAAATCAATTTTTAATCTTCCTTTTTCTCTTGCTCATCAAAGCAGCATTCTGTTAAATGTCTCCCTGGAAACAGGCCTTGTACCAAATTTCCAGACCAAGGCTTTCCACTCTGTGACGATATAAAAATGCATTAAAGGCTAGTATTAAGCTTCTTGAAATATGTTTCCCACAAGACACCTGGACACCTTGGTGGGCTTTAACCTAAGTCCACAGCACGTGTGCTTCAAAATATACCAACTTAAAAGTTAAGCCAAGGAAATAGATCAAATTTTTAAAAACCTCTCATTAGAAACACAAAACTTCTACTGTTTTATATGTGTGTACACACACACACACACACACACACACACACACGAGAGTGACTGACAAATTGAAATTTAAAATGAAGAGATGAAATACTGCCATTTGCAACAACATGGATGAACCTTGAGGTAATCATGCTAAGCAAAATAAGCTGGTCAGAAAAAAATGGAAAACCACATGATATCACTTACATGTGGGATATAAACCTAAAAGTAACAAATGAACAGGAAAAAAGAGTAGAGACTCATAGACATGGACAACAGACTAGTCAAAGGGTAGGGAGGAGGGGGAGTTAGATGGGATAAAAGAGGTCAAATATGTAAAACTGGAAGTTATGTAAATTACATCAAGTGAATAAAAAATAAAATGAAGCTAGTTCTAAAAAACTGCCGTCAGCTAAAATGGGGATTTCTTGTTGACTGCTTCATGGTTGCCCAGCTTCTGAATTCTGTGGCCTGATCAATTTCTCCTGAATATTAGTGCTTGACTGAATAGCTACTTTCAATTCTTTAAGAGCAATAAAAACAAACAAAAACCCTAAACAAATCATCTGGTATCACTCTTATTTTATAAATAACTACCTAACACCAAAAATTTTGGAATGATAATCTTAGAATAAACTCAGTCTATTTAAAAAAAAAAAAAGTCACTTAGCAACCTGATGCCAACATTCAAGACAGTACTACTTTTTTTATATGTCAGCAAACCAGGTCAGCACCAGTCTAAGGAGCCGCATTTAAGAACCACCAGCCTAAGGCTGGCGCACAGTAGTGGGCTGGCACAAGAATAATGTGGACAGAAAACGTGCTAACACACATGGGAGAGGTGGATGAGAAGGGCAAAGGCAGCACCTGACATTTGTCGGACTGGGCCAGGGCAAGCATCCTAACAGACCCCACTGTGCATTTAGCAATGATGTTTTTACGACGTGATGAAAGACCATGTTCTTTTCGGTCCATTGACGGCTGGGATTCCCCTATAGCCCGCCCTTCCCATATACAGGGCAGGAAGTCGGGGGAGGCGCAGGCATCATGTTATGAATTCCTACGTAGAGGAAACATCAGGATCCATCTGATTAAATCAGACGATGTGCACTCCTGCTGAGTGCTCAATAACTGTTAGCTCAACTCATCTCCGGCTGTGCCAGTAAAGAGCACGTGCTGTCAGTGTGCCCAAAGAAACAGAGTGAACAAACTTGACCTGAGCACTGACACCGCCCACACCTCGGCGTGGCCCCGCCAGGCCCTTCTCAGATCTTCCTAGGACTCACCCTCATAGGCCTTGGCAGCATCCACCAAGTTGGACCAATCCAGATCTGCAGCAGCGTCCGGCAGGGGCATCAGGCCGGGGTCGGGCATGGGCCTTCGGGTCTCCTGCACGTCCGTGAGCGAGCTGTCAGAGGCCGAGAACTCTCCTGTGAGAAGAGATGAGGGATAAGACACTTTCTGTGCCCACAGGGGAGCCACGTAAGAGCTTACTCAGTTCCTGTTACCATAATGGATCTGTAAGTCATCTGTTACGTAGAATCAGTTTCTAGTCTAGCAGGCCGTCAATGGCCATTACAAAGCTGAGCTGAACCATGAATTGGCTTTCTCCAGTCTTAAATCATTTTTTTTATAACCTCCCACTATCTCATTTCTAGTAGTGTGAGTCATGGAAAAGTTAGTTTTGCACCAAGGCAACATGTCTGCTTTCGTGGGAGCTCTGTCTACAGTGGGGCCCAGTGGCTTGCTTTTCCTCACAGAGCCAAGGCATTCAGGCTGGATAAAGAGGCCTTCTTTTTCTCAAGGACACGATAAGCAACTCGGGGTCAGTTCTGGATTATAGCAGTCCTACATCCTGAACCCCTTCTAAGGTGACCATTTTTAAAATACAAAGCCATCCTGACAACTAACCTTTGCTTAGCCCAGGGCAGAGAGGGACAGCACTCTGCCATATGAGGGAACGCTGCCAGCGCTCAAGTTCACGTAGGTGGAGAACAGAGAGGGAGGGCTGGTGGGGCTCATGAAATGTAAATGCTCTCAAGAGGGCAGAAGCTGGGGTGGAAACGGGCAGAGTGCGCAATTTCATGAGAGGGGCTGTACTCAGAATGTGACGGTAACACTAAAACTGCAGAACCAAAAGGGAAGCTCTCAGTTAAAATCTGTAAGCAATTCCAGAAATACCTGTTTACAAGGAGTTAAAAAGTCTTGTCAATTATGAGCCTGGTAAACCAGAATATATTTAGTGCTTGTTTTCCCTTTCAAATTACATAAAGAACTGCTTTGAAGTGCAGCTGCTAGTTATTAATGTGCTTAAAATTAGCAAAATTATGAGCAAATGGAAATCAACAAATTCGCCAGATATTAAATATCTCGGTTCTATTTAAACTTGCTCCCACCAAGGGTAAGTAGGTGGAACAGACAATTTTGGGTGTCATTCACAACCCTTCTGCCCTTTTATTGCTGGGGCCCAAATTTCTAATGTGGGGAAAAAAGAAGTCACCTCTTCCTACCACTCAAACACATTTCAGTGGTAGCCACACCACATGAGGTCAGGGCTGAAGGGTCAGCCCAACAAGGACGGCGCAGGACGAGAGATCACTGGGTTGCTGCCCCACTGTCAGGAAGGCACGAAGAGGGGATGGGAAGGAGCTCGGAGAGGGAGCCTTGTGCTTCCCTTCCTCAGGGCTGGGCCTCAGCTGACCAATGACTGGGGGCGGGTGGGTGGGGTTGGGCTACTCTCTTAGAATGTAAGCTTCCAGAAGTCAGGGCCTACAGAGAAGCCTTCACAAAGCTTTTATTTTATGGCTGCAGGGGTTAAAAATATGCCAGGAAGTAAGAGAAGCTTTCGAGGTAGGCAGGAAGTTGTAGGAGTGATTAACTTCAGGGGAGAGTGGCCCCCTGTGGGGATGAAAGGGAGTAGAGGTTTCTGGCATATTAGGTCACTACCAGGAGGTCTTTTCTAGAGTCTAGATAGTAAAAGTGGACATTTTATGTGTCATTTTCGGTTCTTTGGGGGTGACTTTCTGGAGCAAAGAGAAATCAGATTCAAGCTGCAGTCAGATGCGGGGAAGGAGAAGGGAAGGCTGACATGATCCTCAAGTGATATCTGCCAGGGATGAGGTGGGAAACAGCAGGGTGGAGATGATGGTGGAACATTCATCAGAGTGAGCTGAGAGCTCATAAATGATTCAGGGAGAAAGCAAACTGGGCAAGCAGCAGATTTAAAGAAAATATTGCTGTGAGAAAACAAAGAAGGAGATGTGGGTATAAATGGACAGAGAATTCCTAGAAAAAAGTTGGGGGGCAGAAGCAGGGTGGGGTTACAGTCATGTGAATAATAAACAATCAGAAACACAGGTTCCATAACAGGGATCTGCTGTGCTGGGTCACAGCAGGGAGAGGAGGTACAGACCTTTAAAATAGAGTTGGACAGAGAAAGAAGAAAGGAAAAGAACAAATTTAAATCCATATTCACAGAATATGGACCTTAAAAAAACTGGAATCTAGTTAGGTCACAAAGCAAACAAGGCATTTATGAACCAAAGGCAAGAACATGGTAGTGTTCCATCATCAATATGCCTTTTCTTAAAATAATACTCACTGAAATGAATGAGTCAACAAATGAGAGGTTGACACTGCAGGCAGTATCCTCACAGCCTCGGAAAGACAGAGAACAAAGACATGCCTAGGTTCTTACGGTGGAAGGAGCTAGTGGATATCATCTCTAAGAAATAACTAATCTACTGTTAGCCAAATTAACCCAGTCATAACAGCAGCTAGAATGTTTGGTAAAAATGTAATTTCTAAAATACATCTTTGCATTCAAATTCAGGAGGTCTTGGGGAATCTAAATTTTTAACAAAGATCCGACAGGGCAGCTTTTACACACATCTGGTATCCTGGATTTTGTGGCTGCCACCCAAGGGATGTCCCTTGATTGCCTGGCTCTGGTGACCAGTGGGGCTTGCATTCCTGTGTCCCATGGAACTGTAATGACTGGAGAGAGATTTCTTGGCAAGATATCACTGCCGGTGCAATGTACAGACAGCATATTGAAACAGACTCCAGTCTGCCTATGAAAGAAACTTATTTGCTTGATCTAGAGCTTTGGCCTAGTGGCAGGCTTCAGGTTTGGCACACAACTACGGCTGGCCTTTAAAGGAAATGAAGTGTGCCATCTTTGCTCCCTTCCTCTGCTGTAATCTAGTCACCAGCATCTCTCAGAAAGCAGCTTATACATTCATCTGGCACCCCAATTTTGTGGCACCTCTAGATTGTCTGGATCTGATGACTAGCAGGGCTTACGCTGTGGTCCCACAGGACTATATATATTTGCATACTTTAAAAGCTGCTCCCAGAGGCTCTGACTTCCAGGTGTCTGAATTTAGGTGCTGACTGAGATCCCCCGCTCTGGCACCCTGACAAAAGACTTGGCACACCCTCAACTACGGGGAGTCACTAAAAATAAAGTTTGCTGCTTGGACATCCACAAGGTTTCAGAGAAAACAGCTAGAGCAGGTGTGAATAATAAGGTTCATCCCTTACATGAGGCCATTCCTTCAAGACTTGGAGAGGAAGCTGTTTTATCTAATGCATAGAAACCAAAATAGGGTGTTAAAGAAGATGAAGAAGCAAAGGGATATGTTCTAAACAAAAACACAAGATAAAACCTCAGAAAAAAATCTTAATAAAATAGAAGTTATTAACCGGATCAAAAGTTAAAAAAAATTGTCATAAAGTTGTTCACCAAAATTGGAAGAACAGATGAACAAGGTGAGAACTTTAATGAAGAGAAAATATACAGAAAGTACTACAGAAGTCACAGAGCTAAAGAATAGAGGAAGCATAAAAAAAAAAAAAAAGACCAGTAAACTCAAAGACAAAGTAATGGAACTCAATCAGAGCAGCAAAAAGGAAAAAGGATAAAAAAAAGAGTGAAGACAGCTTAGGGGACTATAGAGCAACATCAAACAGACCAACATTCACATTAGAAAAGTCTTAGAAGGAGAAAAGAGAAAGAGGAAAATAACTTGTTGGAAGAAATAATGGTTGAAAACTTCCCTAACCCAAGGAAGAAAAGACATTCAGATCCAAAAAGTCCAGAGAGTTCCAAGTAAGATGAACCCAAATGGATCCATATCAAGACACATTATAATTAAAATGTTAAAAGTTAAAGACAAGAAGATAATCTTAAAAGCAGCAAGAGGAAAGCAACTGATTAGGAACAGGGGAGCCCACATAGGGCCATAAGCAGATTTTCCAGGAGAAACTTTGCGGCCAGGAAATAGTAGCACGATATAGTCAAAGTCCTGAATGAAGAAAACTTCCAATCAAGAATATACTACCTAGTGAAGTCAGAATTGAAGAGAAAAAGTTTTCCAGATGAGTAAAAGCTAAAGGAGTTCAACACAACCAGATTGGCCTTATGAGAAATGTTAAAAGGGTATCTTTATGTTGAAAAGGATGGATGCTAATTAGTAACAGGAAAACATGAAAGTATAAATCTCACTGGAAAAGGTAAGTATATAGTGATGATGGTAGATTAATCATGTATAAAGCTAGGATAAAGGTCAAAAGAAAAAAGAAGTAAAAATAAAAAGATATAAATTGTGACATCAAAAACAAAATGTTGGGGGAGAGAGTAAAAGTGTAGAGCTTTAGAAAGCATTTAAACTTAAGTTGTTATGAACTGGAAAAAGATTGTTAGAAATAAAAGATGTTATATGTAAGCCTCATGGTATCTACAAAGCACCTATACTATATACACAAAAGATAAATAGAAAGGAATCTAAGCATACCACTACAAGAAGTTATCAAACCACAAAGAGAGCAAGAAAAAAGGGACAGAGGAATTACAAAACAGAAAAAAAATAACAAAATGGCAATAAGTACATATTTATAAAAAATTACTTTAGATATAAATGCACTAAATTTTCTAACCAAAATATATACAGTGGCTCAATAAATAAACAAGACCCATCTATAGGCTGCCTACTCACTTCACTCACTTCAGATGTAAGGACACACATAGACTAAAAGTGAAGGGATGAAAAAAGATATTCCAGGCAAATGGAAATCAAAAGAAAGCTGGAGTAGCTCTATTTATATCAGATGAAATGGACTTTAGGGCTGTTAATATTTTCTTTTTATATTTAGGTGCTCCTATGATATCGTGTACATAATTCCAAATGTTAATAGCTGGTTGTGTTGATGACCCTTTTTTCACTATTTAATGCCTTCTTTGTCTTTTACGACAGTCTTTATTTTAAAGGAAGAAACAGACAGCAATACAATCACAGTATGGGACTTTAATATTCCATTTATATCAATGGATAGACAATCCAGTCAGAAAATCAATAAAGAAACATTGGCCTTAAACGACAGATTAACCCAGATGGACTTAACACACATATAAAACACATTCCACCCAAAAGCAACACAATACACATTCTTTTCAAGTGCACATGGAATGTTATCCAAAACAGATTACATGTAAGTCTACGAAGCAAGTCTTAATGAATTTAAAATGGTTGAAATCATATCAAGCATCTTTTCCCACACAATGGTATGAAACTTTGATTAAAAAAAAAAATTCACAAATATGTGGAGTTTAAACATATTATTGAATAACCTATGGGACAAAGAAGAATCAAAAGAGAAATAAAAAAATACTGAGACAAGTGAAAATAGAAACATAACATACCAAAGTTTTTGGGACGCATCAAAACAGTTGTCAGAGGGAAGTTCATTGTCATAAATGCCTACATAGAGAAACAAGAAAAATCTCAAATAACCTAATTTTACACCTCAAGGATACAGAAAAAGAAGAACGAATGAAACCAAATTAGTAAAAGGAAATAAATGAAACAGAGACTTAAAAAAATAGAGATGAATGAAATCAAGAACTGGTTCTTGAAAAGATAAACAAAATAGATAAACCTCTCATTTGACTCACCAAGAAAGAGGGATTCATAAAATCAGAACTGAAAGAGGAGATATTACAACTGATACCACAGTAATAAAAGAGATCATACGATTACTATGAATAATTATATGCTAACAAATTGGACAACCCAGAAGAAATAAATTCCTAGAAACATATGACCTACCAAGAACTGAATCATGAAGAAATACAAAATCTGAACAGATGTATTACTAGTAAGGAGATTGACACAATAACCACAAACCTCCAACAAACAAAAGTCCAAGACCAGAGGGCTTTACAGGGGAATTCTACCAAATGTTCCAAGAAGAACTGATACCCAACTTTCTCAAACTTTTTCAAAAAATGGAAGCAGAGGGAATAGTTCCACACTCATTTATGAGGCCAACGTTACCCTGATAAGAAAACTAGATAGAGATGCCACAAGAAAATTACAGGCTGATATGCCTGATGAACAGAGATGCAGAAATCCTCAACAAAAATATTAGCAGACTGAATTAAACAAGACATTAGAAGGATCATGCACCATGATAAAGTAGGATTTATTCCAGGGATGTGATGATAGTTCAACATCCACAAATCAATGTAATAACACCACATTAATGAAATGAAGTAAAAGGATCATATGATAATCGCAATAGATGCAGAAAAAGCATTTGACAAAATTCAACATCCATTTATGATTAAAACTTTCAACATAGTATATATAGAAGGAACATAATATAACACATGCAATATCTAATAAGCTTACAGCTAACATTATACCCAGTGGTGAAAAGGTGAACAATTTTCCTCTAAGGTCTCAAACATGACAAGGATGCCCATTCTCACCACTTTTATTCAACACAGTATTGGAAGTTCTAGCCACAGCAGTTAAGAAGGAATAATGGGCATCCAAATAGGAAAGGATGAAGTAAAACTATTTGCAGATAACATATTAGAGAATCCTAAAGACTCCACTAAAAAACTAAAGATGCAGGATATGAAATCATTACACAAAAATCAATTGCGTTTCTATATACTAATAACTATAAGAAAGAGAAATTAAGAAAACAATTCCATTTACAATAAAATACCTAGGAATAAATTTAACCAAGAAAGTAAAAGACATGTACTCTGAAAACAATACGAACTTGATGAAAAAAACTAAAGATGGCACATATAAATGGAAGGATATACCATGCTGATGGACTAGAAGAATGAATATCATTAAAATGTCTAAATTATGCAAAGCAATCTACAGATTCAATGCAATCCCTATCAAAATACTAATGGCATTTTCCACAGAACTAAAAAAAAAATCCTAAAATTGCAATGGAATCACAAAAAACTCCAAATACCAAAGCAATATTGGGAAAGAAGAACAAAACTGGAGGCATCACATTTCCTCATTTCAAACTATATTACAAAGCCACAGTAATCAAAACATTATAGTATTGGTATAAAAGCAGACATATACATCAATGAAACAGAATAAAGAGTCCAGAAATAAACCCAAACATGTATGGTCAATTAATTTCAACACAGGAGCCAAAAACAAACAATGGGAATGGGACAGTTTCTCCAATAAACACATGCGAAAGAATGAATCTGGACCATTATCTTATACCATACAGAAAAGTTTACTCAAAATGGATGAAAGACTTGAATGTAAGACCTAAAAACAAACTCCTAGTGGAAAACATAGGTGGTAATTTCAAAACCCACTGCTCTTAGACACACCTCTTCAAACTGTTTATGGCGATGACAGTGGTTATGGCAATGATTTTTTAGATTTGACACCAAAAGCAAAAATAAACAAGTAGGACTATATCAAACTAAAAAGCTCTACACAGTAAAAATACCATCAACAAAATGAAAAAACAACCTACTGAGGGGGGAAAAATATTTTCAAATTTTGTATCTTATAAGAGATTAATATTCAAAATATATAAACAATTCACAACTCAACAGCAAAAACCAAACGAACTGATGAAAAAATGGGCAGAGGACCTCAATAGATTTTTTTGGAAAAAAAACATACAGATGGCCAAGAAGTACATAAAAAGATGCTCAACATCACTATCTTCAGGAAGAGGCAAATCAAAATCACAATGAGATATCACCTCACACCTGTTAGAATGGATTTTAATCAAAGGACAAGAAATAAGTGTTGGCAAGGATATGAAGAAAAGGGAACTCTTGTGCACTGTTGGTGGGAATGTAAATTGGTGCAGCCACTATGAAAAACAGCATGGAGGTTCCTCAAAATAAAACTATCATATGATCCAGCAATTCCACTTGTTGGTATTTATAAAATAAATTAAAACACAGACTTTAAAAGACAGAAGCTCCCATGTTTATTGCATGGAAGCAACCTAAGTGTCCAGTGATGAATGAATGAAGAAAATGTGGTGCACATACAATGGAATATTATTCAGCCATAAAAGACAATGAAATCTTGCCATTAGCAACATCGTGGTTGACTTGAGGGCTCTGTACTAATTGAAAAAAGTCTGAAAAAGAAAGACAAATAAGTCCTGGAGATGTAATGTACAGCATGGTGACTATAGTTAATAACACTGTATTGCATATTTGAAAGTTGCTAAAAGAGTAAATCTTTATAAAGTTCTCATAACAAGAAAATAAAAAACTTCGTAATTATGTATGGTGATGGATGGTAACTAGACTCACTGTGGTGATCATTTTGCAATATATACAAATATGGAATCATGTTGAGCAACTGAAACTAACAGTACATCAATTATACTTCAAAGCTGAATGAATGTCTGTACCCTGCGGTCTGATTACTGGTGAGAGGCTAAATGTGGGAGGTGCTGGTGAGCCGAGGTAATCTGAGCACGCTACCAGGACTTCCTCCAGTTATCATTCTCTGAGCAAACTGCGTGGTAACTGTTTCCCAGGACACCGGCCATCGGCCATCATCAGCAGAGCTTGTCAGCTGCAGCTAAAAACAAACTCACCGTGCAACGACTTCATTCCCAAGGTGTAAGAAGGCCTCCGCAACGGAAGAGACTTGGGAAGAGAAGGGTATGTGCTACTGAAGAGGACATCGTTGGGCAGGGCTTGGTCCAGGAACGAGGCCCTCGAGGTAAAAAAGTGCTCCCTCTGGCCACTGTAAATACTCTCATCGGACAGCGTTCTGTGCAGGGCCCGTCTTGAAGTGGGGGTGGTAGGAAAAGGAGACTGAGGCGAGGAGAGCGCATGGAACTGAAAAACAGTGTCAAGACAACGGAAGGTCAATCTTCTAAAGCCACGTCCCCAAGACTCAACTTGGGGGAGGGGTGGGTTAACAAATCACTGCTCTTAGACACACCCTTCAAATCCTGGAGCCTAAAAAGGAAGCCTCAAGGTCCACCATCTCTGTCTACATCCTTAAGAGCTAAAATGGGAGAGTTCCTGGTCCTCATATCCTCATAACCCAGAATGCTACCCGCCACCTATCAGTGCTCAGTACATAATTCAGATATATGATTAAGTGAATTCATCAATATTGTGTCATGGTTAAGAACAAGATGATCAGATAAATGTGAGTTGTATTTCAATCCTGTGTCATTGACCAAATTATGTAATCTCTCTGAACCTAACTCCTTGTCTATGAAATGGGGGCACAACATCTCTCCAGATTATTACAAGGATTAAACGAAACACTGGACTGACCACAATAGTGTTTATCAGGGGAAGAGCCACAGAGCCAAGAAGAGGGTATTCTTAGAAGCTTGTCAAGTGATTACATGTCTGCTGGGTAACAAGAGCATTTGATCATCACAATATATTAACTCAAATAATAGGTGGCTCTTGTAAACATTAACTACTATCATTATATTTAATGAGTTTTGGCAATAATTTATTGTTTGAGATAGATTTCTATTCGTGAAATAGAAACAGGGAAGTCAATCTTTATAAATAACAAATATTTATATAGTATTATAAATATGACAAAAGTTCCAGATAGCTGTATCTCTTGTTGATGTCTTTTTCCTTTGTGATTAGATTTGATTTTACTTGAGATTTTTCTGCAAAAAGCAAGCTTTAAAGAATCCCACTCACTGAGAAAACAATAGACACATTAATAATATTTAAATATCCAGCATCCCGAAAGCCAGCAGAGTATCTGGTCTGTTAACAATAAAGCTATCTTTATTCAGTTTCTCTTAGAACACTGTTCACCTTGTGAACAATGTGGGGAACAGGTGAAGATGTGAGTAGGAGGGCTGAGTCACTGTTAGCAGAAAGCCACCATCAGACTTTCCACGACACTTTGAAGGGGCAGAGAGATAATGATATGGCTCCACTTAGGCTGCTGAGAATAGAGAGTTGACACTTGGTTCATTCATGTGCTCTGGGTCTAACACGATTCCATTCAATAAGCCAAGGGTTAATCAAGTCAACACTATCCACAATGTGGTGTGCGTAGTTGCTGCATAAATGTGAAATAATTATTAATCAAGTACATTGTAAATCAGCCCCAAATGAAGCCAACTGTATAAAAATTGTGCTCATTTTAAAAAATTCATGATGAGCTAAACCCAAGGTACATTATGTGCTTGCCTAGAAAACTAAGCTGCTATGACAACTGCTCTGTGAGTCTTTATGTAGAGGGAACTTGGTATGGAAATGACAATTTCTCTTCTCGCTTTCCAGAGAACAGTGGACATTAGAGAGTTATAATGGCTCCACAATTCAATTAAAAAACAAAACAAAACAAGTCATCTATCTGCAAAGTTCTAGGACTACTACTACTTGGTAGATCCCAGATCTCTCTATTCACAACTGTTCTCAATCCTTTCTAGCACCTCTGTGTTCAGCAAAGGGATTTCCTTCTCCAGTGAGTATCCTCACCCTGTTGGTGTTACAGGAGAGACATTTTCTACCAATTCTAGTTTCAGTCTCTTTGGGAAATATTAATATGCTTCCAGGCAGTAAACAGCTACCTCAAAGAGGTCCCTTTAGCAGTTCAAAGGTTATAACATCCTGTAGTAAAGGGAGGCAGGATAGAGGTGGAAGGATGCAATATGCTTAGATGCTTTCTGCCCATCAGAAAAATAGCAGGACCTAGTCTTGTCCAAACTTGTTAGGATGGTTCTGCATCCCACCCCTCTTCAATACTAGTCTTAAAGGTGTGCACACCTCTGCCTTCCTTGCAGCTTATGCCTGAGATTGCTGAGTGCCCCACCCAAGGCTGTTAGCCCCTGGGAAAGAACCACAGGGGGTCAATGGCCCACCCAGAAAAGATTTTAGAGAGCATCAGGCCAGAGTGTTTTCAAACTGTGCTCCAAGTAGTCCTAAGGGTTCCTTGCAGCATCATCTCTTGGTGAGAGGTGGGACTCAGGAGCCCATGACACCTTAAGGTACACCCCATCTTATCAGAGAAATTCTGTTTTCTCAATTCTACATATTGAGCTTTCATGTATAATTTTATTCAAAAAGAAAAAAGGGGATAGTGACCTTTAAAATTACTGGGGCACCACTGATTGACTTTGCTTCTTTATTTCAAAGCAGTGGAAACAAGGTCTTGAGAGGTGGCATCTTGCTCCAGTCAGTCTCCTATTCTCCCCTCACTCTTTCTGGTCCTCCTGGCTATTAATGAAATAGGTTACCTGCACTTGCAATTAGGAAGAGCAAGTACCAGTTCTCCCTAAACACTGGAGCAGCATGAGGTCTCTTCCTTTGGTGTATACCTGAGTGCTGGCTGGAAAAGTCTGTGTTATTTTCTGTTCACTTGACACTATGTGCAGCCCTCAGGGAAAATAAAGTTATCCCATCTTTGCCTGCCAATGAGGTTTCTTAGAATGTTACAGCTCTGCCATTTTCCTTGTGGCAGGAGCTCTACAGCATTTGCGTGGGGCCCTGGAGCCCCCACCTACCTCTCAGCTACAGCCTCCCAGAAGAGCATGGCCACAGACGTCTGAGTCCTGCAGCAGACATCTCACTCAGCTGGCAAGTGAGCCTGGGAGAGACCCTGTCATCGGATATTAATGACTGCTCATTGTAGCACTTGCTAGCCAAGAAAGCCAATGTGGTATGAGTGGGTTCCAAGTATTGCAGCCCAAATTTGGCCACTCCTGATACCCCGAAGTCTGATGCAGTGGCTCAGAGCCTTGAGGCAGGCGTGATCTGGAAGACTTTACAAGGGCATGCTGGCCTTATTGACACAGCAGAGCCATGGTCATTTAGACAATGAATCTCAGGAGACATAAAGAGCTACATAGCGGAACTAATATGAAACCGAAAAAAAAGAATGAAACTGGAAAGAAAACAGGATATTTCCAGCTCTTGCTTCTAGCATTTTTACAGTCATAGTTTAGCCAGCAGAAGCATTTTCTTTGCAGTGTCTGACAGTAATATAGTCACAACATAACATGCACCGTTTCACATAGGAATGTAAATTCATTTTGAAAATAAAAAACAAGGCCTTAAATAAGGGCAAAACAGACATTTGCTTTCAATTATTTCCACTGCGTGAGTAAATCAAAAGAACGACAGCTTTAAGCTTGCCCCTTTCCAAAAATGTTAATTTAGAAATGAAGGAAAGATTCCTTCCATGGTAAGTTTTATTTTCCTCTAAACTGAAAAGGAAAAATGTGAAATAATTTTTCTTCTTAAACTGGTTCTTAAACATTTTAATAAAGCTCTTTGGGTTTTGATGGATAAAGACAGAAGTTTCAAGTACTGTCTTTTGAGAGGTTGCTAAGGAAACCATTTGTACCCTAGGTGATGAGTCAGAACTGTTAAGGGCTGGCTTATCAAACAGAAGTTATAGAAACCAAGAACAGCAAGTCTTTAAAATGATTTATGATCTTAATATGTATGTTAATAAATAATTTCTCAAATTCCAGAATGGTCTCTGGAGTACATTTAATTTCTGTACATGTTGACTTTTTAAGTTTAGAAGGTGTATCTCGCCTACCTGGAGGAAAATGCACACACGTGCACAGATGCACACAGGCAGGCACGTGTGATGCACACTGGAATGGTGGAGAGAAAGCCTGACGGGATGAGACCCCCAGCTCCTCCAGGAGGGCACGCCTCTTGCATTCTGATCACAGCTTGAGCATTGTGAGGGGTTAATAGTCTAGTCCCATTTTCAGTCAATTCTCAAAGTTCTTAAATTAAGCTTTCTAGTCGCTTCGAACAAGACTACAAATTGTTCAACTAAGAACTTGGCGAATAGAACACATCAAAGTTTACTTCCATGACCCTCCTGCATGGGCTCCCTTCTCCTATGGCTACCCAACGCACCACAAACAGAGGTGCCTCGTACTGAGAGTGAAATACCTCTGGGCCCCCCTCAACAAACACCAACTCTGAGCTCCGGGAGCATAAGACAGCACGCTTCACAGGACAAGGGCAGAGAGCCTCACGTAGGCTTCAGGGGCCCACCAGGCTGAGGTGAGCAGAGCAAACCCTTCCATGTGCTCATGCAAAGATCTGGCCACTGAAACAAAAACAAACTCTGCGCAAGTACTCGAGACCTAATGAGGAGAAGGCTGTGTTCTAGAGAAGGCATTTATAGTCTGGAATTCTGAGAAAGAATGGAGAGAAGGCTTTACATAGAGAATTAAGAGAATCTGCAAAGTGAGTGTGTAGACTTAGTTTTCTGAGCTGCAGAGCACACAACGTACTACCAGTAGGTTTGCCGGGCTGAGATTGGGGCAGAAGCAAGGCTAGGCTCACGGTGCTGTGGGCACGTAGAGCAGGCAACAAAGTGGGGGCTATTTGTGGGAGAATAGGTACCCTTTGCACACAAGGCACTAAAGGCATTACAGAAAAATTTCTGAGAAGTGAGCCACAGATGTCTCTCAAGAGTTTTGAGGAGCAAAGCCGTTTGAGTAATAATGTTCAAGAAAGGGTGTAGCTTGTGTGCTGTGAGTAGGGTAAATTGGAAGGAGAAACAGCCACAGGGGTAGACCCAGGCTAAAGATATGCGGCTATAGGAACAAATATTTGAAAACACTGTGAACTAATTATTGAGAAGATTGAGTGATGGCGGGAAGTGGGCTCCAGTGAGTTGGAGCTGGGAACCAACACTTCTCGGAGGGTGTCAACTGAGGCCAGCAGCTTGGCCCCATTTGAACTCTAACTGCTGTTTGCCCCAAGCGCTGTCCTGTACCTTAAAGTTCTTCTGGGATTCAGGTGTTGGGCTTTCAAAGTCGATGAGTTTCTTGAGATCTTCCTCAATAGTGGACTTGGAGGTTGGCTTAGGGGATGCCCGGAGGTCCCTGGTTGAGGCACGCAGCCTGGTGTGGGCTACTTCATTGCCATCACTCTGATGACGCCTTGAAAAAACAAGAACTAAATCAGTAAGGCTGAATGAAGGGCACAGTGGGCTCTGAAGTATGTATGTCAATGGAGAAATATAGGAGAGAAAAGGAGAATTCTGTTCAATTTCATTACAATCTACTCGGATAAATATTTGCTAAAGAAACAAATCCAATTTGAAACACAAAATAAAAAGCCTGATGAAAAAAATCATTCTTGTACAGAAAACTGTTAGCCCTACTAATCCAAAATTAGCAACAGAAGTATTCATAAAAAAACCACAGGGCATGAATCCCAAATGCAATTTTTGTATAGATAAAAACAAAGTAATTGAATGAATCATATATATTTTTTCTGTACTATTTTATAAAAAAGGTCTTTTATAGTCCAGGGCAGTCACTTTCTAACATGCCCTCTCATGCCTCCTGGCCCCGTCAAGAATCACATGGGAAGGCTGTGATTAATATTACCGAAGGGACAAGTGTGGTCTTTACACGAAGGGTCGATTGTTCTGAAGTTTGTGCTTCAGACATACAGTAATCTCCCCTTATCCGAAGGTTAGCTTTCTGTGGTTTCAGTTACCCCCAGTCAACCATGATCCAAAAATATTAAATGAAAGATTCCAGAAATAATAATTCATCCATTTTAAACTATGTGCCATTCTGAGTTGAGTGATGAAATCTTTCACTGTCCCCCCAAGACATCAATTACCTTTTTGTCCAGCACATCCATGCTGTAAATACTACCCACCTGTTAGTCACAGAGCAGCCAAATCAATTACCAGATTATCAGAGAAAGACCACATTCACAGAACTCTGATTACAACTGTCCTATTTTATTATTATTGCTGTTAATCTCTTCCTGTGCCTGATTTATGAATTAAACATTATCAGAGTTTAGGTAAAAACTTAGTGTACGTAGGGCTCAGGATCATCTGCGGTTTCGGGCATCCCCTGGGGGTTAGGAAATGTATGCCCCCTAGATAAGGGGGGACTGCTTTACTCTTTCCTGGGAGATTAAAGATTCTCTGATCTGAATGTATTACAATACATTTTATTTAAGGAATGAGGTGGAGAAATACTTTAAGACAAGTTTTACTTAGGAAAAAAAATCTCCAAACCAACCCTTCCCCACCTGGCAGCCCTGCCTCTTTGTCTGTAGTAAATGCCCCAAGCTTTTCTATCCTCTGTCATGTTAAAAGCAAACCACCCCGTAAGAGAAGCAAAAGAATTCTTACTTTCTTGTGTCCATGAACCCCACAGAGTTTATGGTTCCTTCAGGTTTTTTCCATCCAATCAGGTACTTGCTAGTAGCGCCCTGGCGCGGGTAGAAAGTCCTAGGACCAGATGAAGAGGATGAGGAAGAAGAGAAGGAAGGTGCGAGCTGTGAGGAGGTGGCAGGATGAAGCTCTTCTTTAGGTGAACTTCTGGCACTGGTGAAGACCACTGGGCTGGCAGAGTGACGAGAGCTCATGGTACTGAGGGGAAGCAGGACAAAGACAAAGTGACCCAAGTGTGCATGTGTGCATCCGGGGTCCATATGTCAGCTATAAAAGTGTCATCCAGGATAGGGGTTATGGCTGGGTTAAAGAACAATGAATATTTCATAAAGTATTAATGAGGGTGGCCGGCTGGCCTGCCTTGCTTTCTCACTATAATTTAAATGTCTGTTGTCAAAGTGGAAGACGGTCACTGGGGCTTAGTCTGCACTTTAACTTAAAAAGTAAAAATAGTGAAGATGGTCAGGGATGCTTGAAACATGCTGGCACCACTTAAGTTTGTTATAGTGATGTCTAGAAGAAGAGAGGGATAGGAAATTCTGCAGTAAAAAGTCCAGCAGTCTCAACGGCTGTCTTTCTTGCTTTCCTTAGAACTTAAAGTCATGGTGATGCTTGCCAGGCCCAAGCTGAGGACAGAGGAGACTGGATCAGACAGTTTTCCACACACTCACATCCAAGGCCAAAGTGATACACTGAGGCCTTCTTCCCAAAGACATCTGGCATTAATATTGGCTCTGTAAAAACATGTTCATCAGAGCTACTTATCTTTACTATACACAAAAAAAACAACTCAAAATGGATTAAAGACATGAACATAAGATATGAAACTGTAAAACTCCTAGATGAAAATATAGGGGGAAATCAAGCTCCTTGATTTCAGCCTTGGCAATGATTTTTTTTTGAAATTTGACACCAAAAGCAAAAAAAAAGTTGGACTATATGGATTTAAAAAACTTCTTACAGCAAAGAACATCATTAACAACAACAAAAAAAGGCAATCTACAAAATAAGAGAAAACATCTATCTGATAAAAGGTCAATATCCAAAAAATAAAATTTTACACACACACACACACACACACACAACTCGAACTCAATAGAAGAAATAAACAAACAAATTAAAAAATGGGCCAAGGATCTAAATAGACATTTTTCCAAAAGAAGACATACAGATGGCCAACTGGTATATGAAAAAGTGCTCAACTTCCCTAATCACCTGGGAAATGCAAATCAAAACCACAAGATCATCACCTCACACTTGTCAGAATGGCTATATCAAAAAGAAAAGGAATAACAAGTGTGGCAAGGATGGGGAGAAAAGGGAATCCTTATAGATTGTTGGTGGGATTGTAAATTGAGGCAACCACTATGGAACACAGTATGAAAGCTCCTCAAAAAACAAAATATAGAACTACCATGATCCAGCAATTCCACTTCTGGATATTTATCCGAAGAAAACAAAAATATTGTCTCAAAGATATCTGTGTCCCCATGTTCACTGCAGCATTATTTGCCATAGCCAAGACATGGAAGCAGCCTAAGTGCCCATCAATGATAAAGAAAATGTGGTATTATGTACACACACACACGTATATATACAAACACACAATGGAATATTATTCATCCAAAAAAGAAAACGCTGCTTTTTGCAACAACATGAATGGATCTTAAGGGCATTATAGAGAAAGACAAATATTGTCTCACTTATATGTATAAACTAAAAAAAACCTCAAACTCATAGAAACAGAACAGATTGGTGATTGTCAGAGGTGAGGGGTAAGTGAAATGGGTGAAGGTGGTCAAAAGGTACACACTCTAGTTTTAAGATAAAGAAGTCCTCAGGATATAATGTACAGCATGGTGACTAAAAATAAAAAGCTGCTTATCATCAATGTATTTTAAACTTTGGTTGAAGATTACAAAACTAATGTCTCTAGGACTTAAGCAAAAGGCTACTCATTATACTTTTAAATTCAGAGAGGCAGAATTTTCAAAATTAGGGATGAGAGTTTAGGTTGACCACAGATCTGGAGTGCCTTTTATTGTAAGATTGCCCTGCTTCCTCCCCAGAGATTGCATAGGATCTAAGTTCACACTATGTGAGCCTCAATGAGTTCTCCAGCTTAGGCTGAGACCAAAGACGGATGACTCTCACTATGATGGACTTTGTTAGTGAAGGTTTAGTGAATAGCATATAGTCTCAAATCATTCCTCAATAGCACTTCTATTTGTCCAAAACTAATAGTCCTAATCTGCTTTAAATAACGTATAGATTTTAGTTAATAATAACATATTAATATTGATTCCTTAGCTATGACAAATGCACTACAGTAGTGTAAGATGATGACAACAGATGAAACTGGGTGAGGGGTCTATGGGAACTCTCTGTACTACCTATGCAACTTTTCTGTAAATCAAAAACTATTCTAAAATAAGAAACTAAAAAATAATAATAAAATAAAAAACTAAGAAAATATCCAAAACAAACACAAACACAAAAAAACACAAATCCTAATGGTCCTGAGATAATGCACACAGGTGATAATAAATTTTAAACTCCACTGCAAACCTTACATAAAAAACAATTCTAGCTGAATTACATATTTAAATGTACATCTGAAAATTCTGGACAATAACATGGAAAAACATTTTATTGATAGAAGTGGAGGTTCTTTAATAGGATCATAAAGGAAAGGACTGAACCCTGTTAAAAGAAGCATTTGTCCAAAGACAGAGAGCAGGAGGATATATGTAAAATAAATAGCCAACAATGGGTTCCTATCCAGTATATAAAACTAATTCCTAAAAAATCAACAAGATAGACAACTCAATAGAAAAATGGGCAGAGATCTGAAAAGTAATTTCACAAAAGAGTATATCAAAAAGACCAACAAACATCGCTGCTCAACATAGTTACTGAGAAAATGCAAACTGAAGCCACAAAAAGAGACCACTACACACACACCTACCAGAATGACTAAAGTTATAAAGACTTGCAATGTCAAGTGCCAGAAATGATATGAAGCAACTAGAACTGGCTGGTTGGAGTGTTACCTGTTACAACCACTTTGGCAACTGGTTCGTACTCTCTGCTAAAGTTGAATGGATATATATTCTAGCAATCCCACACCTAGGTATATACCCAAATGAAATTCATACATAGTGTGTACCAAAGGACATGTAAGAGAACCTGTAATATCCCCAAACTCAAAACACTAGAAATGTTCTTCAACAAGAGAACATTAATAAGTTGTGATGTGTTCCTAAAATGTAAATATACTGCAGCACTGAAAAGAAACTAATGCCACCTATGATACATAAATAAATTTCACCAACATAATGTTGACTTAAAGACACCAGACACAGAATAATACATATGGTATTAACTATATTTATATAAAGCCCCAAAATAGGCACCATGAGTGTAGGATTTCAGGATTCAGGGTTGTGTTACCTTGGGGAGAAGGTGGGAGTACCTGGGCATGTGGGAAGGAGGGTGTCTGTATGTTGACAATGTTCCAGTTCTTGATCTGGGTAGTGATTACATGGGTGTGTTCACACTGTGAAAATTCATCTTGATGTACACTCATGTCCTGTGCCTTTCTCAATGTGCTGTACACTTTACTGAAAAGACACCCACAAATGTAAAGCAAAAGGAGATGACCTGAAAGGAGAAGGTCTTATCAATCCATGAGGCTCTGCAACAGACTGGAGCTGAGGAAGGTGTGAGGGGAGCAACAGGACAGCACAGGTGATCTGGAAGTTTTTCCACACTAAATGGGCCTTAGTACTTCAGACCAAATGGAATCATCCCCTTTAGTTTTGTAACTAAGGAGGAAGAATTGGGCTCATACTTTACAAAAAAAGAGAGAATAATAATAAGTGACTAGCCACACTCTAATCCTTCTAACATTTTTTTCCCAAAATATTTTTCTAGCTAGAGGGGAAGAGAAAAATCTCTGAGGGCAACATAAATTGAAAAGCAATGCAATCTCATTTCATTTTTACTTCTTGATAACAAATATCCCATTTGTTTGCTTTAAAAATTAACAAAAAAAGAGAATGCAAAACTCTTCCATAAGCACCCTATATTAAATCAGTAAGAACAAAATAATAGGAGAAAGGAGCACCAAAAAAAAAAAAAAAAGAAAAAAGAGGAAGCACAGACAGACTTTATATAAAGAGAGAGGCAGACAGTAACATCAGAGACCCAGGTTAACAGTGACATGAATGACATGCATTAAACACAGATAGCATCGACAGAAAGAAGCTTCTAAAACTTTAAAAGTGTAGCCTTCGAGATAGTATAAAATGATATGGCAGGCTTGTAGCTATTAGTTAATTAATGACAAGATCCAATCTTGATTTACGGATTTTCTTCATCTGACTATACCTACCCCATATACATTTTATAACATATGTGATGATATCTCAAGCCTCAATTGTGGTTAGTGTCTGAAGCAGATTTCAATAAAGTGAAACGCAATGAATCAAGGTCTAATGTGCATACCTCTCAGCTTGGATAATCATGTGTTTGCTTTACCTGCCTTAATTAGTATCTACAATTGAGTGCAACTGTGTTTGAATTACTAGAGGTGGTTCTCACCTTTTAAATATACATTAAAATACAGACTGCAGAGCCCCTCCAAGGATTCTAATTCAGTAGGCTGTGTGGGATGAAGGGACATGAGAATTTGCACTGAGGCATTCCCAGCTGATGCTGTGGTCTCATACTGAAAACCACCGTACCAGATGTGCATTAGAATTGCCCCTATTTTATCTTTCTCAGCAACAAGTGTCTTGATCTGATAACAATGGCATTCAAAACCCTGGGGCTTTCAAAGCCTAAATGTTCAGAATAGAAATAATTAGCCGTGAGAACAGAAAGTAGACTGCATAGTCTGCTAATTACATATTCTTCCTCCATGTTTTACAAAACAGGTATGATGGTTTTAGCCATCATGTACATCCAGTATAAAAGAGAAAGTTATAAAAAGGCTTTGAGACATCAAAGGAGAGAGTGATATATACAGTATATAGTTTTGAGAGCTCTTTCCTTCCTGTCTGAATTTAATTACAAATATTTCTCTGAGAAGCATTTAAGTTTTTGTACGAGATTACAAACTCTTTGAAGGTAGGGCTTTACCTTTGTATATCTAACAATGCCAGAATACCGCAGACTCCCAAAGAAATATTTTTTGAACAAAGGGTTTCACTTTAGCGTTTATGTAGCATACAATATCTTTAACCTCTTTATGTTGTTTATATTCTGTCTCCTTGTTTAAATACAAGCTCCATGAGGGGTGAAATTTTTGTCTGTTTTGTTCAGTACTATATTCTCCATGCCTAGAACAAGTCCTGGGCCTTGTAGGCTTGGAATAGTTGATGAAAGAACCTTTCAAATAACTGATAAATTAGCCATCCATTTCAAATGTAAGGAGGGGTTATGGATGAGAACGTTATTATACTGTATTTAAAGCTGGATGTTGCTTTATTTTTATTGCAAGAAATTAAACCTACAGATTACATTTCTATTATAAGTGTATTCTTAAAAGCATAATTGCTTAAATAAGACAATGGAACGTGATCATTAGTTTCATCTGTGAACATGATGGCTGACACGAGCCCCGCCCCCCAGCCACCTTCTGCTCATAGTCCCGCTTAACAACTGATTAGGTTTGGGAGCAATGGTGGAAGCATAAACAAATAATTCATTAATGTACATAACACAATAGTAAGGTGAGCACTTTAGTAAACTTATGTGGCTTCTAATTCAGCAGGCACATGAGGGTTACCTGGGAGCTTTTAAAACACACATTCTTGGGCTCTAATCCCGGAATTTTAATGTAATAGACCTGGAGAGGTACCTGGGTTGTGTATTTGGGCAAAATCTCCACCAAGTGTGCATACCAATTGAGAACTACTGCTTGAATCCACTGAATTATTCATATTGTTATGACTTTGTCAAAACCCATTTCAAGAAGGTGATATCACTGGAGTAGTGTTTCTCCAGACACGGACTGTAGCCACCTACAGGTGTTGATGTAAATTAAAATTCTTTGGACATATCAGATTTTCTAAAGCTCCAGAAATCTGCACTGTAACAAACTCCCAAAGGACTCTGACGCCTCTAACCCTAGAGGCTACGGCATGAGCTCCTTGGCTCTTCCCATTCTAAAATGGGTTATCTCAACCTTCCTTTGTGGCCCCATCCCAGGCCCAGCTGTGGGTGGGGCTCCTTGAAGGTGACCGACCTTGCTGGCTTCATACCACCTACAGAAGTGTTTACCCACACACTTCCCCAAGAATCTCTGCAGCTGCTTTAATTACAAAACAGCTAAAATGAAGTTGTCAGCTTCATACTCGCAAAGGGGAGTATGTGCTGGGCTGTTTCATTCTCCTAGAGATTTCATGTCAATTCAGTATGCTGCAGTTCAGTTTTACCCAGGGCAAATTAGGCCCCTCTACAGGAACTGTGTAAGAAGATAATGAGCAAATAATATGGAACAAAAAAGAGAAGAGCAATAGACATGTTGCAATGTGACAGCTATAATAGCTGCTACTTTTCTCATTATATCAAAAGTGAGTTGAACTATGAGTATGGCCAAACTGGTACCACTGAGAATTTAGTGAAGGTGTTCCTGGATTCCTCAGGAAGAGACCATTAGCTTTATTCTTTAAGAAGAAATAGGGTATTTCCTCTTTCCTAAAAATGACCACCCTTTGATTTGTGTGGTCATTCCAGGAGATGAATTTTGAAAAGGAAGAGAGGGTACACACACACGATATCCTATAAAAAGAGGAGAAGTGGCAACAGGGTAATTGAGAATCTGGGACAGTCTGCATCTGTCCAAACTTTTCATCTTGACCTCATGAAACCATGAACCAAATGCACTGCAGCCTGGCTATGTCACATTCCCAGTTGTGGGAAAACTTCACAGGTTAGGACTCTAGATGACCAACCTGCAGAAAGGGAGCTCATCACAGCAGGGCCACTTACAGAGGAGGAGCTACATCTGCCTGTGGACCTTGCAAAGAGATGAACTACACAAGAGGGGCCAGCCTGAATGTTATGAACCTGAGCCCCAAGTGCCAAGGCGATGAGGGCCTGGGATCTGTCCTGCATTGACACTGAGACTTCCTCCTCCTGTGGAAAACATCTGCCAGCTACTCTGTGTGGCTGTAAGCTGCCTAAGGAAACATTTGGAGTCATCTACTGTTCAGGAATGACATGGAAGGACAGATTTTAGACAGGCTGGCTTTGCAAAGATGACATTTTCAGGAAGAGTGGCAATTAGTCACCTGTCAAATGGCTGTAGCAAAGGCTGGATGGTGGCCTAACACCAAGAGGAGGGGAGCCGATAGGTTTTCCTGTGATTACTTGTAAAAGAAAAACAACCCTTTGGGTGACAGATAACGTGGAGGATAATGACTGAGGAGGACTGTGTCCTCCCACTGTGTTCAGCACGAGCCAGTTCTGTCTGATACAGGGCTCTACAATTCAGGAGGGGGCCTTCAGAAGGCTCTAATTCTAAAGGATTGGAAGGGGTAAAAATTAGGAATGATTAAGCTGGCAAAGGGGATATCTAAGTGACTACAGTAAAAAAAAAAAACTGTTCATCTACAATAGAAAGATATTTAATAAGTACAGGAGCACAGTAATAGATAAAGCATGGGGGAAAATGAGGCCAGGCATATGCAGCAGAAGAGGCCTCGGGGGTCACTGTGGACGGCAGGCTGAGTTCATCTGCAACGCTGAGCTACTTAACAGGATGCTGACAAGATGACTATGAATATCATCATTTTATTAGGCAGAGCTGAGAAGAATCTCATGTATAGGTTTCACATCTAAAAAGAATTTAAAAAAGCAAAAAAAGACTGAGGCAAAAATATGATTATAATATCAATCACATAAAGATGGAGGAGTTCAGGGAGATACATGTTTGTTGAGGAAAGAGTAGCTAGATAACTGCATTAAGGTTGGTGATGGAGAACTTAAAAAAAGAAATGACAGAAAACCTTTTGTCTTAAGGAAAATTTACAGTTTGTAATACACTTGATAGCCATTTTTATTCTCAACACACACACACACACACACACACACACACACACACACACACACAAACATTTAATAAATGGGCCAGCATTATTAGATTATAGATTAAGGACAAGTTTGGTGAAATGGCATGACTGTCCAAAGGCCAACACGGCTGGACAATAGTAGAATTGAGACTTGGACCTGAGTCTCAGGATCCAAATCTATTTTCTTGATTTTTCTCTCTCAACTTGCTTGGAAGTGGAGGGTTAGTTTGTTTTTTAAAAATTATTTTCAAGTGGCCTTTTGTTGATATCTATAAATTTTATAATTTTAGACTTCAAAAATCTTATTCATGTTTAGAGAAGACTCAGTTAAAAAAACCCCAGTTATTCTCAATTATATATTTAAGCTGCAGCTAGAGGAATTTCAAATAGGTAGATATGGAACAAAGTTACGAACAAGGAGAGGACTTAAGTATTGAAATTACTCAGAAAAGTTGTGGCATCTCTCTTTTTGAGATTATTTCCCTTGCCCTGCCTCCTCTTTTAAGCAATTGAATAAATTCTCATCTTGGTAGGATGGTTTAAATATGACAAGGAATGGACTTTGTCCTTTCAGAATCCCTTTGTTCTTATGATTTAGTGGCATTTGGAGAATCTGGGCTTTCCATATCAACTGAATAACTGGATTAGTTGCTTCAAAGAACAAAGTAATAATAAATGTTGGTGAGCTCTGTATCAAGCAATTTGACATTTGTGGCCTGACAGAGGTCTCATTTGTTCAATGTTCACTTGAAATTTCAACCACAGTGGTTCTGTTTCCCAGTCTTTGAGGTTGCTAGACATCACAAAAGTTCTGAATAAAATAATCACTCACTCCCATAAGCTGGCTGATCACCTGGAGTTCTGCTGTCTAAAAGCAAAATAGAATCGTGAATGTTCGCTGTGTGTGAGACCACAGAGCAAAAGTTACCAATGCAAACGATCCAGAAATGTATGGCAGGCTGAGACGGCACATGTTGAGAAGACCTGGGCTTGTCATTTTAGAGCCTACGCTTTCAAATTCTGAATTAGCCCATAGCCCTTAGAAAAATAATATTCTCACCTTAAGACAAAAATATAAATGAGAGGCAATTAATTGTTAGCAATTAAAAAAATTTCAGGAATAAACAACTTAAGAGAAATGCTAAAGATAAAGACAATGGAATAATTTCTAAACAAAGAACGAAGGCAAAGGCATAATTTTCATATACATAGAATGACAAAGAGGGCAGAGAATAAAATTTAAGCACCCCAGCTCTAACACACACAGAGGCACAGATACTTCAGTGTGCTAGAGCAGCCCAAGGCATGCTTTCATGTTCATGTAAACGAAATATAAGACACCCTTCTTTACCTCTCCTCTCAAGAAGTATACAGCTTTTCTGGCATGAATAGTTAACTTATTAGGTAAACCAGAAAAAGCACATTCATGAAATTGAACTGTACTGACAACTGTGGGCAGGCATGTCTCTTGGTCTTTAATTAACCCCTGTAGTGAATATCAGACACTAACCAACTTATACCTAGATTTGATTGATATCTACATATAAGCTTTATGACGTCCCTCCTCGTTATATTTTGCAGATTAAAAAAGTCTTATATAGCAATGACTTCATTAAGAATTCATGCTGTATAAGGACTTCATGTATATATTCTCATATATATACCTATACATAAAAGCACTACAGCTATATGCAAATATTGATACTCCTATACAAAAGCCTTTCAAATGTAATAGTAGTTTGTTTTCTAGAGGAGTTAGGAGTTGAAGATTTATGCTATTTTTGAAAAAATTTGTTAGAGACTGAATCATCATGCAAAAGTGGGAACATCTGTTCATCAAAATATATTGAGCAACTATCTCCTATGCTCAAGTGGCACACACTGTGCAAAGGCACTGAGACGACATACCAGGTGAGACATCCTTTTGAACTGGATGGCAGTAAAGGTGTATACGTGATCACAGAAGTGAGTACAGGGCTCGGAGGGGCCTCTTCCCCAGAGAAGGAAGGCAGCAGAAGGGCTGGCTAATGAGGGTGTACAGGCCAGGTCGGGATGTTGCAGAAGAGATGTGTATGTGCAAGTATGAGGTGGAGTTCTCAGCTTTATAATGTGTTCTCTTAAATCTAGTTCTGTCATTAGCAACATTATTGGGTACGAGGACTAGAGCACCACACAAACTGGCACTGTCTACTGCCAAGGCCAGAACTCTTAAGAAAAAAAAAATGAACCCAGATTGTGAGAGTATATTAAAATCAGAACTATCTTTACCTCTCCTATGCTCACCCCATGATAATTTTTTTGAGTGATTCATTTTAAGATTGGAAAGTAAAACAGCCACTACAAAACATAAAATAAAATCTCTTCCTAACTTTCCAAGCTTCAAAGTGTGTGTGCTTGTGCGCATGCACACACACACACACACACACACACACACACACACACACACACACATTCATTCTAGGGAGCAACACTTTAGAGCAATTAATAGACTTTTTAATTATAGAAAGTTATCAGTGTATATGGCTTTTTAAAATGACATTCGAATATAACAACTCTATGTAATTACTAACCTACATTAATGCAGTTCCCATGGGGTGCCACAAAAAAATAAAAATAAAAAAAACACAAACCAAAAAACCTGCATAATAATCAACAGGGAGCCCAGAGGACAGAGGGTGTAGGAACACAGCCCAGGCAGAAATACACAGTGGAACTTAATCACTGTAATTTAGATTTTGTCACCAAGTCCCAGGTACAAGCTCTTGTATGCACTGTCAAGAGATCTCCACATTAATTGCTGTTCCTGTCTTATGAGGACACAAACACTCTAATTTGCAGTGATTTTAGTTTCTAGCAATGAGCACTTGGTGGCTAAGTCTCCTTTTCCTCTAGAATAGGAAGATTGCTAAAGCTCTGATTATCCAGCTCACTCTGCCAAGATCAAAAGACTGAAGTCACAAAGCATCCCCATTTACCAGAGTCAAGAAATAAATGTGACTCAACTTACCAGTGGGTGGGAAGCCCTGCCACTCTCCCTGAAAGGCCACATTTTTCTCTTCTCTAGGAAGTTTGACTTTCAACAGAAGAGTTATTTCTACATGATGATTTAAATAATTTCTGCATGGTCAGTTTGAAGCAGAAAATTTGGATGATCCTTTGAGGTCTTCAGGCAGCTCATCAGCACTTGATAGTGCAATTTCAGGGGCCTACTTTTCAGTGGGGACTTTGTAGATCCCCCGGGACTTGTCAGATCTGTTAGATGGCAGGGCCGATATTTTGTGCTTTGGCTTCAGAGGACCAGCTCTTTTCAACCTTACTCCATGACGATGCCATTCTAGAGAAGACCTCTATAACTATAACTGACTTTTTTCTACCATCAAATAGGACAGAGATATATCCCTAGGTAAAACATCATTCTTAAAAAAAGACATTCTCCTTTCAAAACAAAAAACGGAAAACCAAAGAAACAAATAATCTAAACCGAGAAACCACAGAGAAACTGCTCTGAACTCAAAAATGTTCTAAGTCAATGCATGAGCTATAGTTAATAAAACGGTGGGGTATGCCTAAGCAGCAGGTGTCATGATTCTGTGTCATGTGATTCTATACCTGTATTATATTATTATGATATTTAATACCCAGTTTTCTGTTCTACTTTTTCAATCACTGCCTTAGTCCACCTGATCACAAATATTCTATTTCCTGAATTGTAGAAAGGTCCCTGGATGCCCGGTACTCAAAAATACTGAGACTACTTTGTCAATTTCCTTTTTGCTTGGGGGCATGTAGTTTCCAGATTTAAAGTAATAATTTAGAGAGCGGTAAACCAAGGCATAAAATGTTTCATATCATAGGGCCAACCTGTTTTTTTTAAAGATGAGGAGCTCAAGAATCTTATCAGTAACTATACAGAGGCAACTGAATATTTAACTGGTCAAGTTAAATGAACGCAAATTAAATGGAGAATGTCCTCTAATATGAAGGTTTGGTGGGGTTTACTGAAAGGTTTTGTGCCTGGATTCCCATTAGAAAAGTGAAACTAAATTCAGCTTCTCTGCTATTTTTCTTTGGGGCATAATAATAAAATAGGCTCAGAGGACAGCAAGGTTAGCTGCCATCATACAAGCTGATCAATGATTGACAACAAAAAGTAAAAGGAGAAACTACCACAGAGAACAACAGGCTCCAAAAGACAGTGATGAAGTGTTTCCTTCGAAAGGAAGAATCCTGTCATACTTTGGGCTTTAGGTTCAAATCCAAAAAAGGAAATAAAAAATGGTATTTATTTTGCCCTTCCAAGGATACAGGAGAATGTGTGCTTTTCTATTTTGAAAGGTAGATGAGATGTCTAATTTTAGCTACCCTTTTCTGTTGGACAACCCCCATACTCTACACATCACCATCAGGAGCCGATTACTAAAAAAAAAAAAAATTACCATGCAAACACTGGGTGATGTTCTCTAATACAGAGGCAGTGTAGAGGATGTGTCCATCATTATAAATAATGCCACATCAGCCTGAGAAAAGACCTCTTCCTTCTAAAACTATGGTCAAGTCTTCTTATGTCTTCAAAAGACTGTTCCATTCTACTTTTTCTATCACTAGCTGAAAGGCAAAATTACAAAATTCTTCTAATTCTGGTATGCAGTTAGGAAATATTTATAGAATTAAATATAACTTTACAAAGTCTAAAATCTTTGTAAATTTTTCTCACATTTAAAATAATGCATTAGGATTAGAGGAAATAAGTATTTTGGTGGCAAATAAAAAACATTAAATATATAAAAATAACTGTCACTGCATGAAAAACCCCTTTCTTTATACACCTGTATTTAGCAAAATACAGTGAGATGAGGCTGGGAACTCAATTTAGGGCTGGGCTGGAGGGGGAGAAGCAGAAAGAACGTTGGTTACCTTGTGTGGGAAGCAGCATCGTTTATACTGAAAGTGCTGTTTTCCCGTGTCAGAGGGTTGGACCCGGCCTGGCTCTTGCTGTGGATATCCAAGCTCAGGGAAGATTCTGTTTTGCGGTCCATGCCGTGGCTCTCTGTGTCTAAAGTCCGATCAACCATGGAGATCACTTCACTGGAACTATGCCACAGGGGTGCCACTTTCTCCTTGCCTGGCCCTGAGCGAGGGGACGACGTGGCAGCCCCCAGAGAGGCCGTGCTGCCGTGGCTGGGGCCATAGGAGGTGGTATCAATGCCACTGTCAGCAGAGGTGCCTTGCAGATAGTTGTAGCTGTTGAGTTCGGATTCTGTGCGGTCCCCATCGTACCACTTCTCGTCACTGTGGGCACTTGATGCGTTGCTGGAGAGGGTATTGCTGCTGGAGTGGCTCGAGTAGTGGCTATCAGACTGCAAGGGAAGCAGGATGTACTCAGTACAGGTTCTGCTTCTTGAATGTCAGGAAAAACACAGGGCAGAATGACCCTCTGGCTTGTGTCTAGTCATGGTGTTCGTTCTCATGGCACAAAAATTCTGACAATGACAAACCAAAGAAAGACAGGAGGTGCCTGGAAAAACCCATTCAGAAGTGTCCATGGCAGAGAGCACCGAAGACTTATTTTTAGAATCCAGTTTTCATTATTTGACTTATGCTAAAGTATCAATACTATTACTATTACTAAAGTATCAATACTATTATAATTTTAATCAGAAAAAAAAATCTAAACGGTCGTTAGGCTCTAATACCTTAATCGAAAAATAGAAAGAAAAGACTTCCAAAGGGCTTATAATTAGAGAAGCCCTATTTTGCTCAGAGTATGTAGAAAAAAGAAGATAATGCTTATTTTTAAAGAGATCTCCATTTCTGTCCCCAATTAGCATCTATTGAGGAAACAACTTTCTAAAGAGTGCTTAGAGGTATAATTTATACAGAGGTGCCAAGTCAATTGAATGAGGGTAAAATAATCTTTTCAACCATCAGTATTGGGACAACTGGATATCCACATGCAAAAAATAACTCCATGTAGATCCTCACCATGTAGAAAAATAAACTCCAAAAGATCAAACACCTAAATGTAAGAGCTAAAATTATTAAACTCTTAGAGAAAACATAAGTATACATCTTCATGATTATGGATTATGCAATGGTTTCTTAGGACACCAAAAGCACACACACAAAAAGAAAAAAGTAGATAAACTAGACTTCACTGAAATTAAAAAATGGGCTAAGAACTTTAAATGGCCATTTCTCCAAAGAAGATATACAAATGGTCAACAAGCCCATGAAAAGACACTCAATATCTTCAGTCACAAGGGAAATGCAAATCAAAACCACAATGAGACAGCATTTCACACACACGTGAAGGTGGCTATAATCAAAAGGGCAGATAATAATGATAGTTAGCATTGTTGGTAGAAATGTAAAATGGGGCAGGCTGCTATGGGAAAGTTATAATTCCATTTTCAGTATCTATGCAAGAGAAATGAAAATGTATGTGTTCACATAAAAACTTCCACATTGTTTATAGCTGCATTATTTGTAATGGCCCCAAAACAGAAACAACGCAAATGTCCATCAACTGATAAATGAATAAAGAAATGTGGTACATTTATGCAATGTAATATTATTCAGTCATAAAAAAATGAAGTACTAATACATGCTATGACATAGATGAACCTTGAAAACATTACGTTAAGTGAAAGACACCAGATACAAAAGGCCATATGTTATATGATTCCATTCATATGAAATGTCCCAAATGTACACATTGATAGAAAAAGAAAGTAGATTAGTGGTTGCGAAGAGCTTGGAGAAGCAGGAAGAGGCAGGGTAATTGTTTGAGATAGAGGGTTTTATTTTTGAGGGGTTATAAAAATGTTCTAGAGTTAGATCCTGGTGCTGGTTGCACAATTCTGTGAATATAGTAAAACCACAAAATTGTATACTTTAAATGAAGTGAATATTATGGTATGTGAATCATATCTCAATTAAAAAACTGTGAATAGAGCCTTTTCTACACAGTAGCTTACTTAGAACATTTTACAGTTTGCCAAAGAAATAAGATTTCAAAAGGTATCTGAATAATATTTTAAATTAGACAAAGGCAGATAGTCCAGATACCTGGTGGAGTTTAAAAGAAAAGAGGAGGAACTGTGTGTGTAGCGGGGGAGGTGAGCATAGGGGCAAGAGGAGGACACTTAAGTTTCACCTCAAAGTGAAGCATAAAGATCTCTTCTCCTTAAACAAGGACCAATTTCAGTTACTTTACCGGTGCTACCTCTAGTTTTTCTCCGCAACTTTCACATTATAAGGCCTTTGCTTGTTTTTAATATTTGCAGAGCAAAACTTCCTTAGCCTGTGCCACAGAACTTGGTAGCCCCCAGCCACATGTGGCTACTGAGCACTTTAAATGCGGCTAATCCGAACTGATAAGTGCTAAGTGAATGAAGTACACAACACATTTCTACAGAAATAGTACGGGAACCGCATTTGTAATTTTTAGTTTTCTAGTGGCCAAGTTTTAAAAAGTAAAGAGACAGGTGAAAATAATTTTCAGAATATATTTTCTCTAATCCAATCTATTCGTAATGTTATTTCACCACGTAATCAATACAAAAATTGTTACTGAAGGAAGGGAAACGACCAGATCAACTGGGGCGATCTATCCCTTCCAGGCAGAGGAGCGATGACGTCACGTCTGCCCTGTAAAACCTCTCTCCACGCAGCCTGTGTGTGTGTGTGTGTGTGTGTGTGGGGGGGGGTCACGCATGCACGGGCGCATGTTCTCTCTCTCGCTTTTTTTAGCTTCTATATTTATTTCACTAGAGCAAAACTTACAGGAGCACTCTCACTGAAAGTTCTCTGAGCATCTTATAAATTAGTGAATATAAAACAGTGTTTCCTCATCCAGTATTTCCTTATCCTATAGAATGATGAAAATATAAATACACATTCCAGTGAATAGACAGACCAAAGAAATCAGCTGCATTTAAAGGAGGAGGAAACGATAACCTCCATTCCTGATTCTGCCTGTAGGTGATAAGGAATTGTGTATGCCTACGGTGAAAGGACAAAAATGTGTGTAGCTATGGAAGATAAGAAAAGCAGCAGGGGGAGTTGTCGGGAAGCTGTACGTCCACTTGACTGATGCTCCAATCGTATCTCATTCTTGCAACTGTGCAAGCAAATAAAATCCATTTCTAACACATCTCTGTTCCTAATGTTTTAGGACTGTTTGTGACTGGATCACATTGCCTTCCATCCAGATCAGCAGAGGCGGCAGGTGTGGATCAAAGAGGAATTTCATTTTATTTCAAAGCAACCTTAGGGCCCTTGGCAGCAGAAATTCCAGGGTCATGCCAGCAAATGCCTGCCTCCTGCCAGGATGACTTCCACCGAGTGAAAGAAAGAACAGAGCAGATCTGTACATTGTAAGGAAGGTACTTTGCTAGGAATTTATCATTTTTATTATTTTACAGTTAACTTACATGTCCTTGTTTGTTCGGAGACAAATGAACCACTGGATCCTGCCGCATTAACCTCCCACTGGGGCTCTCTCGGAAAGCTGGCAGCACCTTTGACACTGCTGGGAGATGACATGTTGGCTCTGGAATACAGCACAGGACATTATGGTGCAGGCACTAAACAGATCCAAGCACGTGTTGACAAATGAAGACAGCTTGCCACTGCATCTCTTAGTTCACTGACCAGCAAACTCTGAATTTCAGCAATAAGCTCGTTGAGAATTTGCAAAACAGACAGCATGTCAGAAACTAAGTGGCTGATGGGTAAAGCTGGTAGCTGGTGACCATGTGTCATGTCATACACATTAGCATAGCCAAGTACCACCAAACCAAAGGCCAAGAACAAGGTGACAAAGTTAGGAATTAACTTTTGGTTTGGGAGGAAAGTCTAGAAGATATAGATTGAGCTTATGAAATAAGTCTTGAAGATATGGATTGGGCTTCATTCATTGAAAAGTGTGGCTAACCTTGGTCTACATTACCTAGACAGGCATAGATGCAATCACATGTTACTTACCATGACACTTTGGAAATATTTTACCTGTATATTCATGCTGCTCGAGGAAAAAAGAATTGAAATCCTGAGGTCCTCTATAACTGTAAGCTAAGCACAACAGAAAAGACACACAGCAACTAGTTTACTTAAGCAATTGCTTCCTTTTTGGACTCCAAGCTGGTGTTCATGACAGGGTTCCAAAGATGAAAGGTGAGCAATTTTGCTTCTTTCACACTCTTAGAACTAACAGCAACAATTCTGGATTTCTGTGACACTATTCCTAACACGTAAAGGATGGGGCAACATACTCTCAACCATTTCCAAGAGCAGCAACGCAGAAAAAAGGAACATCTACCAAGATGTGTGAGCCAACTAAGCAAGCTAAACTCCTCACCTCCACTGGGGAACCAGCTGCTAACACACTGATGTACAAACACAGGTCCTGGTAACAAATAAGAATTTCCACAAAATCTTCAATGAGTGACCTGAACGTCACTAGAGAATTTTGTTCTTACTAATTGGGTGTATAAAAATCAGACTTTTACACACTAAATACAGTACAGTGAGTTATGAGAACATACGATTTTTGTTTTCAATTTCTCCCTAGCATGGTTTACATCAGCTAAGTGCCAGATTTCTTCTGATGTGCCAATTAGAAAAGGTTGACTTAGTCTTATGGGATGCTGGAATATTAAAAATTAATAAAAATTTATTTTACTATTCTAAGAATTTTAGATAAAGAAAGGCCACTGGTTGGTTAAAAAAAAAAAAAGGCTTCTCTGGCAGGCTTTAGGGGTACCTTATAAAAAAAAAGGTATATCTTACTAAAAGGATGAACAAATGTGTTGAAAGGATTTATCGATATTAATTTCAGAGTCTTATCTATTAAAAGTGGGATGCCACTAAACTAAAGGGGATACAAGAAAAAAGACTAGAGAGAGGTTTATGTGAAAGAATAAATATGAGTCTAGGAGGCACCTTATAATTACCCTTTCTAGTCCAACTACCTTTTCATTCCCCATGTGACTTCACATGAGTAGGAAGTGTGATACTGAACTCTGCACAAAGGGCTTGCTGGCAGCTTTGTTCAAAGCCTGCACTAGAAGCCAAAATGAGCTGCTGAAGTTATCCTGAAGAAGGGATCCTTTGCACATGTGTGGTTACCATCTCAACAGTATCAAAACATATGGGATTAAAAACATTCTGTTAAGAGCAGAACAGATCAGAATATACTCAGGTTTTCTGTGTTAGGGTGGGTGGGATGAGAGTGGGGAATGACAGATGGCTTCAATAACAAGGCACATCTCACTGAAGTTAATGGAACAAAGCCTATCTTCAGAGCCTAGGAATTACATTTCTCTTTCTCAACTGCTTAGCTTAATACATCTCCATTCTCTTCTATGCTCAAGGTTAGTACATTTACATGGCAGAGTCATTAAAAGAGAAGCCAAACGCATTTGCAGAGAAGATAAAAAGATGGGCCTTTGTCTTAAAAAGTTTATCTTTTTCAGACCGGAAATTTACTTCTTTTTATCTCACATGGATGTGTAATGCTACCAAAGATAAGATAAAGGAAAAAACGCCTAACAGTCTAGATTCAAGACCCTGATGTATCGACTGTGTTGATACTAAATCCCTGATGCTACTGTGTTGAGACTTAATCTTGTTTCATGGCAAAACTTTAAGGTATCAACTTATAGTGTCACTGTAGAAAACTGCATATAGAGAAAGAAAGGGCTATGTGCCAGAAACCCAAATGAAGGCTCTCTAATGCAAATCTTCCCCATCCAGCTGTTTTATCTTGTTAAGGCATGTCCTTAGCTGACAGCTTAATAGCAGAGTAGGGGGGAGAAAAGCATAGAAGGAAGGAAAGAGATCCTACCCAAGCTACATGTGTGACTAAACAATAATTGTATCTCTTTCCCACTTAGTACAACCTTTTTTTTTTTTTTTTTAACTAGACAATAAATACCAACAAATTTCAAAGGGCACTTAGAAGAGGCAAAAATGAACAGATAAACAAGATGGGAGGGAGATACTTAGAACACATACTTTGTAGTCTGGCATCTTAATCTTGGTCCTGAAAATAATTCTTATGTCCTAATTTTAAATTTAGAGTCACTTAGGATTCCTTGACTTTTCTCTTGGGTCTTAGTTGTTGCTTTCACTGATATAAAATCTAACCGAGACTTAATTCTCATTCACATTTATTAACCAAGCTGTATTATATAACAATGCTTTGATAACATCATCAAGAGGTGGACAAAGTCACCTTGGTGTAAAAACAACTTGCTTCTTGTAGAAATTTAGTTACTTACCCATCTGGTCGGCAATGCTATCCTCACTTCTTTGCCAGCTGGGTGTGGATTTTCCGCTGCCGACAATATCTGACTGGGTGTTCTGCCTGTCCATGGAGGCTGGGGATCTGCGGCTTACTCCGAACCTGTGGTGATTTCCCCAAACAAGGACAAAGACGCCATCAGAAACCTCGCCCAGAAGGGGAAGCTGGTCCTGGGTGTAGTGAACTAAACTCTGATGACAGGTACTACTAGTTATGCTTACGTGTCCGTACCTGTGTACTCATCCTTGTGAATGTGGACCGGGTGCTGGAACTGTGTGTGTTACGGTAAAAGTACTCTGTTCAGAAAGGTATGTAGGCTAAGTATGTAAACAGGAAACAAGGCCAGGAACCATTAGGACTGAGCTAACCTAAGATATATGGAAACCAGAATCTTCTAGCCCGTGTGTATCCAAGCTCAGACTGTCTCTCACAGCCGAAGGAAACATTTCACTGTCTTAATATTCCACGTGTATCTTCTGATTGGTACATACAAGGGGTTTCTCTTGGTAATCTGCTAAACCACTAAGTTATTCATTCTTAGAACAAGTATTTCCTGAGCACTTGCTCTAAGGTCTGAAAGACACAGATTGCTACCATGTACATTAGTTACATAGGGACCACTTTCCACATGTATAAATTCGAAATTGCTTTCAGGAAGGGTGATTTAGAAGTAGGTAGACTGGCAAAGATAAAGGCAAATGTTTATTGCTGGAAAGAATATTTAGCTATTTAATGCACCAGTTTTACTTTTCCCTGTGTAGAATAATAATATATGATTAATTAAAGCATGTGCCTTCATTAGCAGTACCAGCAGAATAAATCCTGACTAAGTCCAGAAAAAAAGGGCCAGAGTATAAAATTCAAACATTCATGTAGAAATTTACAAATCTGTATATGGTCACTAATGAATTTATAAGTAATCTATACAATAAAAAACTAAACAGGTGGATGCATATGAAAGATTCCTTATTTGCTACAAACATAAATATGTGTGTGTCGGGGGGAACTGCCATGTGGTATATTGGAAAGAACAGATTAGGAAGAGGAAGATAAGGGTTCAAGTTCTGGTTCCCCCACCCCAAGTTACCAAGTTTGTAAAATGGCACTTCCATTACATGAATCTAGGCAGAAACTCTATGGGAAAGCATTTGTAAAGCAGGGAAGTCTATAATATATTTCAGTAAAATCACACTGCAACACCTCCCTAGTTGCTTTTGCACAAAGGACAATTGTTTATAATTGATCTTTGCCATCTTCTCCTAAATAGGGTCCTTGTTTAGTTTAGAACAATGAATATCCTCGAACTAGCCCTATGATTCTATTCTAAATTTGCACTAAATTAAGACTTTTTCAAGACACCACAGAGATAAAAGTTAGGACTGGATTCTAATTTTGCTTTTACTTTTTGGTAGCAGTGGAAACTAAAGACAACTTTTGAAACCTCTGAATCTAAAGCTGAACAATTTTCTGGCACTCTGGTTTAAAATAAATAATAAAACAAGGCTGTCTTTAAATTCTGCTTGAAAAGTCCCTTGCCCGATGGAGTTTCCACTTCGGTTCTCACATACAGCCCTCATTTACTGCATGCCAGGACACCAGGGACCCCAAGATCCTGCCCCTGAGGAGCTCAGACAAAACCTGTTCTAACTTCACATTGTGCCTCATTTTAAAGAGCTTAATTGTGCCTTTGTATGGAGGAACACTTAACAGTTTAAGAGTCACAATTCAGACTGAAGGGGTTTTTAAGTAACCATTTGGCTGACAGATGAAACACATTTCGAGACTGAGATCTCTACCTCAGGGGCCAGTCCATTGCTTTCAGGAGCAGGCTGATGGCTTTGAAATATCTTCCTCATAATAGGCTAGAAACTTCTTCGCTATAACTGCCATTTACTGGTCTAAATTGCCCTCACAGACAAGTTTAATCCCTCATCTAAGAGTGCTGGAAGAAAGCTATGGAGGCCTCCTCTCCCCAACAAGTCTCATCTTTAGATTGTATATCCTCGGTTATGTCTCTCACACCACGGTCTCTAAACTCGCCTCATTTACCCAGGCTGCCCCCACTCTGGACATGCTCTGCCTCGTCAACATTCCTCAAAGTGTGTGGCCCAAAAGTAAATCTCCAAGGATGGCAGATCAGACCCTATATCTTTTCAACAGTATTTCTTTATAATTACCTTTCATTCCCATCTGAACTTGTGCAGGTGCCTTTTTGTCGCTCACTCAAGTGGAGCAGGCATGGTTAACCACCCTATTAAATTTCACCTCTCAACTGATTTGGACAGTCTCAGTATCTTCTCACCGGGGAGTGGGCGGGCACACAAAATCATGCAGACATTGAGCCCACCGGGGTGGAAAAAAGACTGCAAAGGAACAGATCACATCTATGGACAATGACTGTGTACTGACCTATTATGATCTCACGCTTTTAAGTTTTGTAAAATTTAACATTAATGAGTTTGCAGCAGACTACATACATTTCTGCTTTACTGTCAAACTTGTACATAGTTACCTGCTTTTACTGGGCAAAGTTGTGGAGTAGAGGTAACTTTTTCCTCTTGGTAAGGGTAACTTTAAGATCAAACCTGGCCCATAAGCAACACAAGTGATCATACAGTGAACCAGTGCCTCTTGCATCATACAGGCAAAAACTGCTTGGGATCTAGAGGTAAACACTGTATTGCAGGGGTTCAGAACGAGTCACCCTGAGGCGTGCCTCTGTGGTATGTGGTATTAATTCTGAGCTAAAGGCAACCAAGACTCTTTGGGCTCAAGAGAAACTCCCCTCCTTGACTAACTAGAACAACTTAAATTAGGGGCCTTGCCCATAATAAGAGGTTATTCGAGATGACTTTTCGTGGTCTATCTACAGGACAGGACAAACTTGTAATTACTGAACATCTGTTCTTTTTACCATCCTGCAAATGAACTTCCTCTCCACTGAAGCAGCAAGGTGCCTTACCTCATCCTTAGCTCAGGATGTCATAAGCACCTCATTTTCCCTTTATGTCTCTGAGCCTCTTATGCATGTGGGGTCTCTGACTCTCTTGTGTATGTGGTGTTCCCAAATGTATGTATGTAATTAAATTTGGTTATTTTCTCTTGTTAACCAGCCTCATGTAGATTAAACCAGTGAAAGAACCTTGAAGAGTAGAGGAAAGTTTCTTTTTCCCCACAGCAGCAGTCCCAAACTTTTTTGGCACCAGGGACTAGAGCTCCTATGAGAATCTAATGCCTGATTATCTGAGGTAGATCTGAGGCGGTGATGCTAGTGCTGGGGAGTGGCTGCAAATACAGATGAAGCTTCGCTCGCTCGCCTGCCCATCACTTCTTGCTGTGAGGCCTAGTTCCTAACAGGCCGCAGACCGGTATCAGTCTGCAGCCTGAGGGTTGGGGACCCCTCTCCATAGTATTGTCATTAGGTTGTAAAATATTATCCCATGTTAAAAAGGATGTTATACAGTATGGTAAATAGTCACTGGGTAACATCACAAACAAGGGGGAAAACCCTCAATACCACATCAGTTTAAATAATTACCTCCTCATTAAAAAAAACTGCACATGGGGGCAGTTTCTAATGTTTCTAACATTAACATTCATGACACATTAATGTTTCAACTTACATTTTTGGTAAACATTTAAAGTATATCACAGTTCAAAGAACACAGTGATTTTTTGTTATTGTTAGCTCATTATATTTTATTGCTATACAAACACTAAAGTTGCAGTGAATTCTTATTTTTGAAGTCAAACCAGGCCATTTAAAATCTACTAATCAGAATAAGAAATAATTAGTTGGCCTTGTGGTGTGGAATAATATTACTTAACTCATAAAACCTTTTGCAGGAACTCATGAATAGGAGCTAAAGTCTTATTTCTAATTATCACTAAAGTAATTAAAATAAGATATGTGCATTTTAGATATGCTACGAAGGGAATCCTGAGGGAGATACTGAGGACAGAAGCATGTTTTATAGTGGTTTTATTACTCACTTTCTGCTAACATAAACATTTAGCAATAACAACAAAGAAATGATACTTAACAGCTGTACAAACCAACAAAACACTATTGGATAAAAAAGCACCCACTATGAAGGTATTTTTAGTAAGCATGATTATTCTGTAACATGTGTATTTGGTAAATATATATTTGGGGAATACTCAGAATGGAAACATCAGTTTTTATAAATTCCTTACATTTGATCTTCAGATGGTTTCAAGTACTTTGTTAAGTTGTCTAAGAGCGACACCCCAGCAGGAAGTCCCTGATGGTTCCTTTACTTCTCCTCTGGGCAAACATGGCTTGTGTGTGCCATGTAATGTTTTGCTGCTAATTACTTCCCAGCTCCGACATTCCAATGATTTTTTTTCCCTTTTAGTAGCCTCTAAAATCATTTAGCTTTTTACTTTGTAAGTCTTGTCAGAAGTAAATAGTTACTTTTGGATGTTTAATGTTTTCAAAAAAGATAAAAACAAAACTGACCCAGAGGCTGAAATCACAGACGACATTTAAAGTGTAAAAAAAATTCACTTTAAGCCTTGGCTATGATGATCATTTCTCCTGCTTTAACAGCAAAATGAACTCCAACCAGTGAAAACAATATACTATTGCGTTCACTTTGGAGGAAATATTAAGAAGTGACAAAATCCGTATTATGAAACTACATAGTATATATCATGGAGAAATGAATGTAATTTGATTTCTCTGCCACTGAGTCCACAGAGACTAGGGAATGATATACGTCCTACGTAGTGGTTTGAACCAGCCATTAAAACATTTTTCTGAAATATCAACCTATTTTCTCTTTCACTCTTTTGTAAATCGATTAAGGCTGGCTGAATGGAAATGACTTTATATGTCTGAATTACTGATGAAACACAGCAGCGCCAAGTGGGACCATGTATGATGGGAAACTGCATACCTACCCTTCAGGCATAGATTTCTGCCTGTAAGTGCCCCCACCAGAGCCAGTCTCGCTGGATGAAGACAGGTTGCTAGGGGAGTTACGACACTGCTGGGATCTTGCTAGAGCCATGGATGAGACCGTCACATAGATGTCCGAACCAGGAGACAGCCTGTATGTATGAACCAAAAATATGAAGTCAACAATTCAAAGGGAAAATCCCAAGGCATCTATGATGGATGATACCACGCAAAAGCGACAAAGACAGTGACTTCATGGAAATGGTGAAAATGAAGCCAGCTGGAAGCCTGCAAAAGAAACTTCCCCTAAAAACTAACTACTCCCTAAAGGAACAGTTTGAAAAGTGCCTTGAAGGGAATGGGGTGGGTGTCAAAAAATAACGGGGTGGGTGGGGAGGGGTAACATGCATGTTTCCAAAGCTGCCAGAATTCAATGGGCTCAACTGCTTATGCAGTTTCTCAGTGTGGCAGTGTACAGGGTTACTGAAACTCAGTGACATTAACACAGCAATTAATTCCAATTTCTCACACTGATCCTCTCAGAGTTTATGAGCATAGTGAGACTGATACATTCTTTGTATGCTTGTTTTCTAATTTTATTACTCAGAGTTTAGAATGAATAGTCAGATTTTGTTATTTAGTATTTATGAATTTGGTCGATAGTAGCATCACCATAGAAAAATCCTCATGGAAAAAAATATGTCTAGAACTGCAGTTGTTGAATTTAATTGGAATTAGTGAATTTATATAATATCACAGTAGAGGTGTGCTCTGCACTGCCACCTAACAGACCTGTTTCTAAAGTTATGGATCCTTTATCCTGATGACTGGCTCTTGAGACAGAGACCAGAGGTTTGCAGTCAGGGCAGACATGTATTCCCCCTGCTACCTCCTCTGCTCTAGAAGGCAACAAGATAACCCCTGGAATATCAATGTGATGCTGACCACTGTGATGAAGTGTAAACTAAACTTTAATAACAATGGCCTTTTATTTCAGAAGTGAATGCTGGCACACATCATCTGCCTGCTGGAATAGGGCAGGTCACTCCCTTTTATAACTGAGGAAGTGCAATCGAAGTCATTCATTTAATAAGTCAGGCATCTTCATTCTAAGTCCACTGCAGTTTATGTTAAACTATTACTGTCCCCTAGAGAAGGCTGCATTTTCTTTCCTTAAAAGTACAGTATGCAATGGGTCTGCATGGTCAGACGATTTTGCAGGTACACGTCTCTTATACTCAAGCCAAAGTTCCGAAGCCTTGAGACAGAACCTGATTTGCTATAATATCGTAGGCTCCTACAGTGAACTGATGATCATTGTGTAGTAGGGCAGGATGGGGTTTCAGGTACAGGATGCTGACAGAGGGAAAACAGAATCATAATGAGAAGCTTTTATAATAGAAAAAGAATAAGGACAGATACTTAAAAGTCTGACTCCCAAATCCATCTACGCCCAAAGGGCAGAGCTGACTCGGGAGCCAGAGCACTCTCCTCAGCAATAAGCCTGTTGTCTCCAGCTGTCTCCTAGATCTCTCTATGGAATGCCCTCGCCAGCAACTCAAATCACATCTGCTAAAAACTAAATGATTTTTTTCCATTTTCCCACTCCCATACCCCAAACCCGTCCCTCCTATATTTGCTATTCTAAGTTAAATATTTTGAAAACATTCTCCCTGTCTCCCATCCTATCCTCATCTTCTATAGTCAACTTGTCTAATTAAGTTCAACTATTTACTGAGCACAGACTAAGTGTTAGGTACCCTGGGTGCTAGTCTTGAAAAGACAATGAAGATAACTGGTCTCCAACTTGATAACTGTCCTTTAAGCTCCCTCATCACCAGCCTGGATCAGTACAACAGTGCTCTAACTGGTCTTCGGCCTTCCAGGCTCTCTCCGCCTCATACTTCCAATCTCCCTTCCCACCCTGAATCATCTGACTACTAACGCCTCTCCACAGCTTCCCTTTGCCTACAGGTTAGAGGACCAAATCCCTGGCACCCTCTTCTAGGCCTTGGACCATCTCATCCAAGACCATACTCATCTCCATGCTCTTTACCTGCCTCCATGCACCCTACAACCTCTTATTTATATTCATACCCCTTCTCATCTTGTCCCCCACTTTTCACTCACATAAAATTCGTTTTCTCCAATACCTAATTCTAATATCGTAACTTTGAATTCACAGATGAATTAGAAACTCTTCAAGTCCCACAGCAGTCTGTCCTTTGCACCATTATAGCACATCTCACAGAATGGTTAGTTTTATGTGTGTCTATCTCCCCTACTAGATTTGTCCTTTAGGGGCAGGACTGAGCCTTATTATGTACCTTTACATGTCTGGCTGCTTGAAGGAGAATCCCCAATAGCAGTATAGAAAATGAAGAACACTAGGTGCAGGATAAGGGCCCGCAGTTACATCAGGTGTCGCAACACAGAAGTTTTCAACCATGGAGGGTTGTACCAGTTGAAAAACAGTTGATTACTAATATAATAATTAAGCACCAAATTTGTGAATAATTTACTAAAAACAATCATGACACATTCAAAGCTAATACACCTTAAATGCAAGAAAGGGGATGATGGAATTATACACAGACACCCTTGTGCATATCATCAATCTGACATATAATGAATGGTGTGAGAACTCACTGACAATGCCTACTCTCATAGTGTGAGAAGGAGCAAATAAGGAGACCTAGGATGCTAGGTCCCTGGACAGCGTGATGAGAAAGAGTTCCTAAGGTCCTCCTCTTAACATCACCATCGGGTTACTACTCCACAGATTCAGAGAAACTTGGGCTAACCATGCAGCTGGTATCCTCATCAGGATGCCAGGCTCGGAGAGGGGTGTGGGAGGGGCACTGGAGTGGGGTCACAGACTAGAGGGGTCATTGAACAATGGCTATTTCCTACTTTGAGTAATGTGCTTTGATAAGAGAAAGATCAAGACATTTATCTGGGCACCATAAAATGGACGTCTCTTTATTCTTTTCCATTAAAACATCTCCCAAATATTGCACTATTTATTCTGGAACCATTGGAAGGGGACTGGAGTGGGAGAGGAATGGGAGGAGGAGGATACCAAGGAAAAAAACTAGGTAAGGATAAAGGAAAGACACGAACCCAAATGTTAGAAGAGTTTGGCTTTTACATGCATCTAATACAGAGAAATGTAAATATGGTTTCATTTTGTAGCTTTGATTTTCTTACTGCAAAGAGGAGGACGTATTACAGAAATATGGGGTGGGGGAGGGTGGGGAGAGACAGCAGAAGAAGGTTACTATGGTTGGAGCCTGATAATTTTTTAACTCTCTTCAGAGTAATGCCAATGAATTACATTGATGGTAAATGTTAAAATGTTTATGCTTCTACGAGGAACTGATAACATGATTCCATAAGGAAAGCCAAGACATAACTCTTATATTTTATTTAGAGCTTGCTTCTCTTACCCTGCTCTTCAAAACGTTAAGTTAAAATATCTCATATTCCTTCTCAACCTCAGCTCTTTTATTTGGCAAGTATATCAGAAAATTCTACTTGGTTACTGGAATTATCCCAAAGTGAAAAAATAGCATTTCCAGAAGGTCGGCATTCATTCCCACCCCTTTTCTGCATTTATATAACTCAATAGTGGCTTTGTTTTCTGACTGTTCACACACATTGAACATACACACAGCAACTGATGTAATGGCACCCAAATGTTTTCAATACGCTAAATGTATGTGTGGTGGGCAAAAAAAAAAAAAAAAAAAAAAAAAAAAAAAAAAAAAAAAAAAAAAAAAAAAAAAAAAAAAAGAAAGAAAGAAAAAAACCATCAGAATTCATCTTTATTCTGATGACTTACTATTCTTTCCACATACTCTAAATTTGACACCATCACACAAATATTACTTGAGAACAGACCTACTTTAGGGAGTGAGAGGTACTGCCTGCCAGCACTGGCAGTCCACTTCTGCCAGAGAGAGGCCTGCAGCTGATCATTACTGGAAGTTGGGCTGGTTGCTGTCCTGCCACTTTGAAAAAGAGTACTCCCCCAAATTGGCTCACATGGGAAGAGAGCACGCTGACCTCTGGAATCTCTGTTCTCCCACCCGCTCTATTTTAAGGGTTGCTGAGGCCAGTGACAAGTTAGTGGAAGATCACAAGTCTTTTCTTCTGTTCTGAGGCAAACCCAGCTATTTCTGCACTCTTTTGGTCTTAACAAGCCCGGGAAATTCTAGATGTTAGCGCCCAAATAGGTCAAGAGGACTAAGATTAATACCGCTTATAGTTGCTAGGAGATCTTTTAATTCTGCGGAATATAAGAAATAATCTTTTTTAAGAGTGCTCTGGTCATTGTCAGAGATGGAATTTCTAAACCTGTTAGCATTAATGTCAGTAGATTCTCTTCCCTACATTTTTATAAATTGAGCCAAGAAATAACTAAATGTTTTTAAAGTAACTGGTATTAACATTCTCTTAAATACTTCCTATTAATTCCCTCTGCAGAAATAAAATACTGGGGCTTTTTGATTGTACAAAGACCGCAGTCATTGAAACAGCTATGATCACTAGCCAGACAGACAATACTTCCATAGTCTGCAAGATACACATCAGCTTTTCATTCAAATGCAGTGCATTTTGTTGCAATGAAAGTAAAGAGTTGAGAGGGAGGGACATTCAAGAAGAGATGGGCCAAGATCAGTATCAGTTCCTCATTTTTCCAGAAGCACTCACCCACCAGGATAAAAGAGAGAACAGCTGCAAAAAAACAAACAAACAAACAAAAAAACAACTATATTTCTAATAAAATAACCCCTGCCTGCCACCACACCCTTCCCAGGAATCAATTCACAGAACTATTATACAGTGTTAACATTAACAGACTCTTATTAAATTGATCTCTTCAGACTGTGACTGATTATAATTTATCGATTTATAAATAAGGAATTGTCAGCACTGGAGTAAGATGCTAATTTTTTTCCCCTGGTATTTATGTAGTATTGGTTTAATTATCCCTCCAGCTTTTTACTCCAAAGTGACAGCATTGCTTAGATGTGTCCAAGGAGATAAGGCCCTCTGTAATTTGAGTGCCAACAGTGGATGGCAGTAAAAACAATTGAGAAGGTTTCAAATAGCAGCAGTGACGGACAAATTAGATGCTTGAGTCCATAATCAAGCACAGCATTCTATCACAACTTGGCAATTAAAATGCTATTCACCCAGGGAACGGGACCAAGTTAAAGTCTGTCTTCAGCAGTGTACATTAACCAGGGATTCTTCCAGAATTACGTAAAAAAAAAAAAAAAAAAAAAAATCTCTGAAATGATTCGAGGTAATGTGATTTGGGTGTCATAATCAGACTGTATTTGAAGAAGTTGTGTTCAAATTCAAACAGCTCATCCCTGTATTCTCATCTCTTCCTCTGGGTACTTTGTGAACCAGAGCTAACTCTGGCTTTCTGACCATACGGTTTGTATCAGCTCTTTAGACTGGATCATGGAAATCTTGTTCTGATGAATCCTATTCTGTGACAAGGTCAATTTACAAAAAGGAATAACTCTCATGTACAGTTAGGAAAATATGGCAATTCATCATGCTGTTGGCAAGCTGCTGGCAGTTCACAGCCGAGCACATATCATGACTGCCTCTAAGAACAACCAATTTTATATCTAAGGGTGACTGTAAAGAACAGAAAGTAAAAGCAAGATCAGCTACATAATTTGTGGAACTCTCTGCAACATGAAAATGTGGGTCCCCTTGTTCAAACACTATTACAAATTTCATGATGGTGACAGCAGAGGTTGCTACACAGGTTGCACACCCCAGAAGCTGGCCCTGATTGCAGCGTATGTGACTGGGCACCCGCAGTGTGCAAACATTCAGCGAGCATTTCTTGAGCACCGTCTACGTATGGTGATGGATTGAATCTCATTCACATAGCATGGAGTCCTACGTCCCTTGATGCTAACTGGCTATGACTTTGCACAAATTATTTTCTCTCTCAAACCCTGAGCATCCTCATCTATAAAAGAGGTAAAGAGCAACCAATTTATTGGGCTACTGTATGGGTTAACTGAGAAAACTCGCACAAAGGACTCTGAACAGAGCCTGTCCCAGAATATGAGCTCAGCAACAGCTGCCTACAGCTTTTAAGGAAAATATAAGTAAAATGTGATTATCGCGAGAGTAGTAAAAATAGAACGTAGAGGGCTCAGGCAGGTTAGAAGTCAAATCTTGTTGGGAAAACCAGGACAAAGGAAGACTTATGAAGAAATGCACTTGAGAAAGGTTTTGTAGGAATCCAAAGATTTTCACAGAAGTCAGGAGTTAGGACATAGGAACATGAGGCCGCCATGATAGCATGTTAAGCTGGAGCACTCACTAGACATGGGTGGGAGGTTGTGAGGGGAGAGGGGAGCATGACTGAAAAAATGAGTGGGTTTTTCAGGGTGAGCTCTCCTACAGTAAGCTGAGGAAGCAAAACATCCATCCGCGAGGCTGCAGGGACATGAAGAAGGCTCCGCAGCAAAGCGGTGGCAGGGTGGGCGCTGCCTGAGTCAGCAGGCATAGAAGGGAACACCCACGCATGACTTTTTTTTGCCAATGTAATAAGTCTAAAACTTGAGTGATATTCAGGTAGATAAGAATCATTAGCCCACAACAAATAGTAATCTCTTTGGTCAGTCCTACACTCCACCAATATTCACAAACAATTCATGAAAAGAAGTCATAACCAAATCAATCCTTTTATGAGAAGCTAAGTGGTTTTTTGGGGGGACATGCTAGAATTTTAAAGACTGGAAAAAACTAAACTAAACAAATTCATTCCTTATTCCATTATACAAACAAAAATCAGGGATGTAGAAACTGAAAAACACACAGCATACCATGCTGGCCTCAGCTTGGGAAAAACAGCACCGCTAAGCTACTTTCCTTTCCCACTGAGTTCCGCCAGTATATCTACTTTTGGATTTTGGAAATTTTCAGTTCTACAGTAAAGTTCCCAACCATCTACAAATTAGCCCATCAATTACTTAATAAGCACATATTATTGACCATGGTTCAGGCTGTGCTATGCCTCCATCCCTACTTTTATTTATGCCATTTGGTATGCCACCATCATTTGTCATTTTTCATATATAACGGGAAACCAAAAGGCTCAAACAAAAAGCAACAATTTGGAGACTACAGGCTATTTAATTAGTCTGGATTCTGATTCCCTCCAAGCATGGAGACTAGGGGAAGATGCTGAACCCTTCCTCCGCCATCTCTCCTGTGTATTTATGCTTGTTCTTTAAAATGAGCCTGCAGATCCTAAAGAAGTAGGTCCAGAGCACATAGTCCAGAGTCATCTTTCTGTGGCCCAGCGGTCAGAGTACAAACACACTCGACCCCCAGAAACACACGTGCTTGGGTGAGAGATCCACTTCACGCTGCCGACCAGCCCTAAGGACATTCTGCCCATCTCACAATTTCATAGCAGTTATTCCTGCCGGTGAAAAGGAAATTAAACCCACTTTTCTCAGTAAGCACTTTTAATGATAGGCAGATGCCAAACTGCTACCCGGTCACCAAACCGAGGGCTTTTCATGAGTGGAAGCAGACTTTGGCCAGGCCATTCAATGTCCAGCACTCTTAACAAGAGGCTTATGGGAAAATTTCACACTGATGATTGTGGGGGTGGGTCTAGGTAGGTAACTTGTCTTAATTATCACTAATTTCCACACACTTAAAACTGTGTTGTACAATCAACAAATCTTAAAAATGTCAGTGGCTTCAAATATAAGGCAGAGTATACTCCTGGAGGGTAATTTAAATTCCTGATGATAAATGTGTCATGTAGCTGATATGCCTCATCAGACAAGGGCCTAACACTCTTGCTCCCTTCTCCACGTGGAAGAGGGTTACAGCAGAACATTTCAGATCTGGCTTCTGGGAAGGCCTCCCCCATTGTGCATGCATGCGTGCGTGTGTGCGTGCATGCGTGTGTGTGTTTCAGAGGGCAGTGGTCTGGAGGAAGCCCCAGGGACACTGTGACCCTCCTGTAAGGTGTGACTAGGCAGCCCTCACACAGCACAGGGCGGGAAGGTAGGACAGCGCTGCTGGGCACATGCCAGACTACAGGTTCTTACTGACATGCAGAGCATGACCACACGCCTTCTCAGAATGCATGTGACTGTTTTTCATAAGATCATCTCTCAGGTCCATTCTAATTCACACGGATGGTTTTTGTAGAATTTCCTGCAACTTCTGCAAATGTACATCCACCAGGACTGTTTTTAGCATAGCAGGACTCCTGAGTTCATCTTCTCTGTCTCACCAAAGTTAACCATGATGCGTCACTGAAGACAACACAACTTGCTTATGGAAAACACTGACCCACCACATGCATAGTCTATATTAGGTGAATACTGACTCACCAGTCCAGGCTGCCAGCAACTACCATTTTCTAAGCCTCACTATGTGTCAGGCCTGTCTAAAGAGAGATTAAACAGAGTAACTACATTACCTTAGTTAATCTTCACTGTGACTAGTTGGGGCTAATGACCCATTTCATTCTTGGGGACAATAAAGTATAGAGAGGATAAGGAACTTTACATCACTCTCAAGGGGTGGGGCCAGAATGCAAATCAAGGCCACTGACTACAGGGGTTTCTGGGTGGATCGCACTAAAACACTGGTGGTTCTGCCGGGAAGAAGCTCCCATGCAAACAGTTCCCTAGGCTGAGTAGTCTGGCATGTGCCCAGCAGCGCTGTCCTACCTTCCCACCCTGTGCTGTGTGAGGCTTGAGGAATGATAAGCAATTCAAGAGCCCGAGCTGGGGCTACGTTGATACACTCTAGTCCCATGCCCTGGGCCGCTGTGGAGCTTACAGAGGAAAGGAAAATTATATGCTAAGATGTCTGTTGTTTATGCGAAGCCCCTGAAAAAGCTAAAGTTTTCTGAGCATATTAACACAGATCAAGTTTTATTACTGCTCCTGAATTATGTATAAACACAGCAATGTGGTAAGTTCAACATGCTACAGCTAGCAAGCTATTTTATTTTCATTTCTACCGCTACATTCTACATAAATTTGAGGCCAAAATAATAATTGCATCACAATGCCTATTTTTGCTGAATAAATATTAATTCTGTTAATAAGTACTAGCCCCACAAATACTATAAAATTCTATACTCAAAGGCCACCTGTAAAGCATAAAGCTCATATATTTAAACCAAACAGAATCAGACTTTATTTTGTTTAGATGGCAAATGGGTCATCTGTTCTAACTGCATCAATTTCTCTTTACCATGTATACAGAGAACACAATTCAGTGAAATAATTCTTGTTAGAAACTTCAAATACCAACACATTTTAGTATGTCATAAAAATCCTGACCTTGATATTAAAGGAAAAGGATAATCTGTTCCACAAATATATTTTTTTAGTTGTTCCTAATGACCTTTACCTCTAGGATCTTGCATACAATTCAAGAAAAACTACACATATATAGGCAGTATATTAACATTTTCATCTAAATGAATCATGCTGAATCCAGCCACAGTGAATGAAGCAGGCAGATTCATGTAAGCATGGGCAGCATAGACCTGAGGCAGCTGCTAACTTAAGCTTACACAGCTGGTTTCTCTACAGTTAAACCCAACTTGCCTAACCTGGGTAAAAAAAAAATTATTGGACTGAAACAATTATGTAAAGTCAATACTTTGGTCTCAATATTAGGCTCATGCCATTTCCGGTAAGGCAAGAACCAAGAAATGGCAAAACTTGTCATTTGTTCTGAACATTTGTGATTCATTGGAGAGGTCCGTAGCATACTTTAGAGATTGTCTGGGTACAAATGTAAATGACGCCTGAGGCAGGGCTGGTATGAAGGGGAGAGTCAAATGAATGAGTGGCCAGCCAGGGGCCTCATTTGCATATCTTCGTAAGTTGTTTTGTTCTCAGTAGGGCTATGAAAGGAATGTTTAAATTGTTCAGTTATATTGTACTATATTTCATGGAAGAAATTATATTCACTGGTAAACTTTATAAATCTGTGGATTCGTGAAGGACTCAGGAAGTATTCCTGACAAATGTCATGAGTCTATTCTATACTCAAATACTCCTGAAATAGTAGCCAAACAGATTTTCTCAAGTATTACCTTCTGTTTATGACTTGAAGTTAAAACTTAAAAAATGAAATATTGTATTACTAAAAATTAGGAATGATGGCACAGGAAATTGAATTCTTAAATTTTCACAAAAGAAGAACATTCATTTAACTATTACATACTTCAAAACAAAAATGAGCCAAATAACTTGAATATCCTGAATGTAGGGCTGAGATCTTCCAAGTCACCCACACCCTCCATCTGAGACCTGAAATCTGAGTCCAGTGTCCTTAAGAATACCTACAACTAAGAAGCTTTAGAGGGAACTGAGTAGAGGTTAAATGTTCCTGAAAAGCACTCGTGGTCCCACTTCTGCCTCTTTATCTATACAGCTTAGAGTCACGGGGCTGCTGTTTCAGTCTTTTCCGGTGAGCATTCACTGAGATTCCCTTTTCTGGGTAGAGTTAAAATGAAAGGCAGACACAAGTACACTTGGAAATGACCTCTAGAACTCAAAGAGCTCCATCTGGGAAAAAATGGAGTTGATGCATTGTCTAGCACTGAAAGCTGCTTGCATCATAGGATGATAATTAGCTAAAAAAATATTTTCACTTTTGGAGGTCAGTCTGTTCAGCAGTAAGCTTTAGTTTCTGTTGCAGAAATTAAATTCAACATGGAATTGAAACTGCTATTGTATTATATGGAATATTGTATAATGAAAATAACACAAAAACAATTTCATTTGTAAAAGCCCAATGATTGTTCTGGAGAGAAAAAAAAATAGCATTGAGAGAAAAATAAGACCTTTCTCTAAACAATGTTTTCCGAGGTTCATCTTCCAAAATGTGGGCCAGATCACGAATTCCAGTTAACACGCCCCTCAGAGAACCCAGTTTGGAATGCGCAGAACAAAGGATTTATTCAGAGATCTCTTGGATGTTTTTTCCTCCTCAAAAATAATGAAAGCAAGGATTCCAGAAGGGAATGCATCCCTTTGGGAGAGAAATCTTTTGAGACAGATAGCAAGGATCCGTAAATAAATCTCCAAGATTAAATGAGGAATTTTAGAAAGCCTAGTTTTGTTTGTTTGTGTTTTTACTAAATTATTTCTACATGGTATTCCAATATTTCTGAAATAGCTAAGTGACAATGTTTTATGCAATAGCTCAGAAGTTAGACTAAGATAAAAGATCATAGTGTGATTTTTAAAGCCTCCAGCTTTCTCTCCCAGTTTGAACCAATGACTATTTAAGCATAGCCGGGACCTGTTTTCCTTGCCACCCTCTTCTTGCTGGACCTGGTTCCGGCTGCTCAGATGAGTAAGCCACATTTTCGCTGCCACAAGGTCCTTCCTTCTACCCAACGCAGATCCTGGAACAGAGACTTCTCCCCAGCTCTGAAGGTTTCTGATTACTCTAGCATGGGAGCCACAGACCCAATGTAAGATGAGATCCAGACAAGCAGAAGTGATGGGGGAAAGGACAGTGGGTGGACAGAAAGAAGCTGGCTTCTTCAAGCAGGTTAATGAATTAGACTGTCTCCTTCATTAGTATAGCTAATTTAAGGTAACTAATTTATAGTGTAGGTATTTAAAATTTTATGGCTAATTTTTATTTACATTTTAAAAGTACTTAATATAGTTTAATTTCTGGCCTAGATTATAGTACAAAGTGCTGTGTTTTATAGTGAATTCCAGACAAGTGTGCTAGGGCATTCTTGCTAAGGAAGAGCCAATTGGTTATCATTTGTGAGGGAATTTGTTGTGCCTTTCAATTTAACAACAAAGTTTAGTTTCTCACTTTTTGGGATCCCTCAGTTCCTCTCCTTTGTGCTTATTTTACTCGACTGAGTGTTTTTAACACATCCATGATTTTCTTCTACTTTCAGAGCAGTAGAAAATGTCTGTGCTGTACTGGTTGTTGTCTTTTCTCACAATTCTTCATCAACAAAGTGACAGATACTCAACCAAAAACATGCATTCTGTTGCTATCATCATATCACTTATCCCCAAAAGATGAAGACTGTCAAAGGTGATAATATGGTCAATGTCACCGCAAAGCATCTACCAAGTTCTAATCCACGTGGCTACTAAGTGTGTGCAGGGGTGATTTCTGTTGATATCACATGGAAATGAAAGATAAAGCACAATTACTACTACGTGCAGCCAAATGCTATGCTGAAATATATCCTCATTTATCCTTATGGCTTTGGAATACTATCATGCTTTGAAAGCCATTCGTGTGTGCATCTCAGTTTTAATTACTGATTTCCAGTAAAATATGGGATAACCAAAAAGCCAGTGCTTATGGGTCTGGTGTTGCTTAAATTGGGGGGCAGAGGCTGAGAGCAAACCCTGAAGGCACACTCACCGCCTCTCCAGGGGGCGCCCGTCACTCGAGATGCTGCGAGGAATGTTGGCGGCTCTTTCTGGAGGCGGCATCTTCCCGTCGCCCTTCCCGGAACTCAGCCTCGAGGTCATGGGACTCTGCACCTGGGACGGGACTTGAGGAGCATGAGGACCCTTGCTGGCACTCCTCTGCCACTTGTTGTTATTTCGGAATGGAAACTTGAATTCGTATGAAACCCCTTCATTCATTTTGTACTCCATCACTGGCATGCGGTAGGTTTCAGAGCAACTCCTATTAGGGGTGGGCACAGAGAGAAGAAAAATTAATATTGTTTTCCCTTGTTGGTGGAATCACACTGATTCTCATTATCAGTTAAAATGAATCAAACACTTCATCCCCTGATTCAAACCATCTTTTAACCACTGGGCCCTATCATTATTTTCTTTTCAAAAACCAGAACCCCAGGAAGTATTAATATTTTCCTTTGCTCACTCCCAACTGTTGGGTCTGTGATAACAAGTCCTTAAACAAAGAGACTCAAGGTGGGAAGGTACTGAGGCTTTAGGGAAGGCTACCAGGATAGCATGACAAGGTAGCAGACCCCTAAGATGGAGCCTCAGAGGAAACAAACAGTGAGCTTTACAACTCCTCATTATGTATTATAATTGGGGATCTAAAAGGGTGTACAGTTTTGCGTTTGTTAGGATTCTGATAGTCAAAAATTAAGTGGGAAGAAATCTTTAAATCCAAATTAAGAGCCAAATTTAGTTCAGAAGGAGGGGGAAAAAGCCAATTATAGAAATTCTACAATAATCAAATGACCGGGAAATGAAGCATAATTTGAAATCAGGCTTTCCCCCACCCTCTAAGTTAGAAATCTTTCATAGGATGGCTGTCCTCAGATAGCAGCATGAGTGAAATTAATGGCAGGCACAAATGTGTTCTCTCATTTTAGCCCCTTTTTTTGTGCTACTATCCCAACCTCCAAACCTCAGGAAATGGGGAACCTACTTTCTGTTCCCTTTACCCAAACAACTAAGGGATGATCAAGTAAGTATTGACTGATAGACAAATTACTAAAAAAAAACCTATTCCCACTAAAGCATTAATTCAAACTGTGCATTCAAACTTCATCATTAAGTGAAAAAAATGACTCTTTCTTAAAGGAATTTCAAAGATTGAGAAACAGGTGGGAAGATCTGGAAAGGAAAGGTTAAGAATGATTGTGAAATAGCTCTTTGAGACGTACTTTATAGATAACATAAGAAGAGTCCAAACCAATACCATCTAATAGAAAATAAAATGCGAGTCACAAAAAATAAGCCACATGTGTAATTTTAAAATGTCTGGTAGCCATATTAAAAAAGTAAAATGAAACAGGTAAAAATTTAATAATAATTTTATTCAACCTAATATATTCAGAATACTATTATTACAACATGTAATCAATAAGTTCATAGGAATAAAATTACTAATGAGGTATTTTACATTCTTCTAAATTTGCTGTGTATTTTATACATATAGTACATCTCACTTGGGACTAGCCACATTGCAAGGGCTCTAGAGCCATAAGTGACTCATGGCTTCTTACTAGACAAAGCAGGACCCAAGGGCATTCAACTGAGGGCCTGGACCTCATTTTGGGGAAGGGGCCATATTGGTGTGAGAATAAGCACCACAGAAGGTGTCACTCGTTCATGATCTTGTCTATGTATCTCAGGGTGTAACTCTTGATATTACAGAGGTACCCCACAATACATCCCCTCCCATGCCTCCAGGATAGCCATAGCTTTTGAAAGTGCTGCTTTTGGAGCAGGTACATTCATCACTGGCATCCATGTGCTCCTCAGTCTCAGCGTAGGACTCCTATGGGCATCTTTCCCTAGAGTTTCCTTACTACTCCCTGCCCCCAAAAGCCTAGGTCAACCTTAATCTAACCCTCTGCCAAAGGTTCTACTGTGCACCTTTTATGCTTTAATGACAATGGCTTTCCAATTTTTTTGGACTATGATTTCAGTAAGAAATACAGTTTACACGGTGATACATCATAACCACACACACACACACACACACACACACACACACACACACACACCCTTCCTTTGATAGCTTTCATTATGCTATACTCTGTTAATTTAATGAAAAAATACACTAAGTGTAACATCCTAAACTGATTTTATCATAAGAGTTATGATCTACAATTTGTACATTTTACAGAACATGACATTACTTTTAGCAGTTAATGACTTATGTAAACCCCTTTCTCTGATATGAAAATATCACCTTAGGCTTTAATATAATTTCTAGTTTTGATTCTGATATTTCTGACAAAAACATGACATTGTAACATTTTGGGGGGTTACTAATAGAAGTATTACTGCTGTATGGTTTGAAGTCTTCCATTTCTGACTAAATATGGCATATTATACAGTATTTACTACTCCAGATCTATAAATATAATGCAAGAAAGCTATAGCTTGCCAAAAGAATATTAATAAAAATAACCTATGGGGAAACATCTCTCCATCTCTCCATCTCAAAATCAGGACTAGTTTTGCTTCTCAGCAGTGATCCGCTCTAACTTGTAAACTCAATGGATCATATCATTTCCATCCTTTTCTGTTAGCTGCTAGGAACCACTACGTGTACATAACTTTATTATCATGTATTTTGGGCATTAATTTTTCAAAAATGTTCCCCTAGGTCAGGTTTTCCCACCATGCCCTTCCCCTTGCCCCCTCCACATACACAGATATCCTTCACTGTTTTAATTCTGTGATACTCTCCATTGTACATGTACCTTCACTGGCTGCTTCAAGTCCATATTGCATCAGGGTAGAGGATGATAAATGATAATGGAAACAATGATGTAATATAAAATAGACAAGTTGTTTTCATTTTGGGGGCCTTAGTTTCTTTGTGAAATAATTGTTGAACTTTCTTCTAGTTCAAATACTCTCTGAAATAATCTTTTGAGCTGCATAACATTTAATACTAAAACTAGTTAAAAGACCCCATTAGCCAAAGATTTCATCTTCTCTACAGTCTATACTTAATTTCCGTCACTCTTAACATATAACTAGAAACCTTTGGCATATTCTATAATTACAGAATGTAGTCTGACAAAGCCAAATGGGGAGAGAAGATTTGTTCATAGAGGACGGAAGACAAAGGTTTCACAGAGCTACACCTTGGCCATCACCTTCCACGGTGAGGCAGACCATCCACTAGCTTCCGATCATTCACTCATCTCTGTAAAATATAGGAATGACACCTGGAATCCAGAAGTGAGCAGCACATAGAAGAACAAAGATAAAATCTGGCTTTTAATAACATGCATGAAAGTTTATCAAAGAAGTTTTGTTGTATCATTTCGAGAAAAACTCGGTTTTGAACAATAACAACTAACACTCACAGCTCACAATGGACCAGACACTAATCTAGCCTCGCTACAACTCTCTGAAATGAGTATATCACTATCCCCATTTATCAGATAAGAAAATGTAGACCTGGAGAGATTAATGTGCCCACGACCACACAATCAGGAAGTGGCAAAGCCAGGATTTGAACCCAGAGAATTAATTTACTTTTGGTTAGTCTTAGTTCTGTCACTAAGTATACTTCTATTTCAAGTCCCCAAACTTCTTCACCTTATAGTAACTATCACATTTCACTCAGGGCAGAGCCCATGACAAAACAAAAAACTCAGCAACTTTTAAAGAGCTATGATCAAAAGAAATTAAAATTTCAGAGTTAAAAGTGACATACAGTGACAGGCTGAAACCATAGGTAATTGAAAAGCCATTCCATCCATTTACTCTCTTTTTTTGGTCTTTTTATTCTTCCTCACTTTCTCCTTTAATTTCTTATTACCCATTTTTCTCTCTCTCTCTTTTTAAGACACTAAGAAATAGAAAAACAATCAAACAGTATATAGAACAAAACATTATAACACCAGACGACTGAATCAGAAAAATTAGATGTTTGTGGACAGCTAGGTCCCTGATAAGCCACGTGACTTTGGCTTAGAAACAAATACTTACCCACATCTGAAATATGAGAGATTTCAACCAGAAGATCTCTAACAGTCCTTCTAGCTCTAAAATATCTGCTTTTACACTTTGAAATACTTGTTTTTAAAAAATGAAGAGAAAATGTTGTGACCCATTCTTATTTAAAATGTAATTTGGTCTTCTTATATAACTTGTTTTTCCGCACTTCTCCTTGAATAGCCCTTGATCGCTTTTTTTAAAAACTGCAGGCTCTTGGCTCTCCAGAAAATAAAAGTTTGCCCTCCTATGTAACGCCATCAAACATCAAAATTTAATATGTTATCTGGGTGTTTTTCATCTTGCCAACAGAATAGAATGGCTGTTCAAGACTCAGAGGTCGTAGACACTCAAAGATTAATACTGGTCATGAACTTCAGTGTCTGTGATGGAGGGGAGTGTGGTGCCCCACCTGCAGTCTGACATCTCCTGGGGGAAGCCTTCAAGGTAAAGTCTGCAGGTAAGTACCAAGCGGGTTCCTGCAGGACTGCTTCTGGCATCTGTCATTCTAGCCTGCCACGCTTGCTCTCTGGGCAGCTACCAAACCTCTCCCAGCCTCATTCTCCTCATTGTTTCAATGGAAGTAAAGCTGCCGTGAAGATGTCTTCAAAAAGCCCAGTATACAGTAGAGGCTCAAAAAAGTTGCTTTACTTTCCCTGTCCCTTTATTTGTTATTGAAGCCCCACTTTGTTTCATTATACTGGCTTTTTCATAAAAACAAACAAACGAACTAACAAACAAAAAACAAAACAAAACAAAACAAAAAATTCCCTGACTTTTCAAAATGAATGACTCTTCCACATGAACATACATGAGTGTGTGTAATCACATACGATCACCATGCCAGGTACCTATGGCCTCAGGATACGGGCAACCCAGAGGAGGGGTGGGGGATGCGTGTCAGCGTGCCTCAGGGAAGCCTGTTCAGCCTCATGCTGGAGCTGGAGTAACGACTGACAGAGAGAGACTAGTCAAGGAACAGAGGAATTAGTTGCTAGGAAAACAGCAGTGGGAGTGTGAAGTGCGGAGGAGAAGAAAAAAAAAGACAGAAGAGAATTATCTTATTTTGCTGAAAACTGTAGCAAGGTGCTAATGCTTCAACTGTTCCTTTGAAGTCATTTCTAAAGGCGGGAAATGGAGAGCAGGATTTTAGTCCACCAAAGGCTCGATGGCATCATATCCCACCTGCTCTGAAGGTCTGACAGTGGCTTTTCAGATGGAAACTAAGTGAAAGGGATAGAGTGTATCTCGGAGGCCCGCAGGGCTGTGCAGCACACTGGTCCTTCATCCTAGCCTCCCATGAAGCATCCTAACCAACACCCTTAGTCGTGTCACTACCAGCTCCGCTGGCTAGGAGAGGATGGTAACTAGGGCCTCAGAAGCGGTGCTGGGAGAATAAGGCAAATATGGCTCACTTGTCAAGGGTGTGCTGGAGCTGGCCTGTGCTAGTCTGCAGAGTGGCTGTGAGTCTCTATCCCAACTCTGCATTCATGATGTCATGTTGGTGGCTTGAAATTGGCCACAATGGGAGTATTTACACCATGAGAATAAGCAAATGTTAAAAATCAAGGTTCTTTCCCCAACCGAAAGCCAATTTAGCAGCAAGCCCCTGCTTATACTGATATACATACATACATACATATATACATACATATATATATATGTATATACACATATACATGTGTATACACACACACACACACATACACACACATATATAGAAAAGATTTGTGTACCAAGCATACAAAGTAGCAGTTAAGAGCCTGGATTCTCAAGTAAGACTTAAATTTTCCAGATGACCTTAGGAAGTTACTAACCTCTCTGAATCTTGGTTTCTTTTAAATAGGAATATTAATAGTATTACCTCAGGGTTATTTTAAGGGCTAAATGCACTAATTCATATAAAAGTGCTTTTTCCAGGACATGGACATTAATGACTCTGCATATGTTAGTTGCTTTTACCAACACACCACAGAAGGCACATCCAGGCTAGTATTTTGCCACAGATAAACCACCTCCCATCAAGGACTTATCTATCTAGGGCCGAGCCTTCAGATCCATCTTTCTAGCAACCACTGTTCACAAGTCAATGTCTGTAATCTTATCCTTTCATCCTGTTTCCTTACACACTCTCACACACACCTATTTCCCACTTCCCCCCACCGCCCCCCACCCCATACAAACTGGGGAGCTAGAAACAGGGGTAACACGACCTCTGAGCAGATAAGATGATGTCACAAGATCTATGGGGTTCATTCTGAGTACATTAGTCCTCAGACTAGTAGCTGTAATTCTGTGCTGTGTGTAATGGAGGTTGACAAGTTACAAACCTTGGTTATCATCTCTAGTTCACAGCTGTCTGTTCAGAAGCACTAAAGTAGACGATTTGTAGGAGACAACAAGGAACAGAAGGCAGACAAGAGAAAGAGCGCAGAGCACTTGGAAAGTACTGTAAGGACCCAGCAGCCTTTCTGATCCACCTCGAGTCAGTTCAGCAAAGTGCTTGACATCAATGATGCACTTGGAGAAACCGGAAAAGACCTGGCTCACTAAGGCAGGGTATGTGTGTAAGGCGATTTCAGAATATTCCTCCCCTCACCCTACCCTCAAATATCTGGAAAAAGTTCTGGGTATATAGTTTCCAGTGGTCCAAAAGGTAGCATTCCTTAAGGTCATTATATGAAGAGATTTCACCAGGAGATAAATAATTTCTGGGCCATCTAGGGGGTAAGCAGTATTAAGAAACACTACCTTACACACTGTTTGGTCTGTAACATTTGGTTTAGAGAACTAAAGTCCATTTAGATCGTCATTGCTACTTATTTTTTAAAGGACACAAATGACTGATTATAACTGTTAATACAGTCTACTATCCAATGTTCACGAAACTGAGAACTCAGGGGCAGACTGATCATGTTTTAGGGGAAAAAAATAGAATGAAGAATGTTGTTTTGGCTTTAGAAGGCCTAAGAATTAATTGCCAAAGCTTAAGAGAAACTCAGAAAATAACGAGTTCAAAGCAAATTAACAAATTGAAAAAAACTAGCAATAATAGCATGGGTGTACCCAAAAGAGAAAAGAAACAGTTGATTAAATCTGTTCCATCAGGAAACTTCCCCAGAGACAGAAAAATTAAATTTTCAACAGCACTGCTGGCCTGGCAGGAGCTGGGAGGGGCAAGGAGCTCCAGGGCTTCCCTTTTGGAAAAGGACAGGACCAAACTGCTGAAGCAACATGAGCGGGATCAGCTTTTCTGAAGCCAATCCCTGACACGCAGATGCAGTTAAGAGAAAGCTTGGTCAGTCACGTTCAGCCCTCCCGGCTGAGATAGCCAAGGTCAAAACAGAACTTTACAGAGTTTTAGACAGCAACTGGGTGCAAATGGGAGATTCAGAAGAATAAGAGTGTCATGGAACATAAAAGAAAGAAGTCTGGTTTGTGATGCTGAGCATCTTTTACTGTTTCGTGTGTAATGCTTCTGAGTTAATGGTGCAAGATGTTTAGGATGGATATTGCCAGACTTCCCTATCTGCAACGGCAACTTTATAAATCCAGAGATGTAAATCTTGGGAATGGTCCAAGTTAGTCATTCTTCCCAGCTACTGTTGCCACATTCTGAAAGAGAATCGTATCCTGAATTGGCCTATCCATGGATGGACCTTTCCATATCACATGCAATCTAGTGCTCTGCACAGCACCCTACTCCCCTACCCAGTAGATGTCCTACATGGCACACAAATCCAGCCCTGGGCTCCAAGGGCAGAGCTGCCAACTCAGACCTACCTCCGTGGGGTGCAGTCATCATGGGGGGGAATAATGACAACCTTCACTGTGACAGATGTTCTTAGGAGATCGATCATCTGCTCATGGCTCAGAGTGGCCACTGCCACCTTGCAGATCTCTACCAGCCGGCTGCCCTGCCTCAGACCTGCCTGCCAGGCATAGCCGTAGGGCTCCACATCTGCCACGATGCCCTCGTAGTTGACATGGAAGCCAAGCTGTCCCAGCCCATTCCTTCTCAGAGTCATCTCCACTGATTCACAGCCCTTGGACACAAACTAGACAAGGAAACAAAAGATATGGTTTAACCCACAAGGTATTAAGTGGTAGACAAAGAACCAAAAAAATAGTGCAAGCGAGGTTATTTCTGAATACCCTATTGGAAGCTGAACAGCGGTTGAGTTATTTCTCCTTCACTAATAGCCACTTATCAGGCCAAAAAGAATATACTTGTTGCATCCAGGAACTCATTAGTGTCACTGAAGTTACGAGGAAACCTCTGAGATCTACAGGGAGCTGGCAGCAAAGAGAAACTGTATTCTGCCACTCACTTTGTCCTTTAAAAAATTCAAGGTAGCAGATATCCAATTAAACAATTCTTTTCAGCAACTAAAGCAGACTAGTTGGGCTAAATCATCAGTCACCAAGGCACTGGATTACACACAAACAGGTTTCCAAAACACACATGCACACAGTAAATGTGTCTTTCCCTATTTGTTCTACCACTTTTCTTCTTGAAAAATGACTGAAACCAAATATGAGATAAACCCCGTGTCCTTCACATCATCAAGGGCATCTTTTTAGAGGAGCTAATAAGAGTAGAAGCTTCTATAACTTGGTTTCAGTCTGTACTGAAAGCTTTACAAAAGGGAAACTGAATGTAGGTAGGTGGGAGACTCACCTGCAACCTTTTGACAATCTCTTTGATATCCTCGTTGTTAATGAAACTCTCCACCGCAACACATTCCCCTCGCTCGTAGAAGATTTTGAGGCTGGTGTCAGTTGAAGTCCACCCTATCACATCTCTGCAGGAACAGTTGAAAACTACGCTCTTTGTTTCTTGTTCGATGAGGACGATGAACTCATTGGAGACCCCTAAGAGGCAATCTATCTCCATAGCCTTGTTGTAGTCTTTGGCACGGACAGCCCACACAATGGCCCCCATGCTACTGAGCTCAGCTCCTGGGTACGGCTTAGACTTTTCCTTCTTCTTGGAGGCCAGAGAGATGAAAGGGAACTTGCCAGATGGGTCAATAGGGGTGTTGGTCACATTCTTTTCTGCCAGATCCTTCAGGTATTCCTGGCGGGTCCGAGTTGCCATGGCTCGGAACTTTTCTGATTTATGAGCAGCATTTTCTGCATTAATCACTTTGGCCAAAAGGAAGTCCCTGAACACATTTGACTTAGGGAAAGTTACCCCTTTGGGGATGGGAGGTCCAAAGGAAGGCACATCTCTGGACCTGGTGACAGCCACACTAAGAGAAAAAAGCAAAGATCAAAGAGAAAGAGGTGTGTCAACATTTCTCTATCTCAAAGCCAAGAGAATAAAATATATTTTCTCTAAGACAAAGACATCACTCAAAAGGAAAGTAACTGTCACTGTTCCACAAAAATAATACACGTTTCCACTTAACAAGAGCAAATTTTTTTTTCACCCACATTTAGTATTTAACACTTTTCTAGGTCAAAAAAACCCCCCAAAACCTTTAAAAATTTTCTTTTCATTAACAAATAGTAAACCAATCATAACTCCAAGAAAAAAAATTTACTGTATTCTTCACAAAAGTCAACATTTCTAGGAATGGAGGGGGGTGGTGGTGGATAGGAGGGATTACTAAAATCACATAACCTGTCAGAACAAGCATAGATTTTATAAAAACACAAATGTGGTTTCCATTTCAGATCTGACGCCCATATACAGACAGCTTATAATGAAAATATCAAAAGATGCATGACATAAGAGAGATGATTAAAAATTATTTTTAAGTAAATAAATATTACTTGTTGGTCTATGTGTCAGGCATTATGCAACCAAATCAAAAAGCATAATTTAAAAATGAAAATTGACATTTGAGTAAGGTATTAAAATGACATTGATCTTGATAGTAATAGCAATGGTGCTTTAAAATCATAATTTTAAACTGAGCTATTCTTTGGTACATATTCTCCATCTTTGCTGTTTGACTCTGACAATTTGATCATGAGAATATTTTCCTTTTTCCATTTTTTATGTGCGATTGATTTAAGAAAGCATGTTCTACTTATTTCTTCTGCATAAATATTGCTAAAATTTGGCCTAAGAAAAAGACCACACAAGTGTCTGTAATAACCTATTATTTTTAATCTCAAAAGGAAAAAACATTTCCTAAAACAACAACAACAGAAACTAAATGGAAACAAGGTTGTGTTTCATATCATGTTCTAAGATCTCATCCCAGGGCCTCAGAAAAGTTTGAGAGGGCATAATTCTAACAGATCACATCTCTCTCTCTTTTTTTAAATTACCTAATCTTTTAAAAGTGAGTCAATTATGCGATTATACTAAGCATAAAGGAAGCAATACAAAATCTATTTCATTTAAACTCCCAGAATTAAAAGGACATAATAGGAGAGCATGCATCTTTCGAATTATATTGAGGATGTTTCATTATTTTGTATTTTAAAATCTTTAAGATCTTTGTGTTTTGCTTTTTCAAAAAATGATTACTACTTTTAAAATAGAATAAATAAGAAACAGCAACTTGAGATCAAATTACACATTTTGTCAGAAAATCCCACAGAATGGGCTATTTGTTGATTTTCAAAAAATATATTTTTTTCAAAAGACTACCAAGTTCACTTCATGACAAAGAAAGGTGGCAAGCAACACCCCATTTTTCTAAATGGAGAAGAGAATTCACAGAAATCTCCATATGCATTATAGCCTAATTATACCAGTATTAGAAAGGCAATTTTTCTTGTCTATTGTGAACTGTCTGGCTTGAATGCTGACAGCTGTATAATTTTAATTTGATCATGTTATTTTTTTCTAAGTCAAGCAAAAGATGCTAAAATCCAGATTTGCTAGCTTTTCTAAGAGGAATCCTGTAAGGATCCAGAAATATTTAACAACTTTCATTTTTAAATTGGCAATTTCTTTTCTTGATAATTTTATTTCAAATCGTTACTCTTTCTCAAGAAGCAGCTGTGATTTTATTTTAAATAAGGAGAGGAAAATGCTTAGCAAGGGATGTAAATATGGGCACCATCCACTTGCCCCTTAAACTCATCAGCTTTCTACAGATCTATTTATTAACTGATAGAACTTTAGATAAACATATACTGAAAACTCACCAATAATTAGAAGCCTCTAGAATGAAGGAACTGAATCCTTAACATATAATTATCACTGAATCACCATGGTAGGGAGGTAAATGATACAGACACTAAAATCAGCTTCATATCATTAGAAATAGAATCCTTACTAAGACGATGAGAAAGATGATACCCTAGAATGCTCTTTTCAAACAAAAGGTTTTGTTTTGAGTAAATCTAACTTCCAAGGTTTTCTACAAGGTTAAAAGCTCATTAATTTAGATGCCACAAATTCTGAACTCTTGATAATAAAGCCTGCTTTAAGCTAAGTAGAAAGAATGTTTTTGTCTGCATAAGAAAAAAAGCCTTTTGAGAATTTCAGTTTGCTATATATGGATACTTAAAATGTATTAATTATAAATGATTCTAGCTATTTTAAAAAGCAGATTCCAAATGGCTTCTGCTTGGCCATACTTAAGTTTGCCTTGTATGCAATATTGGATCTCCTTAGAAAGAATACATTATTTAAAATTGCAGTCATGCCTATTTACTCAGCATGGTAGAGGCCGAGTATGTTCTACTCAAGAGGATTCTCTAGAGCAGGGTCCCCAACTCCCAGGCCACAAACCGGTATTGGTCCATGGCCTGTTAGGAACTAGGCTGCACAGCAGAAGGTGAGCGGCAGGCTGTTAAGCAGGCAAAGCTTCATCTGTATTTGCAGCTAGCATCACCGCCTCAGCTCCACCTCAGATCATCATGCATTAGATTCTCATCAGAGCACTGGTCCCTGGTGAAAAAAAGGTTAAGGACTGCTGATCTAGAGGACAGAGCTCAAAGGCTGACACAGTTACAGAAAGATAGCATTGGAAAGAAAGTACACTTGGAGAATTCAGTGTTCCTCAAACTCTGCCAATAAAATCTTGAGTTTAATGTTAAAATTCATCTTGATTTTGTATTCTACTGCAGAATATTCATGTTTAACATGGAAATATGTTCTGTCTCCAATCTTAGAACACGACTTAGGGACCAGGAAGTTGTCCTATGTCTTCTGTCGTTTGACATATCCCTGAACCTCCATTGAACAGCTGGTACAAATTTTTCACTTCTCTAGGAATCAGACTCAGAGAAGTAAAATTATTCGCCCAGAACGTGTTAGAGAGATCCAGGATTGGAAACTGAGTCTGGACAGCCAGCAGCATGCTCTATGACAGGACTACACTTATTTTCTCTGAAGGAAATGTTTTTAAATTTCTCACTCTTGAGGTACTTGCAAAAAAGAACATCCACGAGAATCACAGGGCCAAAGAGAGCACCATTAGGCTGTGTCTAGTGGGTCTGGGCCTTGTAACATTTTCTGGTATCAAAGACCTTGGGGGTGAAGTAGCACTTTTTAATACCCAAAGTCAATTTCAAGTTGATAATGGAAATGTTCAGAGAAATCTGAACAGAAGTCTCAATGGAAAAAGTGAGAAGAATAAGATAGCTGAACTTCTGAAACACAATGGAAACAGCAATAAACAAGTCCCAGCCCAAAATTAAAAGGAAAAGGACTTAGCATCAAATAGTACAGAGAAGCTCCCTCTTCTTGCAGCCTGGATCAGATTGCCAGTTTGGTGAGCTTTCTAAGACAGCAGACCTGGGCAAAGAACAGGAAGACTAGTGGCAGAACAAATGTGTGCCCATCACTCCCCCTCTGGGGGCCTTCAATTTCTCATAGCATTCATTCACCAGCACTCATTGAGCACCGACTATACACTAGACACCAAGCTAATGTTGACCTCAAGGATGAGATGACACAGGCCCAGCCCTCCATTAACTCAAGGCCTGGAGGGGACTAAATCCAGTGGTTTGTGTGCTCTTCTGGGAAGGAGTGGGTGCTGCTGGAAAGACTTAGGATGGTCATTTTATCTGGTCCTGAGCGTCAAGAGAACCTTCCCAGAGAAAAGAAAAGCAGGAATTCATCAGATGAAGGAAATGCATTCCTGCCCTGAGAGTAGCCCAGGCAAAGAGGAGGACAGAGTACAGTATGTTCTGGGAGCTCTAAGTAGCTCCACATGGCTCAAGAGTGAGGTAGCGGGTGGGAGGAGAACTGGTCAAGGTGCTGGTGGGGCTGAGAGATAGAAGAGGCCAGACCCGGCCAGACCTGCAGGGCTCCATGCAATAGATTAGAGTCTGAACTTCTCCCAAAATGGCTCAGTAAGCATGAAGAGTGACATATTCAGATTTTCGTCTTAGAAAGTTCAGCTATATAGGACAATAGGAATGCTGATTAATTGTGGCTTGGAATAGACTGTCTGAAAGAAATTTCCACCACTTGACCGACTTTGACCCCCTCCTCTTCAGATTAAGCTTGCATATTTATGCATATTTATTTATTTTTATTCAAGAGAAGAAAAGAGGGAGGGCACGGGCCTTTAATGTGCACACACCACACTCCCTGCCTACATGAGACACTTTACTTATGGGATTTAAAGTAGATGTCAAGCAACCTTTCACTGCACAGAAAGGGAAATTTAAGATCTGAGAGGTTTAACAATCTGGTCTGATTCCAAGTGCTTTTTGTGCTATATCATAGTAACTCCTTTCATCATTTATTAGACTTTAACCACTGGATATGGAATTCTTTTTGAGAGAAGTAACATATATTTCTATCTTCCTAAACACAGTGACTGACCACAATTTACCATTTGTTTCAAAGACTAAGGGTCATTCTTACAACTACTTATTACTATACTAGTTATAAAAATTAATAATAATTCTTTAATTTCATCAAAGAGTGAGTCAATGTTCTAATTTTCAATTGTTTAAGACATCCCAAGATATTTTAATAATCTTTTTTGTCTCAACTGGATCCAAATAAGGCCCACACATTGCAATTAATTTTATCTTTAAAATTTTTTATTCTGTTAATTCCCATCTACTGCTCTCACTTTCTCTTTCCTTGCAAGTTATTTACTGAATAAAACTAGGCTGGCTTACAGAGTTGTCCAGAGTCTGTCTTTTGCATTTTCTGTAATTTGGCTTCTCTAGAGGTTTGATCAGATTCAGATTCAATGGCGAGAGGGTTGTGTTCTCCCATTATGCAACACACACTTGCTGCTTCTGGCAATATTTGAAGCCTTTGCTAATCAACGTCTCAATGACTCAATTTATTAGTTAAAAAATGGTGAAGAAAACTTTTACACTGTGTTTCTGCACAGTGAGGCCCTAGGGGTGAGTCAATTATATCTGGTTGTTGGCTCTCAATTCAAATGACCCCAGACTGTGCTTACTGAATTTGTATCTCAATGTGAATAATTTTTCTGTGTCCTCCTCATCAGTAATCACTTACTGATGTTTTCAGTACATCCTTGCCACTACACAGTTCCTTCATCTTTTTGATATGTTGCTTCTAATCTGCTCTATCAACTGGGACCAGACAAACTCATTGTAAAGATACAAATAAAAAAATAGAGACTAGAGGGCTCTCTTATCAGGTCATGGGTATAGGCATTAGTACACAGATTTAGTGATTCATTTCTGAATTCTTGGCTCTGTCTACTAGTGTTAACTGGCCTCAGGAATTAGTGTGAATTATGTCAGATATTCCTATATAAACATAGCAGTCCACAAGGAGAGAGAACACACATTTCAGGGCCTCATTTCAATATCACTATAAGGATTTTTCTCTCTTGGTTCCCCTGTTGCATCTCAGGGCCTCAACTAGTGCCCAGCACATACATGATATGGGCTGTAAATAACTGGTTAAAAAAATAATCAATGAACAACAACAAAACAACAATAAGCGCCTAATTTGTATTTCTGTGTACAAATTTCCTTGCACGGTGACACTGGGTAATTATCCTAAAATTTTATATTGTATGGTGTTATCTGATGGCCTAACATTCTAAGGGCTTCCTCTGGCTGGTAAGCTTTCCTGCACAGCAACCCTCTTACTGCACTTTTCACCCTTCTTCCTGCGTCTACACTGCAGTATACATTGCTGGTTGCTCCTAGACTTCCCCCGCCCCCCATTGAATTCTATCCAGTGTGCTTTGAAACACACACCAAATCCCATTTTGTTGTTAAACATTCCTTAAGACTTCAGCCTCCACTGACCCTGTGCTTCTCCTACACAATTACAGCAGGAAGCTCCTTTGAGAAAGAAAACACTTTTGCACTTTCCACAGTACCAGCTCCAAGGAGATGTCAGTAAACAAACGTGAGTGCACACAGAGGAGAACGCTGGGAACAAGAGGTTTGAAATGATAAAGCACATTTCAATTACTCTGTTTCACTTAAAGTTCAATTAGACTTAAATAAAATTAGTACAAATCAATAGATTTCTAAACTTCTCCACCAGTGTCATACTGATGAAAGGAGGCCTCGTTAAATTCATGTCCCTAGTAGTTTGGAGTATGCCTAGGGTATAAGAAAAACTCAGAGGTATGAGACTTTTTTCAAGAACCCATGTTTTATCTTAAAATTGATAATGTAGTTTCCATTCTACTTCACAATACATTTATTTTCATGAGGAAACACACCCCTTCCCAACCTTTCCCTCAAGCATTAAAGACTACAAGAGAGGTGCCCTATTTATTCTGGGCCTTTAAACTTCTCCCGATACATTGCCAGGAAACATACCCACCTTGCCTGGAGAAGGACTGAGAAAATTTAATGTACCTAAAGTTCACGACAGGAAAAGATCACTGCTTGGTTTCTTGTGATTTCCCTCAGTGATGTTACAAACTGATATGTTCCCTTAGATTACAAGAGGGCAAAATTCAAAGTTTATAAGCAGTGTATTGGATCTTCAAATGTGTGGCAGCTAGGATATTCCAGATCAGCCCACGTTTCATGAGCAGGGGTGTTTGGTGTCCTCCTGCAAAGGCGCCCAGCATCATGGTAGGGTTCAGAAGATGGGCTCTCTAGGCCACGAATGAAAAATAAGAGAGAAAGACAGCAAAAATGATTATCAGGCAGGGGGTGCAGGCCTGAAAAGAATAAAATGGATGTCATGTCTCATCTAACAAAGTGCTGAAGAAGGCGAGGACACTGTCCCTTCTCATCAGCCTATTCTGACTTGCACTGTCCACAAGTGGCTCCTGAGCACTCGAAACATGGCTAGTGTGACCAAGGAGTATTAAATTATATTAAATTTTAAAAAGTGACACTCAATTCAGTTATTCAAAGCTTTTTAAAAGCATGTTTGGTACATTCTGAGTATGTGAATCTACTCTTCCAGTTGCAAATTTTATGAACTCTAAATGCAGATTATTTCCAGTGAAAATTGAGCATTTATTTGAGATGAGTTCTAAGTCTAAAATGTATCCCAAATTTCAAAGTCTTAGACCAAAAATATGTAAAATATCTCCATAATTTTTAAAATTAAAATTACATGTTAAAATAATATTTGAGTATGACCAAGTAAGTAAATTATTGGGTCACAAATATATGTCATTAACATTAGTTTTACCTATTTCTTGTTACTTTGAAAAACATGGGTATTAGAAAATATAAAATTAGTATGTGGCTTACTTAATATTTCTATTGGACAGTACTTTATTTAGACAAAAGCTTTTGAAGAAGCATTTCTCTTTAAAAAAAGCTGATTGCTTTCCACTCCCCAAACTTCCTGTTGTCCATTCAAAAAGAGTTTAGCTTTCTACTTACAAAGCGGTATAAAATCCTTCGCTTAGAATCAGTACATAGTATGTTTCAATGGCTTGGGGTATTTTCTAAACGCAAATAGTTATCCATCCAATCATAGTCAAATGTCCTATTCTTTCATTCCACATTTATCTAAAGACCATATTCTTGAAAAGAGCCTTCACATCTAGGTCTCCTTTGTTTGTGTTTCTAATCCCTGAGCCTAGGAAACTACAGATCTCCCTGGTCTTGGCACCCGAGAAGTTCTGGAATAGTTGATAGGTTAGCAGCAGGGGTGGCAAAGACTCCCCACTCCTTGCATCATGTAACATGTGAGTGAGGCATTAAGAGACTGGGATCTTGAATGAGACTGGCACATTTGAAAGTAAGCTCTGCCCAGTACCAGTAGATCTAGGGCAAGTTACTCCTCTTATGTGCTTATGTTTCCTCATCTGAAAATGAGGATGAAAACAGTACCCACCACATAGGTTTTAAACATTAAATGAAGTAACACACGTACAGTACCAAGAGTCGTGCTGTGCTTATAAGAACTCAACATGTAGTTATTGTGGAATGCGTAAGGATAGTTAGTGGCAGTCAGCAGAAGTCCAAAGTAACCTCTCCTTGTTTTGTTCCCTGAACTTGCTAGCTCCATGGCTATGATTAACCTGCATTACACCTACAATTACACAGTTGCGGATCTCACAATAAACAAATAACCAGTCTGTGTTGGCCACTTCCTGCACAGGTGGTTATATTAATTCAAAAATGAATATGCAAAATTAACAAAGCCTCATATTCTAAATTTTAGGGATCAAAAGATATGATAAAATTTCATATTTTGAAAGACTAGGATCATATTAGAAACATCTTACTAAATCTAGAATATTCTTTCACATCTTGGCTCTACACTCCTGTCAATCCAGCATCTTATCCTCTTCAACAGCACACCCCTCCAGTATTCTTACAAAGGCCTCTGCAAATAGATGCTCGAATTCTGAGACTCATGAGACTAGGTCAACAAGGAACATTGAAAAATTCCACCAAGTGCATAATAAAGCCCAGAAAGCCTCTAAGATTGCAGTCAGAAATGCTAGAATGAATCAGTCCTAAGCAAGGGTATGGGCTTTTTTAATATATAGTAATTAAAAAACAAACAAACAAACAAACTTCCCTACTTACTATGATCATTTTTCTCTGCTCTCGCCATGCCAAAAGCAAAACATAATTAGGGGTATGAGTAATTACTGGGTGACCAGATGGCACGAATGAAAGATACCACCTAAGGAGGAGGTGCAAATGGAAACGGCATGTGTCTAACCAGCATGTCTGGGGAATGCCAATGCCTTCAGGTTACGTCATCATGTGAATCTGGCCACCCGCACGCACAATTTAAAGACAATAAATAGTAAGAGACTTCCCACTGCCCCTTCAGAAAGCAGAGCTGGACAGGGCCCTCTGCATGGCCCAGCCGATGCCCACCCAGCCACGGTGGCAGCGGCAATACCTGTAACAGACACTGTCTGTGCAGGGGTTGTGGACCCTGACAATGACGAAAACGTGCTGAAAGTGAGATCGGATGTTTTTCGGGCTGAACGGCTGTGCTCCAGGCTCTTGGAAAACTATTGTTACAATATCGTTTCCAATGTGCCGCTTCCGTAGGAGCTGAAAGAAAAAATAAGCAAACGCCACAGATGACAATGCCCTGCTTTCCTACCTTCAACTCCCTTGTGTAACTGTGTTTAAAACATTCGTTATTAATCAGTACATATTAGGGTAGGTAATCTACACAATTATTGCCAATATTTTAGCCTGTGTTATCATTCCCTCCAAGGAAAGATATGGAAATGAATATTCTGAAATTTGCATAACATATATAGTCCATTCAAATAGATCTATCCAATATCTGGCATATTATACCAAGACCCAGCATCTCTAAATCCTCAGTTTCCATAACAACAGTTTTGTTCCGTTTTCATATAAGAAAGGAACTTGCCATAAGAAAGATTTTTTAGTGATGGGAATGGCTGAAGTAATTACAACACAATATATGTTCTGGTTTAATTAGCTTCATTTAAGAAATGTGGCTAAGGTGTTTTCTGATCTGCTTTTTGTGTCACAGACTGGGAATACAGAAATTAATAATATTCTGGAATCTTCTAACAATTTAAAAGCAGGTAAAATTTTAAGCTGAAATAGCTTCTTTAATTACAGGGAAAGCTGCTTAAGACCACCTTCTGTTTCATATTAAATGGTGCCGTGGAAAGGTGGCCTTCAAATTCAGGCACCCCAAACATCTTAGGTATTTTTTCAAGATGGGTTTATTAGTTTAATTCAAGACTGTGAAGAAAAATTAAACAAAATTTGTATTTTTTATATTTATTATATGGAGGCTTTTAGAAGGAGGACAATAACATGACATTTATATAAACTATGCACAATTAAACATAAGACCTCATTTATAAAATTCAAAAAAATTCTACAGTGACTTTAACTTACGTAAACTAGTAAAATCAATCATCTAGTATTGGCTGCCAGCTGGGAGAAACAATAGCCTTTTAGAATAGCGTTGAGAATTGAGAGCTAGAATGTTCAGGAAATGTACTTTTAACCTTAGGAATTTTAAAGCATCCCAAATTATCTTCTAATGAGGCCATTTACTTCATTTCTAAACCCATCAGATGTTACAGAAATAAAGGCTGGCCTGTATCGACTGCTGTACAGAATACACCCATTATTAAAGATTATTAATCTACTCAGGATCATGGACATACCAAAAAAACATACAATTTGTCTGTATATCATGTCATTCTTCATAGATGATGTCATTGTCTTTTTAATGCAATGTCATTCTTTCTTCAAAATATGTCGATATGTAATATTAATGATTTAATAGAGGCCCCAAATAAAAATCAATCCATCCATCTACCTTACATTATATATAACGAAAGATAGTATTTATAAATCCCTGCAAAAAGATTTTAAAAGATACAGTCTTTGTTTTTTCAAGCATAAAGTAACCTAAATAAAAAAATAAATTCTTCAGCTAGAAAACTAAAATTTCTTATTATGTAGCAGCACCCATTACTCTTTCATTTTGATTTAGGACCATAATACTTTTGCCTTGATTGTACTTCAAAATTAAAGAATTTAGAGAGCCATCCATTTAAATGTCAACTCACTCTGTTCAGCATTTCAACTCAGAAGTAAACAATTGATTTTTGTTACTAAATACTTTACCACTATCTCGTTACCTTTCTCTGCTGAGCAATTGGGCAGAATGAGCCTTTATCGCCCCTTTAAAGATCATTTGTTAAATTTTTGTACTGACTGGTCAGAATAAGAAGTTTAGTATATTTTTCTTAGCATGATGTTTTCCTCTTAGAGAAATCTAGAATTCAGAAGAATTTGCATAAAACAAATAGTCAACAAGCTCCAGACCAGGAAATTTATCTTAAAATAGGTTTATTTCAAAGTTATAGTTGATTCATTGCTTTGCTTCCTATTTTTGATTACTTTGGTAATCACAAGAGGCAAAATTGTACTGCCCAGATTTGTGATTTAATCAAACCTAAAGTGATGAAGTATTAGATTAGATCTGTGTTTGGTTAAATTCTATGAAAGAGGATGTGATTCATTCCGCAGCTGGCCTGTGTTGTTAGCACAACAATTGACAATAACAAAATCTATAACCATTTTAAGGTCAGAAGTAATGGTAAACTGCTTATGTTTATAGTAGCTATTGAAAGGAGAGTCTGTTGACTCTCTGGTTCTTTTAAATTTCAGTTTGGTTTCATTTTGAAATATTTTTTAAAAACAACTACTACATACTCTCTAAAACAATACTGCCAGTTTCCATTTTACTCTGTAACAATCTGTCATTTCTTGGTTTCCACATTGTACTTTCTCACTGACTATGTTTTAGTAGTAAGCATTGTGCTTTAAGGTCTTTTAAAAATGCAATTGCTATTTATGCTTCTTGCTATCTCTGACAAACATGTTAAAAAAAATTTTTCTGAGATCCTATGGACACTTATTTTGATTTTTTTTCCATGTTTGTACACCAAACCTCCTTTGTAATATGAAATGAAATATTGGTACTTTCCTGCTTCGTACATTAGCCTTTTGAGATGAAACTTCACCCACTCATACACGTTCTTTGCAACCATGCAGTCATCTAATCACCATGATTTCAACTTGTTCTCTTCAGATTTCATGAAAACCTCAATCCCCGTGGGTGAAAAGCAAACGATTAATTCACAAAGCCATCCAGCTGGCTGTTAACCTAGAATTTATATATCTTCATTTGTTTTCAGCTCATTTGCTATTCTTACTTTCACAAAGTACAAAGCTTCCTGCTGCTGTGACAGGTGCAACATTAAATTCTGGTTTAAGATTTTACAAACTTGCCACTTAGGCTTCTTGGGGAAATGAAATGAGGGTGAAGAAACATGAATAACACACGGCTCTCTTACCTGTTGCTTGTTGTTAGGTGTGTATGGCAGCATGGTAGAAACATGGAACATGATTTCATAGTCCTTGTATGTGGTGTACAGAGAATGGGTTCCAGTGGAGTCAGCTGCGGCAAAAAGAAAATATGTATATAAAAAATGATGAGATTACTATAACAATAGGAAAAATAGTTCATTTAAGAGAAATATCTAAAAGAAAAAAAAGAGATAGTTTAAGATGAAAAGATCCTAGACAAGACTTTGTAGTTCTTATCCATTTTGTGTACCCAATCCCTTTTGGCAGTGTAGTGAAGCTAATGGACCCCTTCTCAAAGTAATATTTGTAAATGCATAAAATAAAATTTCAATAGAAATCAATTATATTGAAAAATACAGTTATCAAAATAATTTTTAAATATTTTAGTGTAAGATTTATGTAACAAATTTTAGCAGTTGGTCTAATAACTACTATAAACCTGTAGTAGTGATATATGCATAAGCAATATTTTGAGACACCTCCAATAATAAGAAACATGATACAAAAAGACCAGTGCTTTCTATTGGCAATAAAATCAGAGGAAGAGCTTATATGAACTTCTTTGGTTTGCTGTCTGCATCTACAATCGAAGGAAATACTAAATTTCAATTAGAGGTCAGTGAAAATAAATGTAAAATTATTTCCAATCCAAGTTCACAGACCTCTGAATTCTGTCCACAGACATCAAGTGAAAAACATCTTTTCTAATACTGCTGATTCAAGCGAGAGAACTGTTTTGTTTTTAACAAATAGAAATTTAACAAGACTGTAACACTGAATAACAAAGATATTATAGCAATGTCCAAAAATATTTTAAGACTGAGTGTGGTCTGTTCACACATTCCTTAAGGAAAAAAACAACCACTATCCCCTTAATCATTAACAAATCAATGTGCCCATAAATACCAGAAAGCCAGAGCATTATTAACTGCCAAATGAAAAGGAATATCTTCAGACGAAGCACCTGGACTTCCAGGATGCAAAATTAAAAGAAGTGCTCTCATTCTGAGCCAACTCAAACCTCAACCACACTACTGAGGACCAGAACACTTTACTGCATTTTAGAGAATGATGCTGTAAGACCAAACCTCTGGCATATACCAAAAGGCACCAGTTTTCAAAATTTAGTATGCAGAGTCACTTGGGGCGCTAGTTAAAAGGCAGATTCCCATGTCCAGAAACCTGGGAACATTGCTCATTGGGAGTGGGGCTGGGCAGAGGAATCTATTTTAATAAACATCCCCAGGGTGATGGTAATGCAGTCAATCCATGCCCTCAGGCACTGTTTCAAGAATAGACCACAGGGGTGGCTTGAGGTCTATTACAGACAGACATGTAAAGAAACTCTAGAGCCCTGAATTTCAACCTCGAACTTCTTGGAGGATCTTAATTTTGAAGCAGGCATAAAATGCAAATGGTTTTAAAAACAAGCTGATAGAAGAATAAAGCAAAAACTACTTTTCAAAAATTGTGAAAATATGAACCAACATATAGCTCCCCAAGAAAAATATCTTCTAAATGTAAATGATTGCCACCACAAAAAAATACAAGTTACTACAATAAATAATTGAACTATTAAAGAAAGGTCTTGAGTCTGAAGAACTTATCTATTGCTTGCCCTTGCTATAAATATCTCTAGGATGGATTAGTACATTTTAAAACTTTTAAGTGAATGTGTCAGCTTTGACACATATTTACATGTGTTTCAAGTAAATTTTTAGGCAAAATTTATGAACTAGGAAAAAAGACTATCATCCAAGTATTCATTTATTACATTTTGCTCTATATGTCTGTCTAATTCCAGAGGAATTAATACCAGAGAGGAGAAAAATTGAAGACAACCCTGAAGATAATTTGTTTTTTCTACTTCTAGTCCTTTCTCTTTCTTCTGCATGCCTCATTTTATATAATATATGCTGTTTGACCAGCCTGTTTTCTGGGGATCTTAAAAGACTACAGTTTAGTTGATAACTTAAAACAACCTGGAAACAGTTCCAAAAGTTTTAAAGATGAAACTAGGACAAAAACAATGAAAGTTTCCTTCTAAGAAAGGAATTCTCAAATCCTGAAATTACTACGTGAATAATAGAATTGCTAAACTTTTGTAGAAAGAATGGAAAATGAAGGTTCATTAATGAATAAGGCATCCAATGTTGCTGTTATATTTTTAATGTCCATGAAACCCTGAAACCATGAAAGATTTAACATAAAGATAATCATGAAAATGACAATTAGGAAAAGTGACAATAAATCCTTTTTTTCTCTGGCTGGAGAGAATATACATTGAGTAATTTGTAACGGGAAAATATGCTTGGAGAAGAGGAATTTTAAAAAAGATAATGATCCTTCATATTTGTATGGAGCTTTAAAAGTTAAAAAGTATATTCAGGCGCCTTATGGGTCATCTTGATAATCATGTGATGTACCTTTAAATTATCCTGCCAAAGCGGCATATGTCCACTAATAAGGTCGACATTCCACGCTAAGCTACATACAGTAAAATTTCTAATATTCAAATGAGATGATAAGAAGGCATTCAATAATTGAAGAATGATAAGAATGTTCTTCTCAGCTGCTTTGAAAATAGATAAGTGTTAATATCTCATATCAAGCATTTCTATTGGAAGATGGTATGAACAGGTTAATACATTTTAGAGCAGTTTCAGATATAATGTCATATTCATTCTTGACTTCTTTTTCAGGCTGAACTCTTTCCTTTAGGCAATTTAAAACTTGTATGAAAAAAGTGTATGTGCATGAATCTGAATCAAGAAAAGCTAGTCAGACTTTTATATAACCAAGTTTTTGGTCATTAATGGATATGTTTGAGTTAGAAAAGCTAGATGAAGTAAAAGAAGCCTATGCAATGAATTCTTGGAAAGTTTCTAGTTTAACATATTTATGAATACAAGGAGAAAAGTAATCTCTTCAACTAAATGCATGTAGACTAATAAGGGCAATAGAATGAAGAAAGCTTAGCTCAGTTTATTAATGTCCTCACCACTATAAAACATATCAAATGCAAGATGAAATCAGAGATGGGTTATGGGTCTGATTCTTATCCATAGTTTGAAATATTATAATAGTCAGCTGGCTGCTGGAATCAGCCGATTAAGACCTCCAGATCTCCCATCTACACACTTCTGTCTCAGGGTCTCGGGGTGCAGAAGTCAATGCTTAGAACACAGTCAGGGAAAAGTGTCGACATCTGGAACAATGGCATGAACTTGCAGGGCTCTTTTACTTACTCACTAATAAAGTGTTTGGGTAAGTCAAGAATTCCACTTGTTACAGCATCTACCGTATTTACCAATATTTTTCAGTGTACCTTTACCCATGGTCAGGAGATGAATTACTTTACTTCAATGAGGATGAGATAAAGAAGTCTGTAGTACTACCCTTTGCCATGACAGGCAAATTCATACTGTCAGTTCAAGGAATGAGTGAGTGTACATGTGAATGTATCTAGGATTCCAGGCTTCTCAAACTGCTAACATATTGAGAAGAAATGACAAGAAAAGGTGTGGGTCTGGTGCTTAGGACTCAGCCACCTACTAGTTTCTACCTACTTCTCACTTGGTAAGGTATCTGCAATTACCCTGATTCTCAACTTGGAAGTAAGAAGGTATGAATCTGAATGCCAGTAGCATCATTTGCTACTTACCACAAGCAAGTCACTCCATTTCTCTGCCCTGCTACAATCTCACTGTTCTGAGGATTATGTGAAATAATGTAAATGAAAGCGCTAGCTGGTAAAAGATGCTCAAAAAATGTGTTGATTAGAATTTAGAATTTTGTACAGTTGAGGTAAAAAGTATAGTTTCCTTAAATAGGGCCTTTTATATATTTTAATTTCTTTGCTAAGTGTATCTCAGGAAATGTCAAAGAAAAAACCATACGCTATACACAGTTCAAAGTTAAGGAGGTGAAAAAAGAATCCTTTTCTTCATTATCAGTCTCTAGAACTCCAAATAGCCCTTTGCATGTGTGAAGCATTTAAACAGTGCTGGTTTTATCCCTTTCACTATTCATAGTTTAAATATTCCAAATAAAGAATCATTTATTTTCTTTATGGAAAGTCTTACATATGTTCTAAGATCCTGAATCTCAATGGTTTTTATAACGATCACTGCTGAATAATGGGAGAAGCAACAAGCATCCACTAATACTGCAGCAAATTAATGAAGGCTTTGAAGTAATGCTTATAAAGGCTTCGCTTCTAAGTCTTCCACATGTTGAATTGACAAACAAGCCTCAGTAAGAAAATAATTTCCCAAATAATAATCCATATGCACAGCTTAAAACGAGGGTGGTCTCCAGCTTTTAAATAACAGACGGCTTGTTGAGAAGTTTATTTTTGTATTTACTATAGTGTGAGAAGACTAAATATCTAGAGATAATGTCATCCAAACAAGGAAACAGGAACAAAAGAACCACTACTGCAAATTTCTTCATCATAGAATTGTTACAACCTCTGACACTATTGTAGCTCATGTGCTAGAAATTCTTATATCTGAAATAGGAAAATGAACTTGGTACAGAAAGTTGGGGAGAAAAAAAAATGGTTCAATAGTTTCCTCAATCCTTCCTTCCCTGAGCCTCTCCCTCCTTCACCAAAGTACTAAAATCTGAATATAATTATAATACACGACAAACAGAAATCTCATGTGAAGGGTTGGGTACTTTTAGCCCAAGGGCTGAGAGAGGGGAAGACAGAGACACAAGACAGATCTCGGGGCTTCGCTGTGCTTAATTCTACATTTATGCTTTCTCAGAATATTTCATTAATAATACCACTAGGATCTCTTCATTTTCCTGATGCTTGCTAGCTGTCTAACCTTGGACAGTTGCTTAATTAAAAGAAGCCAATTCTGTAAAATGGGGATAACTGGTATCTAGCAAGGTTTGTGGGAATTACATGAGATGGCATATATAAAAAGTATGGGGCTTGGCTATATATTTCTCGCATTGCCCTTTATCATCAAGAGGTGGCTGGGAATATGGAAATACACAAATAATATATAATCTCTTCTACTCCCAATCTGGCCATTTATAGCAGTTGTCTCCAACCCCTGGGGTATGGACCAATACTGGTTCATGGCCTGTAGGAACTGGGTTGCACAGCAAGAGGTAAGCAGCAGGCAAGGGAAGAAAAAAGCTTCATCTGTATTTATAGCCACTCCCCAGTGCTAGCATCACTGCCTTAACTCCACCTCGGCATCAGGCATTAGATTCTCATAGGAGCACTGGTCCCCAGTGCCAAAAGGGTTGAGGACCACTGATTTACAAAATCAGAGTGCTAATTACATTCTCTTCCCAGATCCTTTCAATAGCTTTTTGTGGTAATGATAATTTATATAGCATAACAAATTGAGACAACATGAATAACTTGTACAGGGTAACTGTCAGAATATATGGATAAAAAGAGTTTAACAACATACTGAGATTTAACATTTTATGCAGTTGCGAGTATGGAACATTATAATAATATTTAAGAGTCTAGGCTATTTATGGGGTTTAATAGTCTCTTTTGCACGTTGTTTCCAAGTTGGCAACAGCAAAACCATGGCAACAGGAAATTCTTCCCTGCAGTAGTTTATGAATGCTTTTGTTTTCATGACTCAACTCCGTATTTAATTTCCGGTACAGAAAACCACAGTGATTACTATAGACTGCAATACAGATGTGCTAATCTACAGATCTCAAAGAAAAGCAGGTCACAGGTGTCTATAGATAGATTCTGAAATAAAATTTAAAATTGCCTCCATGCAGACACACAGCAGAAGTCAACATATTCTAACCAAAATAGATACTTGAGAACCAAACTACTATATTAATGACTTGGGGAATGGAAGTGTGACTTGGGGAACAACCTATATGTTCATGAGCTATAAGTAAACAGATTGTTTCATTATTGTGCATTATTGTGCTTTTAATCAACACATTTTATGAGCCAAACTAATACTAAAGCTAAGAAGTCTATTTTCTTAGGGATTAAATTAGACTATGGACAATAATAATAGAAAATAAACAAAAATCCTCCTAGATATTAAAAAAAAATACAAAAATGAATGAAAAACCATACAAAGGCAGACTATAAAGATAAGCACAAGAATTACAAAATGAATTAATGAAAGTAAAAAATTCTTGAGCTTACGACCTGATGGTTATAAGTTGCTAGAGTTTTTCATCACTTTAACATTCACCTAAACATAGGGAAATTTGTGCAACACTATCCAGGAGCAATTCTGCATGACCTGCATCCCCTGCTCGACTCCACCCATATCTCTGATAACAAACACTCTTTTTTGCAATCCAATCCTAGCTGCTTTGATTATGGTCTTCAACTGTCCTGGAGCCACACCCTCCCTCTCTGGCTTCCTCTCCTCCATCAGCAGCAGTTTTCTGCAATAAGTGGCAATATTGGTTTATGGGCGATTTAGCAGATGAACATGAACACAGCAGGAGGAAAAATAAGCCTGGTAAGGGTATAAGTATATCTTACTTTTGGTATCAAGCTGTGCACGATACTTCTCAAATCCTTTGAGCCGAATGCGTTCTCCCAACAGCTGAAGAAATTCCTCAAAGGCTGGGCCAGCTGATTCATTGTTGTACATCTCCTCTTCAGTGCTCTGTCCAGCTTTGCAGTACATGATGCCGACTTTCTGCTGATAGTTCAGCTGTGAAGACAAGAAACACAATGCAAATAAACAGAGGCAGATCCACTCTGGCCCACTTAAATGCTAATAAGTCCTATAGGGCAAATGCCCATCGAATAGCTAGTATCTCCCTTCTCTTGAATCCTTCTGTTTTAATTCTTCTGTCTCTGATTAAAAAAATACAGTTGAGAAAGCATTTGTAATTATAATCTTCATAAAATTAAGACAAAAGGCTGAAAAAATAAATGAAAATCATGCATCATTAGAACAGATGTTAATACTTTAGGGAATTTGTTAGTGGATTACAAAGTACAAAATAAGGCTATAAAAAAACAGCTTGACAACAAAAGACAATTCTCCCTTTTTTAAAAGAGAAGTCTTTATAAATTTAAAGGTAGAAGTCTACTTTACAAAAGATATTTTAAAATAAATTGTTTTACCCTAAAAAGCCATTAAAGTCCTTGAAGTTTTTTTTTGTAAAATAGGAAAAGATGTATCTTCCAATGCTATTTTTCAAGTATATTAAATTATAAGCCTCAGTTATATCTTTGTTAGAGCAATAGCATCATCAACAATGCCCTTTTCAAATACTTTTCTAAAAGATGAGTGTCTCGATAGAAACTTTAAAATGGCAAATCAGCTGGTGGCAAATATTTCTTCCTGAGATACAGTTAAAATAAAGCATTCAAAAGATTTAAATATGATGAAACAATCAAAACATTTACTCATCATTGAAAAGTCTAATTGTTCTGTAAGCAAATTTTAAGGTGGTGTTAGTCAACGAGCAAGAAACGAGTTTTCAATACAAAAACTGAGACTTTTAATTCTCTAGTGATATAGGCTGTCCATATCACTAAGGCCTATTAGTGGCACTGCAACCATTACCTCAGCAAATTTTTATCTAATGGAAAAAAAGGGAAGGAGGGAAGAGGCAAAATTTTAATAACTAACACGTAATGAATACCGATTCTATGCCAACCACTATGTTTGGTGTTAGCATTAGTTTATCCTCATAACAGCCCATAAAGCAAATATTACCCCTGTTTGACAGTTAAGCAAAGAAAAGGTCAGAGAATGGAAGAGAAAGTAACTAGCCCTAAGGGAGAGACATAAGATCACAATTGTCAGTCCTGTGATTTGGCTCTATTAAATATTACCAGGACTCAACCAGGCTTGTCTTGCTCTATTTCTATCATTGCAACATATGTCCACAGCCTCGTATTTGCAATTCTGAAGTTGAAGGTAGAAACCAAATTTAAACAAACACATTTGGCAGCAAAACTTAGTATGAGCTGACATTAGTACTTTTAATTTATTCCTCTTTGTGTGAATATTCATATTTTTCCCTGTGGAAATACTAATGTGCTTGATTGTAGGGCGCTGCTCCAGATCTCACTGGGAATATTACTAGATGGTGCTTGCATTTTATTACCCTGTTAAAATCTGGACATTTCTGAATTCTGAAACATATCTAGCTCTTATATTTTTGCACAAGGGACTGTGAAGCTGAACAGCTCTTTTCAACCTTCTGAACCAAATGTTTCAGAATGGTTAATAGTGATGACATACAAAATGCCATGGGGAAAATCTCCTGCTTGCTTCACCCACTCTCCCCCGCCCCCCGCCACATCTAGTGCATACTACGTAGTTGACAAGGAAGTTCAGCAGCCTTTAGGAGACCCATGAGAGTTCCCTGGGAGTTCTCTAGCTGTACAGAACTGACGACGTTGCCTACTCCAGAAAGTGAAGGGTAAAGTCCTAAGTCTGAAATCTGCCAATAACAGGATATACTGATATTGGAGTCTTTTTAAAATAGCACACAACTTTACGTTACTGCGGCTTCGTTGCAATTATTAACAGAAATGGAGTTAGGATTTAATTCATTTTGTACACCACATGTAGGAAATACTAAACAAAAGGAATCTCAGTAAAATCTACTGCACACCACTGACATTTCAGCCTTCCTCAGCTGGCCTGCTTCAAAGGTCTGAATGCAGCTAAGGCTTGGAGGGGAACTCCCACAGGTAGAGATTTCATCTTGGCTTTAGAATTAAGCTGAGTACCCTATCAGGTCTCAACAAACAAAAAAGTCGTGGTAAGCTCTATGTCTCTTATAAAAGAAGTCCTTAATACAGCCAGTGCTTTACTCTCCCTGCAGAGAGAGCTGAAACAATCCCAAGAAAGGAAGGGGCTTTGAGTTATTTGCTGTTTGGCTCTATGGCTCCCAGATCAGCCTTCTCAAGCAACAATGTAAGACAAAAGTCACCCTGTTCAATAGAAAGCATCAGTGACACTGGATTTGTGGATTGCTTTTCAAAACTTCTTAAAGGCCTAAAATTTCACTGTGCAACATTCAAAAGGGTTCATTCATTTTTTTTTTTTTTAAAGAAGAAGAAAGAAAGAGAAATGAAAAATAGGTTCACCGTAGAGAGAAGGAAACCCCATAACCCCTGGAGAAGCAGAATCCAAGGACTATGAGACAATGAGCCATTTCGTTTGGACTGATTTCTTATAATCCAGTAAACTCTACCTGCCCATAGAAGAACAAACTGGTTTTTCACTGGCTGTGAAAGGAAGGCTCCTTTAAAAAATTCTAACAAATTTCCTCTGGTTTGAAACTGTGCCAAATGTCACTGCTCTATCCTCTCAGGTGACAATATGACTCTCTCCTTGCTTTCTACTGCAATTAAATCAAGTAGGTGGCATTCTCTGAACTCAAGCTCCTAGAATCCTTAGTTAGCAACTGTGTTCCCTGCCAGAATATGAGATGTTGTTGTGGAATTACGTAAATGTAATATTTCAAGGAGAAAAGGAACATTTCAAGAGAAAAAGCAAATGTAAATGGAGTTAAGAGTTATCATTTGGGGGTTCTGAATGGTTAAGAGGTTATATAAAATGGCGTTTTTTTTGAGACACAGAAACACATCTATATGGGTTTATGTATGTGAATATATAACAACTTCACGTAATGATCAAAATAGAGCTACGATGACACCAGAAGGCATTTTGGGAACAGGCTGGGCTTCTCCAGTTTAGGGTTTTGCTTTGCATAATCTTCAGGTCATGCTATACAATTCGTGCTTGCATGCCAACTGTCCACGTGGAGCGTGAATGCAAGTGTTTGGACACTCACCAAACATTCATATTATAAAAAGTGAGGCTGGTCAGTCCGCCAAGGCTATATATCTGAGGTGAAGGTGAATCTCAACAAAGCATCCCCCAAAAGTTATGTGGGCTCCCACAGCTCTGGATAAACAGTATGTAAAATTGCTTTTCCTTTCATAAAACAGGTATTTTAACACAGAATCAAGGACACAAGAATTGCAATCTGACTTACACAGCCCTGAGTTCCTGGAAAGATGGAAGATAAAGTCAGAACCCCCCACTGGTGGAAACAGATGTGAATAACCAAGTCCTCTTCAGAAGTGCTGCCTTTACATCTCTTCACTGTCCCTGGTGTCCCAGCCAGAGAAAGGCCACTGGGGCGGGGGACTGCCCAAACCATGAGAACCACCCAGTTCTTACTGTTCTTACAAAGCCATGCAAATTGTCTGATTTCATCTAGAAATTTAAAAGTCACTAGAAGGTATTTTTTGTGCAGCAGTTCTCAAGGTGTGGGCCGTGAATCCTTGAGGGGTGTTTGCACTTTGTTCTGGGACAGAATAGTTATTTGGAAATAGCTTGATTCTTTCCATTCTTCCTGTTAGGTCATACCGGAGCAGAGTTTAATTTTAAGATAATTCTGCCCCACTATTGCAGCAAAAACATTCTGAGACTGCCCAATGCCGTGTGAATTATGAGATTTTCCACTCTGCTCAGTGGAAACAGAAACTATCGCTGGCCATGTGTGAGGACTGAGGACATGTCCCCCACCCTGCCCCAACCTTTAGGGTGGTTCTTACTCTGGTCTCAAGTAGTTTCCTTAAATGTGTGTAGTTATCAGTGCTCAGCTCTGTGAACCAGAGGCTCCTGGGCTCAGTCTCTCTTCATGGAGACCTCTGGGCTTCGGCTGGGTGTCCCTCCTGCACTGTGGCCTGGACACGCTCTTCAGCCACAAGGCTGCTGTGATATTAGGGTTCACTTCTTGTTGTTTCTCACCTCTTGGAGATCACTGTCCCTCATTGCCTGACATCCAGTGTTATAAAAATTGCTGATTCTCTGCTTTGTCTAGTATTTGTTTCAAATGGGAGGGTGGATCGGGTCCCTCTTTTTTACTTTAGGCTGGAAGCAGATATCTGCCTTCAGTTTTTAAATCAACTTCATTGGTATATAATTTCTCAACAGTAAAGTGCATCCATTTGAGGCATATAATTTAATTAGTTCTAATACACCTCCACCACAATCAAGGTAGAGAACATTTCCATCCCCCACAAAAAATTTCCTGGTTCCCATTTGCAGTCCATTCCTGCATCAACTAACAGCCTCAGACAACCACTGTTCTATTTTTTCACTACTATAAATTAGTTTTGCCTACACTTTTAAAGAAAGTTTTTGTTGGGTAAAATATATTGTGAATTAGTTATCACTCTGGATATATCTTTTAGCTACAACCTTTTCTTTTTGCTTAGAAGCCCAGCAAATGGTTAATTTTAACAGCAATTACCTCACTGTTCTTCTTTGAGGGTATTTTTTCATTTGGCTATTTTAAACAATTGTCTTTTTCTATCATTTTCAGCAACATATTATTTTACTACGATGGGCTTACATCTGATTATATTCACCTTGCTTAGGGCAGACAGTGCTCTTCATTTTGTCTTAATTCATCTTTCATCAGTTTTGGAAATTTCTCTATAAGTATTTCTTCACATATTGATTCTGTCCCCAAATAATGCTTTAATCTCCCTTCTCCTGAGAACTGGATTATATATATATATATATGTATTTCACTGTGGGACACATGCCTTTTAGGCACTTTTCTATATTTCTCATATTTTGTCTCCATTTTTCAGTTAAAATTTTTCTGGTAACCTGTCTTCAATTCATCAATTTTCTCTTCTGGTGTGTCTAATATGCTCTTAAACACATTTACTGAGATTTTAATTTTTTTTTCCAGTTCTAGAATTTCAATTTGATTGCTCAATTTGATCTGAGTTCTCCAATGACCTTTGAACTCTATTTTTTTATTTCTGCAGCTCCCATGAAATCAATCCCTGTTCACATGCGGCTTTATGCTGAACTTAAGACTAAGCCTCCTACGGATCAGCAAATATCCAAGGAAAAAAAATTGCTGCAGGATGCCTTTAATTTTGATGAACTCCAATTTCTCAATTATTTTTCTGAATCAAGTTTTTGGTGTTATTTCTAAAAACTCTTAAGCAAGCCGTAGGTCCCAAAGATTTTCTATGTTTTTGTCAAAAATTTTTATAGTTTTACATTTCAACCTGTGATCTATTTAAATAAATTTTTGTACACTGTATGAGGTTTAGGTAAAATTCATTATTTTATCTGTGGGTGTCTAATTGTCCCAGTACCTTTGTTTGAAAAGCCCATCTTTCTCCACTGAATTATTTTAACTGTCAAAAATCAGTTGGATATATTTCTGTGGGGCTACTTCTGGTTTCTCTATTCTGTTTCACTGATCTATGTTGTCTATCCTTCCAATAAATGTAAGGTACAGTCTTGATTAGTGTAGTTATTATAAGTCTTGAAATTAGGTAGAATAATTTCTATTTTATTCTTTTTCAAAATTGTTTTAGCTATTCTGGTTCTTTTGTCTTTCCATATAAATTTCAGAACAATCTTGTCTATAACTATAAAAAATCTTGCTAGGATTTGGATACTGTGTTAAGCTGCATGTCAATCAGGGGAAGATGGACATCATTAATACATTAAGTCTTTTGATCCATGAATGAGGTATGTCTCTCCATTCATTCTTCTTTGATTTCTTTTATCGGTGTTTTATAGTTTTCAGCATATAAGTCCTATAAATGTTTTGTTAGACATATACTCAAATATTAATTACTTATTGAGGGATTGTAAATGTTATTTTCAGTTTCCACATGTTCATTAAAATCTAAATGATTTGGGTAAGTAGGTGTTAAATGATAAAACCTTGCTGAATATACCTCTCAATTCTAGAAAGTTTTATGGATTTCTCGGGGTGTGTACATAGACTATCAAGTTATTGGAAACAGGGACAGTTTTATTTTTTTTCCTTCCCTTTATCTACACACCTTTTATTTCCTTTGACTTATTGTGCTGACCAGAACTTCCAGTACCATGGTGAACAGCAGTGGTGACAGCTGCACATCTTTACCTTGTTATCATTAAGTCTTTCATCACTAAGTACGGTATAAGCTGTAGGTTTTCTGTAAATTTTTTTAATCATATTGAGGAAATTTCTCTATATTTCAGTTTTGATTATGAATGACAGCTACGTCATTCCTCAAACCTCAGTCCTTAGCTAATCGGCTTCCTTCTCTCCACCTTTCAGATTCATTTTGTTATATATACAATGTACAAGTTTTTAAGCTATACTTAACAAGAGGAACACAGAAAAAATATACTTACTTTCTCTTCCAGAAGCAAAATTCAAATTTATTTTTTAAAAATATTTTGTTTAGTGTTTCTGGGTATTGACAACTTATTCTGTTATTACCAGACATAAGACCTTGGTCGTTTTTAAAATTCTCATGGTTTACACTGATAGCATTTATTTTGGTTTGTTCTTCATAAAACATGATAACTTCCTAAAGGTTCATCACTATACTGTCCTCCAAAAAGAATGACAAAGAGACTGAAAAAATTCAGTGCTGGGAACAACAACAATAACAACAAAATGCTAGTTAGAAAATTTATCCTCATTGGAAATTACTTTAAAAATAACATATGGATAGTGGGCAGAAAATTTATTTAAAAAAATCTGAGATGCTGTCAAATTATTTATATATGTGTATACACACATTCCATTTTTATCTGTGGCATAATGTATAGGAAATATTCTATACACAAAATAATCTCAATCTTCTCTAATGACATGTTGTGCAAAATTTCTTGTAAAAATAAAAAGCTTCACATTAGGTATAAAACTGATAATAAATGCCCCTGTTTTGTTTTAACATTAAGATGAATTTCAATTTTATAGGGAAAGGCTCTTCACTGCAACACTGTTTGTAATAAAAGAGAAGACTAGAATTAAACCAAATGCCCATCAATAGGGAAACTGATGAAATAAACTATGGTACAGTAGTACAACAGAATTATTATGTGGCAGTAAAGCTTTCTACATACTAACATAGAAGGATCTCCAAAATATATTACAAAGTGAAAAAAGCAAATGTCTACAACATGCTATATTCTGTATAAGAAGAGGAAGAAATAAGACTACCTGTGCATATTTGGTGATCTCTGTACAAAGAGGCATAGGAATACATGAGAAAAATGAAAGTGGTGACTATGGGAAGGAGAGACAGAAACAGGGTGGAAATGAGACCCCTCAATGTCAACATAATCACTTTGATTTTCGGATCATCTGAAGATACTAGCTATTTGAGTCCTGTAGAAAAGAAAACTAGCACAACTTTTTATTTTAAAGCTGAATTTAAAACATAATCTACAATTTAAAATCAAGAAGACTGAAATATCTGCAATCAGTTATTGTCTTGAATTGCGAACCAAATGCTACTGCTATCAGTCACGTAACCACTGGAAAGATCTCCATCTACTCATCCAACCCAGCCTCAGCCAGGGGAAAGAGTGTGGATGAGCAAGAGCAGAGTAATCATTAGTCGTGAACAGATATGACATAGCTACCAATGCCACTGCCTTCCTTCTCTGACCTGATGACTGTCATGCATATTTCTTTCCTGATAATGTACATACAGGTCCATGAGTTGTCTGGAACCAATTCTGTGGCCATCTGAGCTTTAAACATGCATTGGCTGATACCATAATCTCAGAGAAGATTAAAATTTCAGGAATGATAATTGTTCTTTGAAGCTTCATTCATAGAAAATGGGTTTTGGAAAAAATGCTTTCCCTATGGCTCATTCTTTAAATTAAGCTGTCTGAATCAAAGAAAAAAGTGGTTCGTCAAACTAATTTATCCTCCATAAAATAATGCAAGAGGGCAATAAATAGGCTAAGTCTGTAATGAATTTTATCTATGTCTTTAATCAAAGGAACAGTGCTATTCACTAGCAAATAAACGTTGCTTCTTTCCTTACAACTACTCTTGAGATATGTAGTGCAGACTAATTACATACTTTTCCCTTTTAACTTCAATAACTTGAAGGTTAACTTTTTAAAGAATCCAACAGATATTTTCATTTCTTTGCATTTTTAATAAGCATCTAGAAAAACAGTGGAGATAATCATTTAGGTAAAACCACCATTGTGTACATAGATGAAGACAGGACTACTAATTTTCTCTACTGCAAAGAGGCAATTGTACTTTAAAGATTTTTAAGCTTTACTCCCATTTTGTGTTTAACATGTTATACTTAATACTGGGCATTGAAGCCTGCAGTAATAAAGCATGGAGGGAGCCTCCTTCCAGTTTCCTCTCCCACTCACAGCTAAGGAAAAGAAGGATGGGCTGTACAGAATGTGGGCTCTGGAGTCTGAATGCTGGATGCAAGACCCACCTCCACCAGACCCTGACTGTGACCTGGGTTGGGGCACCTTTCACCCACTTTGTGCCTCGGTGCTCTTGTCTGTAAAGCAAGAACAATGGCACCTGCATCAGAGGCTACTGAAGATTAATTAAAACATTTTATGTAAATTGCTTCATACAGTGCCTGCCTGAGTCACTGCTCCATAAGAAATACCTATTTTTATAACTCTCTTATATCTGTCTCACTCTCTTGCTCAGCTGGACTGCTTGCTGCTCCATCACCACGCTCTGCCCTTTTGTCCCTCTGTGCTTTGTTATTATTCTGAGTCTAGACCACTGTACTGCTTATTCTCTGGCCTGATGAAATCCTCTTCCCCTCTAGGGCCCATCTCATCCTGATCCATCTATCTAACCAATTACAACTTGGCCCCACTGGCTTGCACTTCCACTGCTTTTTGTTTACAGTTCTTTTATTATACTCATTATATTAAACCTAATTTCCATTACAGTAATTTATGACCTTGTCTCTTTCATGGATAATGACTGTGTCTTACCAGCCTATTTAGTTTACAGTATTGAACAATCTGCAAAGAGTGGTTATTCAATAAGCATTTATTGAATCTGAAACAGTTATGATTACTTGTGACAGTAAGCATAATATATTATACTACTTATGATAGCAGCTCTCATAGAATGCTTATACAGATTAAATGAGATAATACACATAAAGGGCTACTAAGAAGTAACTATGTGACCATTATTGATCACAGCTACTTTTACTTCACTGTTCACTGTGGGGCTGGCACTGCACTAAGTGCTTTACACGTGTGAACCCCTTGAAATGGGGCTGGCATGACAACCTTACATTCCACTTGCACAGAGTAGGTAAGATAAGGGTGTTTTTTTAAATGACTGATGAAGAAAATGGCAAATTTAAAAGTAACCAAATTGGTCTTATTGGTAAAAAGTTGGCTTGAATAAATAATGAAATTCCTGATATTTCACAGAGTAGTTTAGAGGATCAAAATAATTCAAGATATGTAAAAGTATAAGAAAACTTAAAAACTTAAAAATGAAAGGTACTATTATGCAAATTTGTAGTCAGTGTTCAAGACTACTAAGGGAAAATGGCCCTGAGAACTTCTGAAAGTCTCAGTTCTCTCAATCATTAAATGGGCCAATAACTGGAACCTACTACTGCACAGGGTGCTGTAAGGATGAAACCAGATGATGCTGGTGAAAGGCTCAGAACAGTATAATAAGTATGTGTATGTGTATATATATGTGTATATATACATGTATGTATGTATATATATATGGAATTTGCTTTTATTAAGAGATACTCTCAATTATATAACTAAAGATATAGAATCATGATGGATAAACTAAATCCTGAGTTAACCAAATTTTCTGAGTAACAAGCTATTCCAAGTGCTTAACAGTGTGAAATCATTGGCAGATGAATTTCGTGTTCTCACTGCCCTTAACATGATAATAGAAATGGATATCAATAAATAGTGAAAGGCCCAGAAAGGTTTCATGAAGGAGAGTGTGAAAGCTTTGATAAGCCACAAGGCATACATGTATTTCAGAAATTAAAATGCCTACTTTAGTTCCCACATACATATCAGAGTCTATTCAAATGAAAACCAAATTTTTATATTTTTGTGAAATGCCTTCTATTTTATAGATATAATTTTCATTTGTTTTTCTGTTCATTTCGGTTTTTAAAAGTGGTATATGAGAAAATAAGGCACCAAAGATCTCAAAGGCAAAATGCCACTATGTAGCAAGCAACAGTGTTTTCTTTTTCCAGGGGTAATTATGTATGCTATTTAAAGTAGAGAAGATATTAAAAGAATCATTTAAATAAAATTTAAAGGGAGATTTAGAAGTGAGTCCAGTTTTTTGGTATCATACTATGAATCTCTTTAAATATAAGGATGTACAAAGCATGAAATTTAAAAAAAATGGCGACACAGATGGAAACCAAAAATGCTTTATAATGATTCAAATGCATAATCTACTGCACTTCAAGCATTTCTTTTTAAAAATATGTATTTGCAAAGACACCACAATAATCAGTTTCTCAAAATGATTCCAAGGCATTAATGAGAATTCTTACCAAAAAAAAAAGAGAGAGAGAGAGACTCCCCAGATGAAATGCCTAAGTATGTATATCTGTTTTTGTCCGTACAATCCTGGTTTTGAATGTTATGAAGATATAAATGAAAAGACAGAGGCCAAATGGGTGCCCCTTAGTCCAGATATAGAACTGCTCATATAGAATAGCAGGTTTTAAATTCCTAGATTCCACCACCCAGTAAAACTTCCAAAATAAAACTGGGGAGACTCACCTAGATTGCCAAGAAAATTTCACCAAGAAAAGGCATTACAGAAAACAACACATGCCCCAGAAAAGAAAAAGCTAAAGGACTTCATCACCACCAAACCAGTATTACAAGAAATGTTAAAGGGACTTCTTTAAAAAGAAGAAAAAAGACCAAAGCCATGAATAATAAAACAGCAATAACCACATACCTATAAATAATTACTTTAAACAGAAATGGATGAAATATTCCAATTAAAAGATACAGGGTGGCTGAATGGACAAGAAAACAAGATCCCTACATATGCTTACTACAAGAGACCCACTTTAGATGGAAAGAAACACAGACTGAGAGTAAAGGGATGGAAAAGATACTTTATGAAAATGGAAACAAACAAAAAGCTAGTGTAGCAGTACTTGTATCAGACAAAAGACTTTAAAATAAAGGCTATAATAAGAGACAAAAAGGACCCAGCAATTTCACTTCTGAATATTCAACTGAAGAAATCCAAAACACTAATTCAGAAAGATATATACACCCCTATGTTCATTTCAGCATTATTTACAACAGCTGAGATATGAAAGCAACCTAAGTGTCCATCAATAGTTCAATAAAGTTGTGATATATGTGAATATATATGTATGTATGTATATTTTATATATACATTGTATACGTGTATGTATGGAATGTTACTCAGCCATAAAATAGTGAAATCTTCCATCTGTAACAACATGGATAAACCTAGAGGGTACTATGCTAAGTAAAATAAGTCAGATAAAGACAAATACCATATAATTTCACTTATATGTGGAATCTCAAAAAATAAAACAAACAAACTCATAGATACAGAGAACAAACTGTTGCCAGATGAAATGCGGGGGTAGGTGAGATGGGTGAAAAGGGGGATTAAGATGTACAAAATGTCAGTTACAAAAATACAGTCATGGAGATGTAAAGCACAACAAAGGGAATAAAGTCAATAATATTGTAATAACTATGTATGGTATCAGATGAGTACTTAAGACTTATCAAGGTGACCATTCGTAAGTCATATAAATGTCTAATCACCATGTTGTACATCTGAAACCAATATAATATTGTATGCCAACTGTAATTGAAAAATAAAAAAATTACCAATTAAAAAACACATATTATTATCAATAATTTATGAAGGAAAGGATATTTTAATACCCTCCAAGATTAAGAAGCCCATAATTTCAGAATAACACACAGTTTTGTGAATTAAATAAATTTAGCTTTAATTAAACTCATTATGGTGTTCTCATCTTTTCCGTGTTGATGGAGCCAAAAAATCTTCATCATTGATCAGCCCATCTGTGGTCCAACACTAAGTTGCAATCACTAAGAGAGGGCACTAAATGTGCCAGAGATCCCATAAAATGGCTACAATTGGGGCACCCATTTTTTAAAATCAATGTGGGTAAACGAGGAGAAATAACAATCAACACCTCCTTTGTATAAAATAATCTGTTTCGATGTAGAATTTAGAATATGCAATATATGATTATATTATCAATGTCTAAATGTTGTTATTCTCCTCAAAAAGCTACCATAGAATGTGGATACACTCTCTGGTTAGTGAATTTTCCAAATCATAACTTTTCATTCTCTGCCCTTCTGGTGCCTCTATATGAATTATCCTGTCATTCATTTGCATTTTGACCAAATGGCCCTTAAAAGAAAGTATAGGAAGTATAAAAGTAAGAAATCTTGTGCATTTTCATTTTGTTACTAATTATGACCCCAATTTTAAAAATTTTGTATTTAGGAACCTTAGCAAAAATACACTGTTGGTGATACAAATAGACCTTAAAAATTTAAGCTTTTAAAAATGGTATGTTGTAGTGGCTTAACAGTTAAGGCCTTGAACTCATTAATATTAACTCTGTTAACTTTGACTTACTATTTAATCTTTCTGTGCCTCAGATTCCTTGTCTCCAAAATGGGGATAAATAATGGTACAGTACTCATAGGGCTGGGAGATTAAATGAGATAACATATTTAAGGCACATAAAACAGGGCCTGAGGAATATGTTCATTAGTGTTGACTATTATCATTACCGTTATTGCTATTACTTATTCCCAGAGTACTTTAAAAATTCACTGCATTTATAGATTACCAAAAAAGTTAAACATACTTTAAGTATCATATATATTAATTCTGACATAGAGAATTTCATTAGATGAGAAATGTAAAGAGAGCTAAGAAAAAAGAAACTGAGTAATTGCAAAGAGAATAAATGACATCAGTTGTCCTTGTCAAAAAGAAATATCAAGGTCTATATTCTGGAAGCCTAGCAGGAAACCTGAGCCATAAAAATGTTCTCTGGAAGCCACACTTACCCCTTGTTCATCCAGTTTCATGAGCTGCTCTGTGACCTTGGGAGTGTTGAAGGCCAACCGCAGGCACTGGACATTGAGCTCAGGAATCACGTGCTCTAGCACTTCTTTCAGAGGCAGTCCTCTGGCTGTTGAGTGCTTTGCTGTTGAGGGAATGGCATCTTCCAGGACTGACCCTCTCAGTGTCATGAGCTGAAAGAGAGACACGTGCTCTGGTGAGAAGAGTGAATCCAGTAGTCTTCCACTTATCCAAGGGGGATACCTGAAACTGTGGATAGTACTAAACCATATATATATTGTGTTATTTCCTATACTTACATATCTATGATAAAGTTTAATTTATGAATTAGGCACAGCAAGAGATTAACAAATAATAAAGTAGAACAATTATAATAACATACTATAATAAAAATTATGTTATGTGATCTCTTTCTCAAAATATCTTATTGTATTGTACTCAGCCTTTTTGTGTGATGAGAGACAATAAAATGCCTACACAATGAGGTGAAGTGAGGTGAATGACACAAGCACTGTGACATAGTGTTAGGCTACTATTAAGCTTCTGACGATTCATCAGGAGAATCATCTGCTTCGGATGATCCTGGATCATCGAGCTATGATGATGTTGATGGTTGGATGTCAGGAGCAGACAATGTCAATGGTTGGAGAAATTTAACATCTTCAGACTGCAGCTGACCTTGCATAACGGAAGCTGTAGAAAGCAAACTGCAGATAAGGGGGGACTACTTACATCAAATGCAGTGAAAGCCTAAATTGCAATAATCCTTAGGGAGAATCACCAGGGAAATAAAACCTGGAACTTTGCCAACAGATAGAGATGAGAGATGACAGTGGGAAAAGCAAAACTCACCATTTTACTCAACAAGGAAAAGGTGTTTGAGGTATTTGCAGTCTATTCATTTGATTTACATCTTTTCTTTTATTTATGACTTATTTTCAAATAACATTGGTGTAAAAAACATTATTTTCCTATGACTTAATATCTACTTTGAAAGAAACTTTTTTTTTTTTTTTAAGTGTGGGAAACTGTTGAACAACTCAGTCACTGCAGACTGCCTTCCATAAAATAGCACGTGTCCAGGGACAGCAAGCTACAAAGGCTGGAAATATTTTCAGTTGAAAAACCTAGACCAAGAATGCTAATTATTGCTAATCTTGCATCACAAAAAGATAGCAGCTCACCTCAAGAAAGCCAAAGTAGAGACCCCTCATAAGACCCTGTACACCATAAAAGTGCACATGTGCCATAAGACTTTGTCCATAAAAAAATTCTCATGCTTACAAATCTATACAAGTTTTTTTTATGTTCTGCAATAATTATTTTTACTAAAATGAAAAAGATCTGTTTGTATTTCTGTTATCCTGGTGCTATTTACTGAAGCACTGAAGTGGCACTGTGGTGACTATGTTCTTTTTTCTTGATGTATTTAATAACAGGAGAAATAGCATGAAAAGTCCCTGCAAAGGCATGAAAACAAAGTCTTACTTTATTATATACATCTGTCCCACAAAGTCTAGGAGCTGAAGACTAGAATCAACATCTAGAGTATTTCTATCAAAGGACTTTTGTAACTTTATTTCAATGCAAAGCCTTGTAAAGATGTTACAATTAATTCACATTTAAGGATCATTTTTATCAGAAAGAAAAAAATTACACAAAAGCTAGTGGCAACTAAATAAACATCAGTGAGAGGAAGGAAAGAAGGCAAACAGGAAGGAAGAAAGGGAGGGGAAAGGGAGGGAGTATTATTTTAGGCATTAGGCATATAGTAATGAACAATTCAGATAAAAGTCCCATCCTCAATGGTTTATATTTGAGTAGCAGAGATAGAAAACCAACAAAATAAGTACAATACGTGAGATAGTGTTAAATGTCCATGAAAAAATAAAGCCTGGAATTGGATACAAAACGAGAGCATAAGGGGGTAGAAATTTTCGATTCAGTGGCCAAGGAAGGCCCCTGTGATTTGAGTAAAGGCTAGAAGGCTATGAGAGTGCTCTGGCAGAAAGAATGCTGGGGAAGAGCACTGCTCCATAGAGGAAAAGGGAGCATCCCAGACCTGAGGCGGAGGTGTCCTAAGGGTGCCCAGAGAGAAAAGAGTCAGTGTGGCTGGAAAAGACTAACAAGAAGGAGCTGGAGATGAGGTTGGTAGCAGAGGCCATGGAAACACTAGAATAATAAAGCTGTCATCAGCGAAACATTAATTTGAACATGAAACCTAGTGGTAATGGTCTTTTGGACCATGAATATTTGATTTAGATGTTTCAATCAAAGTCTAAGGAAATGGATCCAAGGGACCTAATTTATTTAACTGGTTGGCAGGAAAAGGTCTAAACTGCAAGACCAAAGAAACCGTGGGAGGTGCTGGTCAAGCATTTTATCAAAAGATAATGAACAAAGGTGGGGGAGGCAAGAGTCAGTGCAGTTCAGCCACCATGGCAGAGGGATCATGAGATGGTAGGACAGTGTTATCTTGGAGAGCAAGGCTGAGACCAGATGCGGAATGCCTGCAAGGCAACCTGAAAGGGACAATCATGGTAACCAGTGACAGGATCTGAGAAACACAGTGATTTAGGAAACATCAATCTCTGGCATGAAGGATGATGGGACAGTGACAAGAACAAGAATTAAAATGCATTAAAAACAGAGACAAGAAAGAATATTATAGGGGGCTTAAATCAGAGTGGCCTCGAGAGGAGAAAAAGATAAGAGGAGGGAGGACAAAAACGCTTGGGAGTAAGGTAACTGAGGCTCACAGAAATCTGGTGAGGTCTCAGAAGCTAGAAATGACCAACTACCTACATTCAACTTCAAAAATGCAGGGTGTTTTCTGTGTTTTTCATGTTCAACAAAAGAATTTACACTGCTTAACTATTAGCTTTGGTGTGGAGAAAAAGTACACTACAGCATGTTAGTTCTTCATTTCTGTCTGGCCGTTATAAATAAAACATTGGATATTAAAGTCATGCCTTTAAAAATCCAATTTTTAATTTCCCCAGAGTTCAAGCTTAGAAACGATGACTAAGTGAGGCCAACCCTTGAAATTCAATGGGGAAAATGAAGCCAAATGCCCTATTTAAACCAGTTTCAAAAACCATTATTCTCCAGATACCTCAAGGGAGTATTAGGCATTACTGTGTAATGACAATCCAAAAATGAATGAAGCACTGAAAGGCAGCAGATGGATAACTGGCACAGCTACATGTGTTTAGCAAGAAAACAGAAAAACTTGATAGTCCCAAACTTGTTCTTGAGTTTTAAAAACTGCTTTGTTAGCTATTTTACTGTTCCTTTTCTTCTATAACCTGAATTTCACTTAAAAATCAAAACTCATGTGTCATAGGTATTGGATTCCTAAAAAAGACTCAAGAGCCTGTCTCGCCCCACACTGGAGAGCCTCTGGTTCAAATGGCCGACATTCAAGGCCTCAGAGAATAGGTCCGAGGGACAGTGAAGTGAAAGAGGAATAAATGAAAGAGTCTCTTTCCCTCTTCATGGGTCCACAAATGTCCTAAGCAACAGTGAGGAAGAGTGAGTTAAGTCCTCAGTGACCCTCTCTCATACGTAAGTAGCCTAGCTCCTCGGGCTGGCTTGATACCTTCCAGCTGCCCCAGCAGGACAAGCAGTATTCCACTGGGATTCCAAAGCCCCCACTTCCTTGGGCCATACTCAATGGACATATCTTTCTCTGAATCTAAACTCCCATTCATTTATTGCATTCATCCAGAGCTAGATGGAAAGAAAGCATCCAGATCGAAGCATTATGTCCACCCCTATCACCACCAGAATGAATGAAAGGGGACTTTGTTTATTCTAAAGACATTTGTAACCATGTTATATAAATTAAATTGCTTTGCCACTGAGACTACTCTATTTTTTGTTTCATTTCCATTAAGCCTCACCTTTCTCATGTGCAACTTACCTCACTCGTTCTAAATATTATTCGGTAGTTGTAAGGAGATCCATTTTCTTTCATTTCTTCTGGTTTTTCCCTTCGAATGCTCACAGCCACTGGACCAAGATTCTCATCAGCCCCAAAATAGTTCCAGTGTTCTTAGGTAAAATAAGATAAAACAAAATTAAAATGTTATGTTCTGCTTGATATTTTAGGTCATTCAGGAATTACTTTATGTCAATAAAACTTGAATGCATTTAACAAATATTAATATTCTTCAATGAGTTATAAAAACGAGGACTTGGCTACACACAGGGTTAGTTTCAGAGGCAGTAACACTGAAGAAAGGTGGACCACTGAGTTTTTTTTACTTCTCTACAATATACTACTATCTTTTTTTTAAAAGGAAATTTGTGTTTTCGCTCCATAGTCTACCATTTAAATAGGCTACATTGTGTGTTCTTGCCTAAGGAAAAGTATGTGTCAGGACTTTTTAGCTTTTCGTTAAAAAAAAAAAAATCTATTGAGGAGAGAGGGGTTTCCCCCAGATTAAAAGAGACTAAGGCATGTGAGTCACTAAGAAGCACTGTTCCCAGGGAGCCCAGGTGAGACAGAGGAAGGGCTCAGAGGAACGGCCTTTTGTTCCCCTATAGTGAGCACAAAAGGCATCCCACAAAGCCACTGAAGCTGGAGGGCATGTGTGGGCTGGGACGACAGGCCTCTCCTGGTGCCCAGCGAGGTCAGGTGGCTGATGACTGAGGGAATGCTCGCCGCAAACCTTAGCACACTCTGGGAACTAGGGAAAAGCGTCCATGTGACTGGTGCTGAATTTACCTTCCTCCTGATAAGGAAGACTAGGATTAAAATTAAATAATTTTACATAAAATTATAAAAAGTGATATTTACTGTGCACCTAAGTATGTACTTCTTTTAAAAAATTAAAATTGTTGATACATACATGAGATGTTCACAGGTAAATCCATAAAACACAGAAATATGTGAAAAGTTAGAGTAAATAACTTATTTTTCAAACCTCCAAAATACTTAATATTGACCTATTTCATTTACATGTGTCATGACTAAATGACTGAGTTGTCATCATGGTACGTCATTCTCATACAAAATGTATAAACTCTTGAAAATACATGTTATTCTCATTCAAAATACACAGGTATTTGAAAATCCATGAGAAAAATAAGAAATACAGCATAAAATATCTAATTTGTAGTTTTAAAATTTAGGTTGTGTATGAAAATACTTTGCAAGTACTAAAAAATGACTTTTAAAGACATAATCAAATACTGAGGGCTCTCTAGGAATATTACCATAATCCATAGAGCTTCAAAAAAGAAAAACACATGTGAACACAGGCAACAAACATCTCATATATGAACAACTGAGAAATCACCCAATAAAATGTCACAAAACTCATGTATAAACACTCATGTACACCCTCAAAATACAGCATGTGAGAATCACATTTAGAGGTTATTTACTCTTACTTTGTACATAATTTTAATAACTTGATTGTCTGGTCTTCAAGCCCACAGCTTTATTTCAGAGGTGTGATAATTCCAGATGTTGACAAAGTCCAGAGTGTAGGGCTGATACAGACTTGCATGCAGACAGCAATGTGAGAGAACAACTGACAACAAGGAAGAAAACAGGGTGGAGACAGAAATAGTATAAAAGCGGACAAGAACTTAAAAACAAGACAGAACCTGGGGCGATTTAGTGAAGAAGCAAAGGGCTTAACACACTTAAATAAATTTGGAGAATATTTTAATACTGCAGCACAGAACCACCGTGGATCTCTCAAAGAGAGTGGGAGTCACATTTCCTTACATTCTGTTCCTTGCACCTTACGAACTCAACAGAAACTCCACTCTCTGACAAACCTCAAGAGGGGTAGGTGAGATTGCCCTTTTCTGCAGCTGGTGAAAGCCTATGTCAAGTCATTGTCAGCAACCTTAACCTGTCCTCAAGCTGTCACTAGTCAGCTCTCACTCCCCTTCAACAGAGCAGATATTTCAAAAGTTTGCTATTCTTCTACTTCCTCTACCTGCTTTCTCCTCAATCTCAGCAAATAATGATGCTGTCTACATCACAGAGAAAATAAGGATGTCACTTCAGAAGCCAAAATCCTTATTTTCCATCATACTCACTTACTTGGATCCAGACTTCTGCTTCCTTTTCTTAATAATCCGAAACCCAGTTTCACCCTAAATTCTGGCCTCCACTCAGTCTACCTTCCCAGAGACTCTGATGCCTGATCACCATCTCTTCAACTTCTCTCTATTTGCTGATTCCCATCCTCATTTAAACAGGCTCAAGTCCCCTTCATTTTTAACGTTAACACCCTAACTCCCATCACCCCTCAGATTAACTCTTCTTTTCTTCCATTGGAAATTTCTTGAAAGACCTGCCTAATTCCTCATCTTGGAGTTACTATAATCTGACTCCCATTTACAGTCACAAATGACAGCCTTAAAGTTAAAAACAAATAAATACGTCAGTCCTCATCTTGCTCAAACTCTCCTTCTCATTGGGCACAGTTGATCATTTCTTTCTTTCTTTTTTTTTTTTTTAGAAACACTCTTCCTGGCTTCTATGACACCACCCTCTCCTGATTTTTCTTCTACTACTCTGGCTGTTCTTAGTATCCCTTCTTCTCCCAATCCTGAATACTCTAAACACTCAAAATTTCAACTGCCATCTCATTACTGATGATTCTCAAAAGTCTACATGCCCACTCCAGACTTCTCTAAGCCCTCAATCTCCACATCTCCCTAATGAATCTGTTTGCAAGTGGGTATCTGCAGAAGTGAATCCATTACTTTCCCTATACTGCTCTCCCTGGACTTCCAATTTCAGTGACTGCTACCATTTCACTTAGTTGCTCATGAGAGACCCACTGTCATGCCCTGTGTATTCTAATTTCTGCATCCCTCTCAAATCTATTTCTTCTCCATTCCACAGCCACCGATGTCCCCTCATTATCATTTGTTTAGATGTTTATAAGTCTTCTAACAGGTTTGCTTTTATCCAATTCATTTACACAAAAACCAGATGGTCCTTCCAAAATGCAAATCTGAACATCACCATTAAGTTTAAAATCTTTCTGATTTCCCAAGGGTCCTTGGATACTTGTAATGGCTTCCCCAAAGGCCTTCACAACCGGTCACCAGCCTAGCACTTCAGTTTCAGCCTAGACTTCCCCATTATCCTGATCTCTGAGAACCAATGATACTAAACTTCTCTTAGTTGTTCAAACTCACTGTGCCCTTTCTTACCTGAAAGCTCTACCTAGAACATCCTTCCCACAACTCTTTACTTGACTGAGTCCTCATCCTTCAGTCTCATCTAAGATATTACTTAGATATCCTCTAGAAGAGTTATTGAATACTGAAGCAAAATAAAAGTGTTTACTTCGTAAGTTAATATTAATACTTTATTTAAAAGTGTTAAGAATTTATAAAAATCCAAGTTAGTGATAGCAAATATTTAATATATTTCAAATGCAAAAATTAAGAAATGCTATAACACAAAAATGTAAATCTATAAAGAAATGAATATTAAATACAATCATTTTAGTATAAATTGTCAGATAAAATAAGTGTCATTTAAAAAAGAAACTAAACCTTAAATAAAAATAAAAAATGTTAATAAAAAAACAAAAAAATTAAATACCACTTAAATTTTTGTGTGTCATCAACACCCAACTCTATTGTCTAATTTTCCCTAGATGCAAAAGACGTACATTTCTGAGTTGGGGAAACATTGATGAGATAATTATAAACTAATTCTTAACACTTTCTTCAGATTCTGTCTTCAAACAAACCCATCTATGGTTGGATAAGTCCAGGAAGATCGTTTAAAACTTACATTTGCACAGAAACATCAATCTTTTTCTTTTTTTAATTAAAAAAGAACTCTCACTATTACTAGGAAGAAAGCATTTCCATTTGGTCTTATCTTTTTCAGTTTTACTGGTGTAGATAAGATTCTGGTTTGGCCTCCTGTGTTAAATTCAGCACTATCATGATCAGACTCTGCTTGTTCAAAAACGTCTTTCAACTTGAATAAGAATTATTCTTACAATAAAAGTCTTGTTTTTGTCCACTTCCATTTTTCTGCTCCTGAAGATTATAAAGGTATAGAAAAAAGGAAAACCCTTTCTACATAAATACAACTGTATTAATTCAAAATCCTAAAGCAGTGTGTAACTCTGTGATGGAAGAGTTTGTTTTGGTTCAGCAGTAACCTTAAATTGAGTCCTTAAATTTTGGTCCCAAGACAAATGACCAAATGACTCAGATTTTTTTTTTTTTACTTAAATACTGGTCCCTCTGCAACAACAACAAAAAAGATCCAATCAAAAAATAGGCAGAGGATATGAACAGATACTTCTCCCCAGAGGACATATAAATGGCCAACAAACACATAAAAAGATGCTCAACATCACTAACTATTAGGGAAATGCTAATCAAAACCACAATGGGCTACCATCTCACACCTGTTAGAATGGCTATAATCAACAGGACAAGTAATAACAAATGTTGGAGAGGATGCGGAGAAAAAGGAACCCTCATACACTGCTGGTGGGACTGGAAATTGGTACAGCCACTATGGAAAACAATATGGAGGTTCTTCAAAAAACTAAGAATTGGTCTATCATATGATCTAGCAATCTCTCTACTGGGCATTTACCCCAAAGACTTAAAAAATAATACCCATAAAGATATTTGCACACCAATGTTCATAGCAGCATTATTCACAGTGGCCAGGACATGGAAGCAACTGAAGTGTCCTACGATAGATGACTGGCTAAAGAATCTGTGAGACATATACACAATGGATTATTACTCAGCCATAAGAAGAGATGAAATACTGCCATTTGAGACAACATGGATGGAACTCGAGATAATCATGCTAAGCAAAATAAGTCAGACAAAAAAGTTGAAAATCACATTATATCACTTATATGTGGGATAGAAACCTAAAAGCAACAAAGGAACAGGGCAAACAAACAGAGATTCATGGACATGGACTACAGACTAGTGGTTACCAGAGGGTAGTGGGTAGGAAAGAAGGGGGAAGGAAGGTAGATGGGGTATAGGGGGTCAAATATAGGAGGGTAGTGGGAGGATGAAGTGGGTAAAGGGGATCAAATATATGGTACCTGAAGGAATCTGGACTTTGGGTGGTAAACACATAATAGAATAATATACAGATGTTAAATTATAATGCATACCTGAAAATTATAGAATTGATTTAACCAGTTACCCCAATAAACTTAATTTTAAAATAAAATAAAATAAAAATACTGGTCCTTCTGGCCAATGTTGACTCTGTCTGTCCTTCAGTTTCACTGGACTACAGTACCTTCCTCTCAGGACTAGAGCCTTTGGGCAGCCGTTCTTACTTGCTCCATGCTCTATTTTTTTTTTTTCCCTACCTGCCATTTACCTCCAACCATTGCTAATGGAGCTATCTACCAATTGTAGACAGCTCTTCCAGCCAGACCCACAATCGGCTTTGTCTTTTGGGGTGGGGGTGAGGAGGTGGAGCAGAAGGAAAGAAGAGGAACAAGGACAGGGGAGATGCAGATAAAGAAAGGCGTAGGAAGCCTTGGTGAGAGAATTTAAGATGATTAAAGTCAGGAAGGGAAGAGAAACTAGACACTGGAGTAAGGTGGATAAATCTGCTTATGAATGAATTAAAATACAGGCATTACACAACCCAAAGTAATGATAATTTAGTGCCAGCCTACTGGAATGCCAAGAAACAATACTGCAATCACCATATTAGAATCATTGTATTAGAACAAAGTAATGCAGCAAATTGAGGCACAGAGCCAAGCACTCTAATATTCACATCAACCATGAAAATACAGGTATTTACTTCTTTTTTTACAAATGTGATAACTATGATTTAGAGAGTGTAAGTCACTTCCCAGACACAACTAGTAAAGAGCAGTATCAGAATTCAAACACACAATTTTAACTACTGATTTCAAAGCACGTTTTCTTAGCCATTCCATATACATTATCTTCCCCAAAGTTTCTAAAATTATACTATGAATTTTAAAAAGTTAAGCCTAAAAGGGATTAACTAGCCAGAACACACATAAAACGGTATTGGTTGATGTGCTATAGAGACAAGGTTTCACTGCGTTTAAAGGGAGAAATATTGTCTTATCCATATATGGTTGATTTCTTCCACCTTCATTTTTCATATGTAACACCTAAACAAATGTTTATCCTAAAGTTTTCTTGTTAGTTCTGGTTCTCAAGTTTTAAAAAGGATGGTAAAAAAAAGTGCCAATGAGTAGTAACTGCAAAGGAGAAAAAAAATATCAAATCACAAGAGTTATGGGGCTTCAACCAGCAATTTTGAACTGCTTGTACTGGTTTTCGTGTTTGCAGACTCTATATTAATATTTCAGTTGTACGTTTCCCTAAAGAGATCAGCATAAACTGGACTGTGAACTAAAATACATTTTATTTTTTATAATTTGCAAATTTCTAATTCATGGCTTAAAATAGTTCTTTAGAATTGTTTAAATTTAGAGTTTAAATAAGGAAAATAAACTGATAAACACAAATTAAAGAAATAGAAAGCAAATGAAACTTAGCTACTATCTCATGCCTAACATTTCTAAAGCAAAAAAATGGTCCTTGGTAAAGCTGTCATACATTCACTCACACACTGCTGGTGGCACTGTGAATTGGTACCAAACATTTCAGAAACTATTGTGTGTGTGTATATAATATAGTAATATATGTTAAAGTCACAAAAAGGTTCACATTCTAATCTTAGTTCCCCTAACTGACTAAGCAGAAGGAAAAAATGAAAACTATTCCATGTTTTCTGGAAAAGCCATCTTAAGTGACTACAGAAACAGGGCACTAAAGATACGAGCACAACGCAGACAGACTTGGGCCTCATTATGCATCAGCAGGTCAAAGAATGGAACAATGACAACTTTACCAGCTAGAATTAAAATTACTTCACCATTTTCAATACTTTAAACTATCATTTCTTAAGAGTCTACTTGGTGGGCTACAAGTGTGCCACCATCAATGCAGTCAACAAATCTGACCCTCAATATTCTCATTAGCTCAATATTCTCATTAGATAGAGAATATGGATGAAACTAAGAAGACCACTCGCTGCAGCAAATGCTCCTGTAAAGTTGCTTATCTGCCTACTGGGTTCAAGTTGTTCAGATTTTTTTTGGGGGGTGCAATTTACTACATCTTAATATGATAATGACTAGATTATAAAGAAAGGACAGATTCAAAAGTTAAAGAGAAATTAAAAAAAAAAAAAAAGGCAGCCGCAGCATATTCTGCTTTTAAAATAAAACATAGGTTTGCCAAAGTGAAGGCAGACTGTTAAAGAATGGCTCTTTCAGAGAAGGACACTACTTAGCGATTCTCAGTCTCTGGCCCAGGAGGGCTAATCTTAATTACAAGGGTGGAGGAGGTTCCATAAGAACTAAATAGGCTAAGACATTGCATCATAATCAAAAGCAGGTCAGAGTCATAGATGGGGACATTTACACAGGACTGGCTACCTGCCAGTATTCTGTCCTAAAACGCTCCACTAAGCTTATAATTATTGTTGCACAAGAGTAATTGCCCACATTTACAAAATGCACAGTACTCTGAAGTTCCAATTCTTTCCAAAGTAGGGTGGTGTATTTGCCAAAACTACATAAAGTCCTGGGGCTTAAAATTGTAGATAACTAAGCTGCCGTTAATAGCTCCTAACTTGCCAATAAAACATAGACTAATATGAAGTTATGTCAACATTAATAAAGTGTATCAAAATGATTGAAGAAAAATGTACAAAGAAATCTATTGAAACAAAGAGAAACAAATGGAAAATAAATAAAATCAAATTAAGAGTTTTTTTTATTGGCCAATATCAACCTATGATAAATAGCCAATAATTATATTTTTAAACTTGTCTATGGATAGAAATTAGGAGGTCTATGAACTTGAATAAAAAAACTATACTTTTATTTTCACTAACTTCTCAATGAAATGTAGCGTTTTCATCAATTATAAATGTAGGCAACAAACTACAATAATATTAGCTTTTTGTGATTTTGACAACTATAGATATCATGGACATTGTCATATCTCATTATAGTTGCTGCAAAGCAGAGATATCAAAATACCGATTATGCTCATTGCTACTTTGAAATTATGGTAGTTACCAACCTGAAGCTAGATCTTTGATTAATGCAATAAGAAAGCATATATATTAGTATGTCACAAAATTTTAAACACTTTTACAACTATATTTTAATATGCTTTGTACTTTTATTTAATGCACTTAAAAATATATTCTAAGGACAGTCTATAGATTTGACCAAACTGAGAAAGGGGTCAATAGAAAAAAAAAAATAGGAACATCTGATATAAACATTATTTATAATAATGAGAAACTGAAAAACATGAATTTATATTACAACAACTGGAAAATTATAAATAAATGATGGTATAGCCAATTATGGAATTAAACACAAAAATAAAACTAATGATCCTTATTTTACTTAAAAATATGCATGTGTTAAAAAAGATGAGACAGAAATAAAATTACTAGTAATCACACAAGATTTTCTTATTGTCTATAGTTACTAATTCATCTGTAATGAATATATATAACTTATAATAGGAAGATTTTTTAAAGTATAAAATGGTCCATGAGTTTAAAGACTGTTTTTAAAGGCTGTATATTAATGTGACTACTTCTAATATTAGTTAATATGAATTCAAACGCCAGCTGCTAGGGGGGAAGTATTTAACATCCAAATGAAAGAAATTACAATGAGACACCTGTCTCTAACTCAACTTCTTTATATTTAAAACACCCTTTATATCTCCTTCTCAGGGATAATACAGCAAGATGTCTTCCTAAGTAAATTGCTTTTGATGGATCTGGAAGGAAGTCCCTCCAAGACTGCCAGCAATTCAGTCAAGGAAGAAGTCACTGCTGCTCATGAGGGCAGGGCCCAAGCAGTGCCTCAAAACCTCAGCACAGCCCACACACTTGTTGACTAACTGTCCATCAGAGTTGTAGAGGTTGCTTCTGCGGATGCTTTTACATCAAATGCTTCTACTTGACTTGAATGCAGTCAGGAAGATCTCTCCTCTCAACCCCACCCCTGAGGCTCAGATGAATGACCTCCTGTGCAGCAGAGGGGGTTCCATGAAAAGATGAGGACAGTAACTGATATAATAAAGCAAACATTTTTGAGCACCTAATTTCAAAAAAGATATGCCAGGGTTTTTAAATATGTTATCAACTGTATAGAAATAACAGTTCTGAAGGGCCCTATTTACTTGAAACTGTAAAACAAAGAGCATAGAAATTCTTTGGGATATGGGAATCAGTAAACATAGCAGTCACTCTGATGCACTTGACACAGCAAGTTGGGGAAGCACTGCCATTTCCATGTAGATGGTTCATATATTGGCTGCTGTTTACTACCTAAAAGTCTTTGTTTTTTACTTTTTATTTTGACTGCTTTAAACTTACAGAAAAGTTACAAAAATAGTAGAGGGAGTTTCAATATATCCCCAAACCAGTCTCCCCTAATGTTAACATCTTATGCAACTATATATAGCACCATCATCATTAACAGAACCAGAAAATTACCACTGGTAAAACCCATTAGCTGAAGATCTTACTCAAATTTCACCTGTTTTTCCACTATGTCCTTCTTTTCTTGGTCTGAAATCCCATTCAGGATCCCATGTTACATTTAGCTGTATTTTTTCTTGGTCCCGTATAATCTGTAACAGTTCTCCAATCTTGTCTTTCATGACTTTGATACTTTTAAAGAGTATTTATGACTCAATCTGGACTTATGTGGTGATTTCACATGACTGGACTGAGATTCGCATTTGGGTCAAGACAACCACAGAAACGATGTAAACTCAGTGCATCATTTCATGAAGTTCATGTTATGGACCTGGATTCTCTTTGGTAAGGTGGCATATGCCAGGTGTCTTTACCATAAAGGTACTATCTTTCTCCTTGTAGTTTACACATATCCTCATGGAGATAATTTGGAATTATGCAAATCCTGCTTCTCCTCCTGTTTCTCCTCAAACTGTCACTCACTGATTTTAGCATCCATCAGTTGTGTCTAATAAAGTTTACAATAGTAAAAATCAGTCTCCATAATAGTGTTTTGGGCTTATGGGGATCAATTGATGGTTTCGGTTAATTTCCACAAAACCACTGTTACCACACACAGACTTGTTTGTGGTCTTACTTCCTGAAAAGAAAGGAAAAGGAACTGCAACATATTATTCAGTGTCTGGCATATAACACAAGGTCATATATGCAGAGGGCCCTCATTGCCTCTACCTGATTCTATAAGATACACTGGCTCCTCAACTCAATAATTCATATACTTTGCATCAGCACCAAACATTCATTCAATTGTGAAACATTTATTGAGCCTGCCTAATCTGTGGTCCTTACTTTCAAGGGTTCTTAGACTGGTTATGAACTAGCAGTCATCACAAAAAGCACTGTGCAGAAACAAGGGACACAGGGGGGCTGGGAACAGTGGTGGGATAGCATCTTCCCCTTTGGGAGGGAGAGAGTTACACAAGCATCACAAGCCAGAAGAGGCAGAGCTTGTCAGGTGGGTAAGGGAAGAAGGGAGAACAACCCAGTCTAATGCATGCAGTTCTATCTTGCACCTTGGTCGCTGTCCTCTTACCACCCTCCCTCATCCCCACAAAGACACTTCCCTGTTAAGAGATCTCACTACTTTTCCAGCATTAGCCCTCAGCCCTCTTGTGTAAGGTGAGGCTAGCTGCGGAAAGAGACCCACAGTACTGCAGGAGAAGCCTGCCACCTACACCAATCAATCTTCCTCAGCCTTTGTTCATAAAGGTGATAAAATCACTAGACAATCAAACTAAGGAAAACAAATAGTATGAAAAAGAAAAATGAGAAAACAGAAAATACAACTCAGAAGATACAGATTATTCTAGGGAAAGAACTTAGACAAAATTTTTAATTAACAGCAGTGGAGACATGTAGGGTATATAAAATAAGGATAAGTTATGATGAAAAATAACTATAGGAAAATAAAAATAATGAGTTCCTAGAGAATAATATTATGACTTCTGAAATAACAAAATGAAAGAACTGGATAATAGAATATAGGGAGCTATATATCAATCCATTATCCAGAAGATAAAATTATAGAACAAAGATAAATACAAAACAAAAATTTTTAATTGAAATTGTAAAAGGAAAAAGTGAAAGAGAAATCCAGAGGTTCTACTTTCCATCTAAATGGAGTTCCAACAGAAGGAACAAGAAAATTGCAGATTTTTAAAAAATAATTTTTAAAAACAGGAAAAAAAAATAATGTTCGATAGTTTTTCATTTGTGTTAACAGCATGAATGACAGACTGTAAACATACAATGACGACAGGTGTATCTCCTTTTGTTCTCCAGGCACTGTAGCTGGCACAGAGTAAACAATAAATATTTAATGACTGAGTGTATGAATGTGCAGTTATTAATTTTTGAAACTACTTAAAAATATGAAGGGCACTCCTGTTAATAGTAAATGGAGTAATAAATTTGTGTGTGTGTAAGAAAAGATATAGAACATTACAAACCAAATTACTGGAATTAGAAATTACTTTGTCCACCTTTGTATTACTAATTTTCATAATAAGCATAAATATACATAATTTTGTGTGATTTTATTGTTTCCCTCAAACCAAAATGCAAGCTCCACAGAAGGTCTGTTCCATTTACCACTCCAATGCCTTAAACAGAAATGTACATTCTGATTTCCCTTCCAGAAAGGACTTGCAAGTGATTCAGCCTCAAGAAATAAAATCAGTTGAAAGTCTCTGGCTGTAGTGCCTTTGGACTGCTAGAGTTCTCCAGCCCATCCACACTCTTCTTGGGCAGCTCCCTCCAGGAACTAAGTATGGCCGGGAGAACAAGGCCTGGCCATTACTGCCCATCACAGGACTTCTCTAATGCTCACTCTTTGCTCCACTATGTTGGCTGCTCTGCATCGTGGGCTGACAGCTCTCCCTGCTAAATTCTGCTTCCTCTCCCTTTTTTCTTTCATAGGCGTTATTCCCAAGTCCCTGACAAACCACCTGAATGCCTATCTCATCTCATCTCATCTCATCTCATCTCATCTCATCTCATCTCATCTCATCTTATCATCTGCTTCTCAGAGGGCAGCTGAAGCAACAAACTTGTTACATGATTAAATCATAAATATAATCATATAGAGTGTAAACTGTTATATGACTAGATTGTATTTGGCAAAGGCAAGAGGTTGGACTTTGAGTAGAGCAGACTAGAGGTAGAGAGACTAAGACATCTATTGCTAGAATTCAGGTAAGAGGCAGTGAGGGCCTAAAGTTCTAGAACTGGGAATGGGACATAAAGATCAGGAAGTCAGCAGCAATTTGGAGGCAGACCAAAACCTTCCCAACTGATGAGAATGGTGGCATTCACCGCAGCAAGGAGACAGCGATGAGGGAGGCTTGTTTTAGGAGAAAATCAAGTCAAAATTTGTGTATGTCATTTTGAGTTGCCAACTAGATAGCCATCCAGGTAGAAGCAACTAAAAGCTGGTGAGAAATGTAGCTAGAACTGAGGGAAAAGCCTGAGAAAAGAGGAATTTATTTGGATATAAATTATAGTCATTTTCTTTTCAAAAAAATTTTTTTGAGGTCATTACTTTTAAAGGAAATATATAAATCATGCGAATGAAACAGAAATAATAAAATGAAGGGGAAACAAATGTGTCAACAATGAAAGTTGTATGGTTGAGCATCAAATTTGGAGGAAAATAGGAGATACAGTAAAAACAAACAAACAAACAAACAAAACAAATAAAACAAACCTATTACCAGAAAGACAGGCATTTAGAAGTTACCATAAACGATTTCTGGCATCAAATTCTAAAATTTCTCTCGTGGAACTTTTAAACAGGCTGAAGAATGACATAATGGGCAATGTCTTCATCGCCAGTTTTATTACAAAAGCAAATTCTGTTTTTATGTGAATGGATCTTAACAAGATGCCCTTGAATATAGTCAAGTGTCTGAACAAAGGTGGCCTCCCGATGATCTATCCTGATTTTAAAAATAAAGCATACAGAGGATCAGTTGAAACACATGTCCTTTAAACCAACTTCCACAAACCTCTAAACTTAAATGGCACAGGCAATGTGAAATCTGTAATGCCTTATAGATCACAGTTCTGTCGATCAGTGTTGGGACTGAGGAGATCACAGCCAAGAAGGGAGAGGATGTTTGTTTTCAAAGAAGCAAACATGCAAACTTCCATACTTAATGGCTTTCTTGCTATTAGAAGCCCTGAGAAGATAAAAAGACAGCAAGCAGCAAAATATTCCTAAGTTAGTTTGTCAAGAAGTTATTTAGTGCCCCAAATCTCCCCAAGAAGAACTGCATAATTAGAGAGCTAACTTCAAACAAATGATATACAGTTTATGTGATGACAATAAAATATGAAAGACAAGGGCATTAAGACAATAAATTATACAAATATAAAATCTTTCCTTATTAGTTTTGGCAGAAATTAACTGTTAAGTTCAAGCACAGAGCACAGCATGGTTCAGTGGAACAGATTTATTGACTTGAATTTATCACTTGAAATATAAGACTGTCCTCATCAAAAACTAAACACAGAATAACTATCTTTAAAGATTCAGAATTTTAAGGCACTCCATAATACTTTCTTCAACTCTAGTATTGCTATATTCATAGAAGGATTTAAAGAAAAACAAAATAAGAAAGATTTTTACAAATAAGCTTAGCTGTATGGTGTCCCCTTATGTTCTATATGTTCCATACAACGCTCCACTAAAATGTAATAGCTACTTCATGATGCTCATTTAATAAACTGGATCTTGAAGCATGGCTCCTGATAGCAAAATTAAGAATGGATCAGAGTGCTAACATTGTCATTTCAAGTACAAATGAAGTTAAGGGCATATATTGTAAAGAGATGAGATTAAGGATGGCTGATTACAAGAGAAGTAAAGAAAATTATACGTTACAATAGCAATGGTGAAATCCAACTTTGTGTCCTCAGATGGATAATCCTCAGGCCTAATATACCGCTGAACCCAATTCGTGTGTGGGTGTGTGCATGTGTGTGTGCAAACACAGGTGTGTGGTGGGGTGAGGTGAAGGTAGAGATGTAGGAGAAGGAAGGTGAGCCATAAAAAAAAAAATCAAATCTCGTGGCTTAAAATTTTGAGAAGAATAATCAGGTTCATAAACATTAGTTTTCCCTCTTCAGGACTGGGAAAATAATCTTAGATGAGCTTTTATTATGGCAGCTTCTCTTGGCCACTGGGCAATAGGGAGAGGCCCTTCCCTATCATAGCATCTTCAGTAGCTTAACTTTGAGAATGACATCCTACCTAGCATCAGATAAGCCTATCAACATTTTGACCAATGGTACAACAACCACTTGCCAAGGCAACCCATGGGCTCCTCTTTGAATGGGATTCAGGGAAGCCATGCCTCAAAGACAATTGGGTGCTCAGTGCAAATCTGAAAATTTCTGGTATGGTCATAGCAAATGATATGAGTAATGGCTAGGAAAGTCATGTCATATCAACTACAGGCAATATAATTATTCTATAACTTAGTATTTTCCATTTACAAATTTCCTTGGTATTTTGACAATGGTGACAATGTAGATAAAAGCTAAATATAAAACTTTTATAGAGACATGACCATATTAATTCTAATACTATCCTACTGCAGAGTCTGTGCCTCTCTTGGAGGGCTGTAGTTGAATAATTGGACTAATCTCAATGACAGCTTCACCTAGGGGTCCTTGAGCATTAAGTGAAGAAGTCTGCATAATACAAAGTAATAGCACAATAAACGTCAGCTATATTATTACTGTCATTTAGTCCTGCATGAGTCTCAGTAGAAACAGCATACTAGAGAAGTGGGCAGAAGAAAGGACTAGAAAAAACATTGATGGCATGTTGCTTATTTTAATAAGTGCAAACAGTGGGATTCCTCTAGTGGTCCAGCATCTTTCTAGCAACAGACTAGGCTAACATTTGAAGCCAAATATTCCCTAAAGTCTAAATTTTCAAAATAATGATGCTTATAAAAACCATGTAATATTAAAAAGCTACTGCAGCTTCATCAGCCAAATACAATTAAATTTTTACATATAATGTCAACTGTAGAATATATTTCAGTACGTTTTTTCCTCAGAGACTTAACTACAATGAGTTCAGGAATTCATCAAACAGAAAAATGGAAAATATGTGGTGATAAAGAGGTTAGAGTGACAACCAGGTCAGCAGCGCTACACACTGTTGCTGGAAGATAAATTACATCTGACAGATGTATTCCTTCCACAAGATGACTTACTGTAAGGTTCCGATTAGGAAAAATGATTTAGTGTGCTAATTTCAGTGAACCAAGTTATACATAAAAAATTATAAGACAATTATTTAAGTATTTTATATAGTGATAACAAATACAGATATAAGTGTTCTAATATTCAGTTATACTTTAGGGGCTTAATTTCAGCTTAAATGATGTTATCCAGTTGCATATTATCATATTGTGACAAATGACCTGCCTGACTTGAAAATTCTAAGTTGTGTGGCCCAAGAAAGCACAGCAGGCACTGTCTGTAACTGCCCTCCACTGAACCAAATCCCTGGATGGACTAATGTCCCAAGTTCTCTCTGCAAACCACAATGACAAATGCCCAATGGCACTAGCAGGCAATCTCTAGTGCCACACATACAGAATTTCTGCTCCCACCAGCTGGACTTCATGCTGACAAAGAGTCAGCTATGTCCTCCCAAACTTGTTTGTGTCAGGTGACTTGTTACTGCCATTCTGAAATTTAACTAAATATTATGAAAGGTGATGAGATATGAGCATAAAAGAGAAATCTTGTTTCTACTAAAAACTAAGTTGAGGGCTTTGGAAAGACTTAATAAAGGCAAGTCACTAAAAAAGAAAGCTGTTGGATTAGGTGTGGGTGAGACAGCTACAAAAAAAATGACAAAAAAAATAAAAATAAAACCTAAGATTCCGTAAGATTCAGACTGCTTTGCTAGTGTCTATGTTTTTGTTCTTGTGGTTTATACTATTAATACAATGTAGAATTCAAAATAGTAGAATCACTGTCAAAGAGAATTCCATGGCCTCACAAGAGTTTGGCAAATATATTTTTATAACTTTAATTAAAATATTTTTAATATGTATATTTTTTCAAGATCTCCTGTTTTAACTGATATTTTAAATTAATCAGCTCCAATTATATTGGGTAAGAGGGTATTTTCCACACTTCAAATTAGAAACTACTTTGGATTAGTGGCTTTTAAATTTATGAAGTGTTATGAGCTAAGATGGATTACTCTGAAATACAGGCATTCAAAATTTTATCCCATACTTTGGAAAGATAAAAATACTTTAAACAAATTTCTACCAAATTTAAACACAAAAATATACTGCTCCCATTTAGACTATATATAGAGAAAGCAGAGCACAACGGTCAAGAGCAGGACCCTGTTCGGGAACAAAGGCAGAGTCCTGGTTCCAACATTATTAGCTCCGGGACAGCTTATTCACTAAGGTCACTTAAGCATAGTTTTCTCATAGGAAATGCCGTTAATAACGGTACCTACCTCAGTGGGCAGAGGCTGAAAGAAAATGCGTGTCACATCAAATGTTTAGCAAAATTCCGAGTACATAATAAGTGTTCAAAAATGTTCACTCAATACTGTCATATTACCTAATAGGAAAAAAATGCTTACTACGACATAAATGATAACATTCTCTCTTGTGTTGGACTCAATGTATTGGTTTTTAGCAAGATGGTCTCCACCTAGAGACAGCTCAGTAACACCTGTAAAAAATTTCCCCAGGTACAATAAATCAGACATTAGACGCAATTTACCTACTAAGGTATAACTGGCGAATGCCTGGAGACATTTTAGCTCATCGCACTAAGGTGCGTGGAGAAGACACATATTGGCATCTAGGGTGTAGAGGCTAGGGATGCTGCTCAACAGCATACAATGCACAGGACAGCCCCTCTCCAACAAAGAACTATCTGCCCGAAATGTAGGATGGAAACATTGAGAAACCCTGTATCTTAAATGACAGAAGAAAAAGACTTAAAGAAATTATTTCTGAAATCTGAACTCCAGAAATTTATTCTGAGAGAATAAAGACTGCTTAAAAATGAAGTTGGGGTTTTCATTATCATATTGATTCCAGGACTATTGACACTGATATTCAGGAGACCTAGATACTTAGTAACAAGACAAGATTTTTTGCGGTGAACAAGCCCTCTTGAATGGGGTCTGTCATGTAATAAGATAAATTTTATTCTAAAGTGAGCGATGTCATAAAGCTATAATGAGTACTAGAAGTAAAACTGCATTTGGGAGAATAAATCTAAGATTCAAAAACTCCAAAACAGTAGATGGGAAATCAAAACACTGCTACAGCCCTTTGCACACAGGGGTCTCTTGGCGAGGCTGCAGAGTACTGAGCTAGCCAATGGACCGCAGGTGCATGTCCGCAGGTGCATGCCCTTCCTTGGCGAGCATCCTGTTTCCTAACTTGGGTGCTTACATGACAAACTCATTCTTCAATTGATAATGCTGCTCAAAAACACTATCAGAAAGCTTCTGAGAGTTCATTTAAATTACTTACTTTAAAAAAAAATCACAGGGCCTTTCTTAAAAGCATGAGATAAAACTGTATAGAAGTATAATCCAATAATATGTGCGTACATCCCCACCACCCAAAACAAAAGACTAGAAAGTAAGTCACCATCATGTTAAGGGTACATGTCTCTTCAGTGCCTTTTCTACTTAAACTAAGACCTAAATTCGATTCCTGGCTTTGAGACGTACTGGCTCTGTGATTTTTCTCAAATAACATAACTAATTTACACTAAAATTCCTGTGAAATGGATAGGAACATATTACAAATTCCCATTTACTGATGAGAACATCGGAGTGGAAAAGAAATGGTCCTATACTGATTGTACAAGTGTGACATAAATAAAAGGCCGCATTAAGATTGATTTTTAATCCACAAGATAAAGCTATATTTAAAATATTTTCAACTTTAACATTTATCCTTAAAAGTGACATAAATCTTCTACACAAAGACTATAATTTCATCCACTACATCAAAGGGTTTTTTAAAAAACAATTATTTAATATATGAGTTATTCTGTACTTGAAAGAGGAAGTAACTAAAACAATGCAATAGGAAATACATTGCAGCAAATACCTATTTAACTATTTTACCATTAAGAAGGAATTCATGAAATCTATGTCACGCTACTAAAAACCAGACAGACAGTACTCATTTTCAGAAAGTACAGCTTAGCAAATTAAAAGATCTCTACTCACCCTTCTGATAGAAGAATTTCCTGTAATAGTACGCGCCAAGATCCACATGTTCCACAATGTACCTCTTCACGCGATCCAGATGCAACACCAAGTTTTCCTTGGGCACTTCAAGGACTGCCACTCCCGCATTTGTGCAATGGGAGCTGAGTGCAGACTCAAAGGAGGCACTTTCACATCCACTGAAGGAACCAGAATTTGATTTCGACAGGCTGATGTTCCTTTCACCTTCTCCACCTATCTCATTCCGAAAATATGGGCAGCTCATTACAAGTTCATTGCTTTTATCATCTCCCTGGTCCATGCTGAGGCTTCCTTTAGAATTCAGGTCCTCTGTGCTGCCCATCGGGGAACTAAAACTGGCCGAGTGGGACAACGGTCCCGAGACCAAGGATGCCACGGCAGCTGCCGACGCCCCCGTGGTGGTGTTTCTCCTCTTGATAACATTGTGCCTGTTCACAATCGCCTCATTCAAGTCAAACAATATACTCTGGACATCGTAGTGGGCAAAGCACTTCGGACACGTCCAGGGCCTGACGGAGTCTTCTGATCGGTTATCTTCAAGATCTGACGATTTCCCAAGTTCATCACCTTTGGCATTGCGTAATTTACGAAAAATGGATGAGTCTCCAGTTTCAGACTTGGAACGTCGCTTGAGTGGTTTTTCCCTTTCCTTAAAGAGTCTGAGGTTCTCTCTCTGTGAGATGGGCCCGTCTATAACATCCAAAGAGAAACCAGAACCCTTGCCCCCACTGGCGATGAGAAAGTCACTGAGCTTGGTTGGAGTTGGACCTCGGTCAGATTTGTCATCTTTGTAGCCCTTTAACAAATCAAAGAAGTTCTCTCCAGACGTTCCCTGCTTATCAATTGAAGATGTGCTACCATATTCCCTGTGCAGTGATGGCCCAGTCTTGTACGTGGGCGAGATACATTCATCAAAGCTATCCACATCAAGTTCACTTATGGTGATATCACTGTTGCTCCGCTGTCGTATTCTGCGGAGAGCCTTTCTAGGGGAGCTAGGATAGGCTTCAGGCATCAGAAATCTGGAGTCCATGTTCTCCGACGGTCGCGTCTTGTTCTTCAGCGTGTTCTGTATGCTTTTCAACATGGCTGAGTCACTGGAATTGAGGCTAACAGAACTTCCCTGACTCACAGGACTGCTTTTGGAGGACATGCTCTCAAGGCAACTTGAGGTTTCTATTTCCTGGCTTGAACGGCTAGATTCTTTTACGTTCTCCTTCCTTGGGGGCCAATCTGCAATCCTTGCCCTAACGCCCATCTTTGGGACCCCAGGGGTCGAGGTTATATGGTGAGAACCTTCGCTGCGGGGGGGCCCTACAGGAGCCATGACGGAAGATCCCAAGCTGCCATTCTGGGACCTGAAGCGCCGCATGTAGAAGTCGTCGGTGTGGACTTTGGGAGGGCCATCTGCGCCGACGACAGAGGCCCTTTCGGTGGCAACGGGCCTCTCCGTCTGCGACCGTTTCAAGCTGGTCATGATGTACAAGCGATCAGACTCAAATCCCTGCAGAAAGGACCATCGTATCTAAGTTTTAAATGTGCACTTCCCTTTTGGAGAATGGTTTCCAGCAGATGCAGTAGTTGTATGAAATCTTAACCTTTTTCATTTAAAAGGCTGAACGTCTTATTTTCAAACTTCTGAAAATCCAGATCTTCAAAACATTATAATCCACAATAGTTCCTTTGCTTCACTTTAATAGATGGCTTTCTTTCAAAAAAAACTGAATGGAATTTGTATTACTGGGACGCTGTGACTGCAATAATCCCATGCTTTCTCTAAAAGAGAGAAGGATAACTGGAATTAGCATTTGATAAATACATCTTAAAAAAGAAAAAATGCAATTGCCAAAAACAGACTCATGAAAATAAGACTCCCTAATGTATGTGGTTAAAAGTTCACAACCAATATTTTAGTAAAGCAGGTTTGAAAGAAAGGAATTGCAAAACATTTAATAAAATCCATCCTTTAAATTATTTTTATATATTTTAAAAGACTATTAATACTTCAGCTTAATTGAACTATTTCAGATAACAGGGGAGGGGTGAGGAGGATCTCGTTTGAGGACACCAAAGCTCCTATCCCAAGTACAGACTTCAATGACCTCTAATAATATAGAACATCATGAACCCCTGTGCTGGCTAGAAGTTTGAGACATAACCAACAGAGTTCAGTACTGAGAGCAATGCATAATCAGGTTTTTAACGAAGCTAAAAATGAAAAGAAATATTTTATTGACTATGTTGTAACACTTACTTTTTAATACCTTCTATGTTTCAAAATCCTAATTTGCCTTTTGTTTCTTTACAAAGGCTTAACATATTTGACAAGAGCAAATACAACAGACAGAAAATAAACAGGGCTTTCCCGGAGCCATTATATCCATAAGCACTCTTCTTCATTTTCCTCTATTACTTACCCCAGTGAGGAATATTTCAGAACGAATCCAGCATTTACCACCACCTCTTCCCAAGCTCTCTCTAGTTTCATCTACTCCTAAAGCTAGAAATATTTCACCGACAAAATGCCTGCATTTTCTTATGAATCGTAACCTACCCCACCCTTCAGTGCTAATTTATTAAAAGACAGCAAAAAACAAAATGCTGCTGTGGCTAGACCTCTGCACACTCCCCAAGGGACCACAAAGAACTGTTAACATCCTTCCAGGTGATGGGCGAAGAAAACCAACTTCCTCATGAGCAAGTCAGTCAGGAGGCAAGAGGCACAGATTCCGAGTACAAAATCCTGCATGGTGGCATACATCCTGAAAATAAAGGCAGAGGACCCTTTTCCAAGTCTCCACAAATTACACAAGAGGTGGCCTTTAAATTCTTGCCAAATCCATGCTTGGAAAGATGCTGCTGAACCAGCACTGTGCTGACAGGGCTGCATTGTCTACAAATCACGGCTGACACCCCGAGGACGACCCGCGCTCCCTGCGCTCCACGCAGCGGTAACAAGCACTTACTTCCACGATAATTAAGCATCTTGCTCATCGGCTTCCTGCCTCCAAGGCAGCCGCTTTAATTTCCCTTGCAGTACGCAGCATCATTTTGGAAGACTCGCTGCTATTTAAAGGCTGGAACATTTAGGGGTGTTTCAAAAACTGCATGCTGCCTGCAGAATGCATGGCCAGCAGAGCTCCAGCTGGGTTCCAACCGGCTGGGCTGAGCTGGGCAGCCGGTCAGATAAATGCCAATTGTTCTCACCCCTGCACTTCCTCCCCACCTTTTGTGACAGGGATAATGGTTTTGCACCGCTACCTAATTAAACCTGGCTTTTGAGCTTTCTAGATACTTCTGCTGTCGGATTGCTATGATTTCCTTTCTGTTTAAGAACTTTATAGGCTCCCATTGAACAGTAAGCCCTCAAGTGGAATAACGTGCTAACTGTTGCGTTCAAAGGCAGCACTTGCGGCCACAGCTAAGGTTCAAGTGCCCCTCATAAAATGGAAGGAAATCAGTCAACTGAACCAAAATGCAAAGTAAGCACTGGTCCATCTCCAAAGAAAAAGATCTTTTGACAACCAAAACCAGAAAGCCTATTTTGTAAGGAAAAAAAAAAAAAGCTGTTTATTTCAATGAAATATCTTTCAAGAAAGCATACACTAGTGACTAGCACAAAGAGTAATTCTAAAAAAAAGAATTCTAAGTATATTCTTATAAAAACCAGATGCTTTCAACATTTCTTACAATCTCACAGAAATCAAAATAAGTCCCCTATTATTCTCAGAACTTCCATTCTCAAAAAAAAGGTCAACGCACCAGCTCCACCATGATAAAAACTCATTCTTGCCACAATTTATTTCTCTTAGAAAATAATTTTTGCAGAACTGTCTTTTTAAGGATCTGTGGGGTTATATCCATTGTATGAGGAAACTGAAAGCCAGCACTAAAATACAAGAAATTGAACTGATGTGGAAATGCCCGGCTTGGCCATCACCGCCACAGATTTCTCTTCAGAACCATCTCATTTGCTTCATATAGTTTTAATTGGATTTTAAAAATATTAATCATAAAAACTTCACAATTTAAAAGAAATGCCAAGCCTAATTACATATTGATTGTAATAACTCAATTTTTTTTCTTTCAAAATATAAATGGGCACATAAGGAGTGACTGTGCCCACAGTTTAATGACTTGTAAAAAACTTGTAAAAACTGAGGAGGATCAAGACAGACAGTTAAATGACAATTTTTTCCCTGTAATAAAGACCTTCTTTCCTACTTCTTTTCTCTTTCCCTCCCTCCAATCTCAATCCTTATTTATAGCATTAAATCCCTTTCGGTGCAAAATAAACTTTGAACACTGAATAGCATATATAGAAATACATATGCTACGCATTTATTAAGTTAGTAGTAAAAAATAGATATGTCACCCTTGTGTGTAATACAGGTGTATCTCAGAGACACTGCAGGTTTGGTTCCAGATCCCTGCAACAAAGTGAGTATTGTAATAAAGCAAGCTATAATCTTTTTGCTGGGGGAGGGTCCTGCTTTGAATTTATGAAAAATACAACATCTGTGAAGCACACTAAAGCAAAGTGCAATAAAACGGGTATGGCTGTACGATGGCAAATCAGTAACACCTAAAACCTATTTCTTGGGGTTGATGAAAATAGCAAACCTATGCTGATATTTATTAACAACTCTCTTGATTATCAGCAAACCTGCCTAAGCATCAGTAAATGTGGTAAAAAGCAAGAGAATTAAACAGAAAAGCAATACTAATTTATAGCATGTCACTGCCATCTGTTGAAAGAGTAGACTATATAAAAAAACTTTCTTGTTACATGTGTAATTTTACAGCTCTAGGTACTATGTGAGTCCATGGTAAATCCATTTAGCTAGAATATCAATCCCACTTTCAGTTCAATAAGTTGTTGGAAATTATCAGAAAATTAGAAGATCCATTCAAACTACTTGAAAATCTTTTCATCACTCAAGGTCTATCACAATGTAACCTATCATCCTTTTCTGATAATGCCATTCTTCCAGAAGAAGAGCTTCCTCCTCTTTTCTGAATCATCCCCCACCTTTCTGCATTCTCCTCGTGTGAAATGCACCCTCAGTGCTAGAGATATTTCAGGAAACATTCCCTCCCTTTGAGGTGTATCTTTGTCATTCTGGCTTTTTGAGACATTCTACTTTTGATCCCTCCCTCTTTCCTAAAAGTCCCTTCTCTAGACTTCCATCTAGAAGAAGATGATAGCCATCTTTTTTCTTCATTTTCTCTCTCACCTCTCCCTTTTGCTCACTCTTCAGTATCATTGGTGGGCTCCATTTAAAAGCTGGTGATTCTAGATGATTTCCATGGCTTACTTCTCTTACCATTCTTCATATTTTCTGTGTTAGGAAACATGTGAGCACTATGTGCCTTGAGATGAGACAGCTGGCATGGATACACTGGAGTAAAAAGATTACTCTGGAAAGCAAGATGTTGACCTCGTTGGATCACAGTTGCCTGTGCAACTGGACAAAGACAGAATAACGTAATTAATTGGGGAGATCTGCATGGTAAGTAACCAGTACTGTCTGGTGATGTCAGGGGTACTTGCAGCTTGAAATACCATCTCTATGCGGTTACATTTAAATCTCTACTCATGACTCGTGCCCATAAACTCCAGATAAACTAAATCAAGTGCTCATTTGAGATCTTCCTCATTTGTCTATTTTCTATAATGAATTAATGAGCAGAAAAATGAAAAGAATAATTTTTTTCCAAGAAATAAATAGGAAGTACGGAAGTGAGAACAATAAATAATTTAAGGAACAGAACAAAAAGAACACCATGGGAAACTTTCTTTTTGCCAAAGGCGTAAGAATAGTTTACAGGCTATATAAGAAGATATGGGAAGGAAAAAAAAAAAGAAAGAAAGAAAAAGAACAACAACTATAGTTTCTCTCCTGAAATGATTTATAATATAATATGGTATATTCACCAAAAAGACGTAGCAATCCTCATCAAATACTTCCCAAATGGCATGTTGCTAGATTCCTTAACTGGCATATCCTTAAACACAGGGCCAATTCTGACTATTTCAGGCCAAAAGAAGATTTCATGATTAATAATTATTCAAATGCCCAAATAATCCAGAATTAAACAATTTTAAGAGTATTTATGAAAATGGCAATGTAAATAGTTTATGAAGTTGAACGAATAGATTTAGAATACCCATAAATATTCTTACTTTAGAATGTAACAGAAAACTTTAAAACAGAAATACAACTTCACAGTGTTTGAACATAAGATTAGCTAAGGAAACCAAATAAGGCAAACTATTTTTTTTGTATTCCTTCTTGGCTTCCCTAAATTTCGCTCACATCATATAAAAGTAACATCTCAGATAAAGGGATGTCTCATTCTTTCAAATTAGCCTGAAATACATACAAACATCTCAGTGCAATGTCATGGATAATTTAAGCTTCATGAATCAGCACATAACTTTTTAGACTGGTTTTGCCCTTTCATTTCCGTTCTGTCTCTTCAACAAAAAGCAGAAGGATCGAGGAAAATGGACTTGATAAATCTAGTTCTTGCTCTGCAAATGTTCATTATCTGAAAAAGAACACTGATTTGAAAGTATTCAAATCCTGAACTTATCCTGAAATTAACCAATTAAATAAAGAAGTAATGGATACAAAACATATATTTGGATTTAAGAGGTAAAGAAGCAATTTAAAATGTACTTGTTTGGTCCTAGTAAGAACCAGAAGAGAAGATAAAGTATCTCCCACCTACCCTCTTAACTGAAAAAGTTCAGTGAAGGAAGTTACATTCCAATGGCCTGGTAAAGCTTAAAGATACTTTGTATATCCGAGAGTGAAAGAAAAACACAAAAATTTGACAGAAAGCTTGATGGCAAAAGAGGAGTAATACAATAAAGAAGGTATAAAGCAATTTACTTGGTAGAATTATTGATGAACAGAGAAATGTTCAACAGTGGCAAAATAAAAAAGAACAGATATAAATGTGAATATTATCTCTTATACTTAAATATGACTAAACATATGCAATAAGTAATTATTTAATGCCAAAGAGCTAGGTTTGAGGAGCTTAAAGGTTAGAGGTAGAAAGCAGAGTAAAAGATAATAAGTAGAAAGGTAACAGTGAATCAGAATTATTAGAGAAAACATAATAAGTATTTGAGGGGCAATAAACTAAAACTTTCAAGGGAAAGATGCTGTAGCTCACCAACTCATCAGGGGCACTGAGAGGGTCCATGTCTGACACCAGGGCATCAAGAGATCAAATCAGATCGATGAAGCCGATGAGTGTTTTTAATGTACTAATTTGTACATTAATATTCATTTAAATGTATTCATCAATACTATGTTACCAAATATGATCTGGTACTAAACAACTTATTACCAAGTATAATCTGGGGAAAAGGGAATGTGAGAAGTGGATGCCAGGGCAGACAATCAATAAATATCCAGTATACAGGGAGAAATGTCTGTCAACTTTTCTCAACTTGTGCTTCAAATTCTTCAAGTTATTAATGCACAAAAAGGTTCCATAATTAAATTAGGCAGGACATGCTGTATGTCACCTCCTTTACAACAAGATAACACGTTTGTATATTAAAGGCTCCATGACAACTGCAGTTAAAAAAAAAAAAACTAAACACTAACTTCATTAATCTAAGCAATTTCTTAATTGATTTGACCATGAACACATTTTTTAAAAAAAAAAAAAAAAAGAACATTTTTATACTGTGTCCTACTGAGAGTGACTGGGGACGAGCAGGCCTCATTTCAGAAGAATTCAGGATACAAACAAATCTGTATGTACATTACAAATTTAGCTATGTTTTTAAAAAAGTTACACATAGATATACAAACAAGCCAAAGAAAGTTCACCAAAGGACTGTCTTTAGGTAACTGAACTTTGATAATTTCTGTTTTTCTGTATTTGTTTATATTATGTATTTATTTAAATCAGTATATATAACTTTTACAATCAGAAGAAAAAAACGGCAAAAAATCTACCCTTCTGTTGCTGGAAAAAGTAAAAAGAATTTTGATTTGAGAATGCAGTATAATGAACACACATTCGAATACTAATTATAAAATACTGTACTATGTTAAACCTCCAACCATTCAAATCACCAAAGAAGTCAAAATTCAACAGATGTCAGGTCCTTCCAATGAGAGTATCTTGTGCCAAATCCCCTGATTAAAATGAAATCAAAGAGGGCTACAAAGAGTATAAATACTAAAGATTACAAGATTAGTGGTATTTAAAGGATTTAAATAACTACTTCATAGATAATTAACACAATTACTTGTATTTCCTCATTTACAGATGCTTTCTTTATACTTCATATTGACATAAAAGTCTCCTCATGCCCAAGAGTCTCATTTCACCCCTTCACAAGGTTGCAATGACCTGGAAAAGCAAGTGAGGCTGCCTAAAACAAGCGCAGACTGAGCCATCATCACTTGGTCCCCTTTCCTGAGACACATCTACTTTCCCTTATACATGTACATCTCACCTTTTGTCCTCAAAATCTTCCTTCTGCAGAGATCGGGGCTACTTAAAGACGGTCACCACACTTATGAGCAACATTCAGGAGAGCATTATTAAAGTGCTATCAGGCATGGATGGCTCAAGAAACTGAAACTATATATTTAGCCTGGAGAAGATTCTAGTAATATTGACTTTCCCCTCTGAGGTCAGAAGGGATAGAGATGGTCTGAAGTGTTTTAAGTCATATTTAAATTAGATAAGCCATGAAAACGCCTTGGATCCATATATGATGATCACTGCCTGAGAACCTGCATCACTAAGACAACTTTGCAGGCTGCCAGCAAAGGGCTATTTAAGCACTGTTTACTGCTTGCACTATCAAAGGAGACAATGAGGGACATTTCCACTCTCACATCTGTATAAAACAGAACGTCATGAATGGCTTATTAAAGACATTGTGGTTTTCTCATTTGAGTATTTACATTCCAAAAAAGATTTAAGAAAGGGCACTTGAAGGAGCACATTTAAATTTAGCTTAGAAAAAGAGCAAAATGTCACATTAGTAAGAAGAATGGGTGAACATAAAGCTCCTTCTATGCATAATTCTAATATCTAAATTGCTATTAATCATGATTAATATCAACAGCAACCATATTTCACTCAGCAGATTTTAAAATATCACCCAAGGACCAAGAGCTTGAAAGAAAAATTAAAACATAAAATCACTCCACATTGCCTTAGCATTTCCTTAAATGCTGACTGCAGATGGTTTATTTGTTTCATTGTACTCTTGTTTCTGAATATAAACTCTGTCCCTACAGAGCTCTGAGGGAGTAGGACGCTGCCATCCATTTCACTGCGATCCCTGTTCATTCCTTCAGTCTTCACGAGTACCCTGTGAGGTGAGTGCCTCCATTTTCAGCAAGATAAGTAGACTATGCCTGTCTTATAACAAAGAACTAACTACTTAGTGGGCTCTCTCTCTCAATAAATACTGGGATGGCAGCTAGAGAATTTATGGCAGGAAAACTACTTTGAAAATACATCAGAAAAGAAAAAAATGCCTCCCTTATAGCCTGAGTATCACTTCTGAGTCCAACTCAGACACAAATCTCTATGTGCAGTGGAACTACATCCAGTAGTGAAAAAATACTGATAATTAACTTCCTTAAAAAGCTACAGTGGTCATGTCAGTTATCTTTCAGGAAACTTCAGTGGTTCCTTAGCTGCAGCCCCATTATTGTGATTCAGCCCTTGAATTCAGGACTAAGTAGTATCTAACTCCAAACATTTCCTTCTTCCTGAAATACGTTTGCCCTAGACAAACTGTGGCACCGGCCATAAAGCCCTCGTGGACAAATGAACCTCAACTAGGGTGTTCCACTCTGAACCGACCTTCAGAATTTAAAATTGTGAGTTATTAGAAAGAAGGCCTCGTCTGAACCCTTGATTTTCCACGTGTGGTTTCTCACAGCCAGAAACTGTGAGTCCACCAAAAGTTAAATAGCCAAGGGCACATCTGAAGCCAGATTCTCTCCTTCCTTGACTCCTACCCTATCTATTACACCATGCGGTTGTTCAATCTGCTGCCCTCAGCTGTAACTACAGTCTGAGCATCCACTATGCAGTTACCATATATGACCTCATTTATTCCCACAGCCACCTGCAGGGAGGGACTATCCACCCAAGTTTGTGAATGAAGACGCTGTAACTCAGAAGAGACTGGAGCACTGTTCTCAGGGTCTAATCCATCCGTGTTCCTTGCACCCAGCCTCCTAAAACTGCCTCTCCCAATACTTTCTGAAGTTCCATGATTCACTCTATATGTATTTGGACCTTTTCTTCTCAGTTAGATTACTAGGATCTCGAGGACAAAGATCCGTCCAATTCTTCCCCACAAAGCACATAAATTCAGTGTCCCTGAAATGGAATCATTAGAAACAAGTCACATGGTCTCAGTTAAGATGAATTAGAAATTAACTGATAAATTAATAGAATTAATATTGTAATCTAAAATATATTTATGGTTATTTATAAATATCAGTGTTGAGGATGACGTCAAAAAATTCACATAATGAAAATTTAATATAGAGTTCAGCTTTATCTTTCTTCCATAGTCTTCACAACAGCAGTGAATGAAAATTAATCTGACATTCCTTCTATCCACTCACCATCAAAGGGCATGAAAAATAGCCACAAAAATGAGCAAATCTCTCAAAAAAGCAACATAAAATGAATCGTTTAGAGCTGTAAAGGCACCATCACAATGAAATAACTAAAAGGTAAACCAACACACAACTGAGTCAGCTCTGAAAAATCCTAGCAAAGTAAACACACTCACAGGAAAATGAGAGATGGGCTGGTCAGTAGAGCATAGGTGGGAGAGACAACAAAAACCAGAATTTAAAAATTCCTGCCATCAAATTAATAATGGGCAAGATCATCTTTATATCTTCCCCTCAAATAATTCTTCTCCCATACAAAAGTCTCCCCAATTGCTGCTCTCTTTTTCAAAGTTGAATTATATGCTTTTTTTAAAAAAACAGAAATAGTGAAGAAAAAGTAAAAGATATTTCTTTCCTTCAGGACACTCTAAGCCCAAAGGTAGCTACCCCTAAGAGTTTTCCAATTCTTCCAGACATTGTGTGTTGGTTGGGCACACACACACAATAAGACAGGCATTGAATAAATGCAGGAGAGAAAGAAATCAGTGCACAAGAGTAGCTTACTTCTGAAGAGACTTACTTCAGTACTTACAGAACCAGAAAAGAAAGGCAGAGGGTTGGACGATGAAGAATGAAAGAATCTACTTATGTTTTAGAAAGGCAGAGGACCACCCTTTACCAAGCTGACATAAAATACTTGACGAAATGCTTCCCAACTGAACATTTTGAACCATTTATATATATCCTGGCTCTGAAAATAGGAGCCCTATACAAATGTTTCTGGCAACTTGTCAACACAAATTAAGACAAGAGCAAATGAAATAATTTTAATTCAATGTGCACCACATTCTTGCAGATTTTTGGTGCTTTGGTTTTCTTTTACTAATTATGTACATGTACAAATATATATATAATACACATTATATATAACCTTCAAATAAAATTATTTTTATCTACTCCCCAAACTTAAAAAAAAAATCCCTGATTTCTAAATGAGATTTCACTCACAAATTTATTGACTTTATTAGATAAACTTTTACTTACAAACTAGGAAAAAAGTAAACAAAATGCAAACTAACCAAGTGTTCAAAGATAAAACCTCGGAGCAGACAGTCTTCTTTTGTTTCTCGGCCACCCTTTTCATTTCTGTGGCAAAGTGAGATAAACCTCCTAACAGGAATGGTAAGTTTGCATGCGCACTTGCTTTAAAATTTGATCATTTGCCTATTCAGTACTGAATGTTTATAAAGTGCATGCATGTGAGCACAACACTTACACTCTCTTGCTTAAAACCTCACAATAGCCGCCCGCCGTTTTCAGGATAAAGGATTTCCCAAGTGGAAGACAGATCCCCATAATTAACAGGCGACTGGCTCTCTTTTCACTCTCTGAAACTTCACTACGGTCAGAGAGAGAATCAGCTGCAGTAACCTGAATGCCCTGGAATGCACTCATGAGCCTCCAGGAGAAAGCAAGTGGCAACTTCTGCTGAAACACAACTTTATATAGTTCTCGTCCCTCCTTGTCTTGGCTGATTCCTACCCATCCCCATTTCTCCTCCTTCAGGAATGCATTTGGTTATAATCTCTTCCAGAAAGCTGTCTACACCCCACCCCATCTTCTGCCACATTACTCTTTTTACAGCATCCCTTGAGAAGACTGGTGATTTTAAAAATCAAGATAAGGATTTTCTACTTTAAAGAAATTGTGATTTCACTACGCATTATTATCTTCTAACATCAGATCTGCTGAGGGGCTGTCGGTTTGAAGTGTTCTGTAGTTAAAACAGGTTTAAAAGAAAGAATACATTGAACTAAGAAAAATTCTTTTAACAGAACACAAACGAAAGAAAAATCCTAACGATGTTATAATAATCATGGGCATAATAAGTGGCAAATACGTACACGTCAAAACAACACTGCATCACTGTACACCTACTGGTATAAGTTCTAGGAATGCCAGCACTCACTGTTAATGGCCTACTGAGTAAAACAGACGCCCTTGTGTTATTACCTGCATTGGAAACTGGTAGAATCCTTTCAGGGGGGAAAAAATGGTGGGTAAACCAGAAATCATCCATCCATATTGTCAGGCTCTGCAATCTCTCTTTCCACATTTGGAAATGCATGGTTGTCCAGAAGCGGAAGGGATTTCCGCTGGCGAGCCTCAGGCCTGCTCCTCACACCCACACCAGCTCTCTGCAATCTTCATTCCTTCAGCAGCTGCCCCCACTCCTCCCCCGCAACAGCTCTGCCAGAATTTCCATTCCTTATAAGCTATTAGAATCTACTCTGTCTTAAAGTCCCCAATACTCTCCCCATATCCTTGGTCCCCAAAAGATAATCATATAGACCATCTTGATTTTTCAAGGCTTTCTGCTGTGCCCTTCACTAACCACAAAAGCTTCAGGCCAGGACTGCACAGACTTAGCTTTAGGATACTTGGTCCTTGGCAAAGGCTTAATGATGGGTGTCGACCACATCTGAACAAAAAAACAAGTGGTACAACAAACACTGAGAAGTAGTTTTACAATCTATAAGGAGGAAAAACTTTGGCACAGAGAAACTCACTAGTGCTATTTATTTAGTTTTTATGTATGTTTTTATCAAAATAATGCCTATACTAAAGGCAAACAGCACTATAGGCATATAAGGAAAAAAAAAAAAAAACAACCCCAAAACCAAAAGGCAAACAGTAGGGCTTTACTTCATCTTCTTCATTCCCAGGGGCAACCACTTTCAATTCATACCATTGTTTCCTCCAGTATTTCTAGATTTCTAAATAACATGTTCATGCACTATTTCTTCATTTATCAATCTTATTCTCTGTTGAAGTTGTTTTTGAAGATGGGAAATAGGCATGTTTCCAGTAAGACCCCTCACTTCCCTTGTTCTTTATATGTAGATATGTGTGTATGCATGTGTGTATGTGTACGTGTTATATCACATAGCCAGCCATGCGGTGTGTGTGCGTGTGTGTGTGCATAAATCCAGAATTTATGTTACTATGACTGTATTTGCTCAATGCTTACTTTATTTTTCCTGGAGTTACTGCTTCACTCCTCTCTTATTTACTTAGTTCTTATGTATCTACCTTTAATGCTTCCTAAACTCAACGAGAAGAAAAAAAATTCTTGGTGCTGTTTCCTATAAAGTCAAAAGCAACAGATGTCCTATCAACTCCATTTCTCTTTCCTAGAGACCTCTCTCTCCTAGAGCTCTCCATCTTCACACGCCAATCCAGCCTGGCAGACCTCCGGGTCCACTGCACAGGCAGCACCAGAAACAGCTCATTATCCTCATCCTGGCAGCTCCTTCCCTCCTCTCCTGGGATGGAACCCATGCTTCCCTGACCTTGTATCTTCCTCTCAGTTTAATTCCTCTTTCCTATAGACCACTATATTCATTCAGCAACTGCCTGAAAATAGGTGGTAACAGTTTTTAGCCCTGGCACATCTAGCCTTAAACTGACTTGATGATTTGGCTGGATATAGAACTCTAGGTAGTAAAACATTTACCTTTAGACTTTCTAAGGTATTATTTCACTGTCTTCTAGCTTCCACTGTTAGAACTGAAACATCCAATGATATTTGGATTCCTGTTCTTTTATACATGTTCTTTTTCAGGAATTTTTTAGGGTCATCTCTTCAATACTGGAGTGGCATTTCTGTGAGTCTTTTTTTTATGGTCCATGAACCGAGACACCCAGTGGGCCTTTTCAATAAAAAAATATACCTTTCAGTTAAGTAAAATTTTATTTCATTTTTTTTTTATAATTTCCTTCCCTTTTTCTATCACTTTGTAAATGTTCTATTTATTGGATACTGGATCTCCTGGATAGTTTCTTTTCTCTCCCTCTTTCCATTTCTTTTTCTTTTTTATGTACTAGAAAGAATTTTTTGAACTTCATTTGCCAACTAGACTATTTAATTTTTCAAATGGACCCTTGTGCTCAACTTTGAAGAAATTTTGTTCTCTGTTTTTTCCATTAAAAGAAAAATTTTATTCTTATTTCATGATTGCAATATTTTTGCAATACTTAAAGTTTTCTTTTCATATTTAGTGTTTATAGTTTCCCAGTTTGCTTTTCTTCTGTCTGACATGGAAGGCTTTTGCTCATGTCTGCTACCACTGGCTATCATTTTATATTTAATATCTGTGTGGGGGCAAGGCCTGTTGACTAATAAGGAGACTCTTCTATAGGGGACTGGATAGAAACCCAGTTGGTTTACTTAGGGATACTGGATAGAGGAAAAAATATAATCCTGGCTGCCTAGCATCTGTTTAGTCTATGAGCTCTCTTCCTATATCTAGGGAAATTCTTTGCCTTATATAGAGTATGTCTTCCAAAATAGAAGCTAAAAATGCCACATCATCTCTTAACCAGCATTCTTATATATAGGGTACAGACATGCAACCTGCCCCTCAGTCAGTAAAATATGCACATTCTGGACTTGTGAAACGCGTGTCTGGAGAGAGCAGGAAGCAGTGATCCATTTACAAAGAAGTTGGTGGGAGCAGCAGTTGGCTACAGTGCACAGCGGCACCCTAGTGCTGGTAGTGGTGATGCTAAGCTGGACATCAAGAGAGACATTAAGTGCTCAGGGGCAGCACCATGCCAGCTTTCTTGTGTAATCTGAGTGTTGGCTTGGCCTCTCGGCATCCCCTGTTCTTACTCATTTTCCAAACCTAGTTCTACAGCATTCCCAGTGATTCTGCAAGTCACTAAATATTGTTTCCATAAATTCCTTTCCTGCCTACATCAAAAAGAAGGTTTTCCCTCTATAGTGGGGGGCCCCAAAATGCCAGTGTTTGTAGGTCATTTTTAGAATCCACTCAGTTTCTTTAGAGAAGACTGGTTCCATTTCCTGCCTGGCTTCCGGCATTCAAGGAACCAGGCTCAGCAAAAATGTTTCAAATAATTCCTCCCTGTTCCCAGAGCCTTTATCAGTGCTCCAAATTAGGGAAGGGACCCGACTATCTAGCTACAACCAGTCCCACTTCTTAGTCCAATCTTCCCAGTTACCCGAGGCTTCCAATTCTGGGCTTCTATGGGGTCAACATTTTCTAGAATCTCTCTGTTAAGGTATTCACATTCAGCTCTCTCCACATCACTTAGATACAGTACATCCATTTTTCTGCTGACCAAAACGGTGTTAATGCTGCTATTTCTGTTTCTCTTATCTGTCCTTGTATGTTTGTATCTTTTTAGATTCTTTTAATAACACTGGGGTAGAGCTTGGGGAAAGGAAGGAAATAACTGCAGCACTGAGGACTACAGTGCTATTAATCTAAACCGAAAACTTCAGTTATAAAATATTTGAAATATGCAAAACTTAGAGATACTTAATACCAATCATCCGGATTTAATAAATGTTAATATCCTGCCAAATTTGCTTCAGATCACCAATAAATAAAACATTATAAATACATCTAAATATCAAATTCTAATCGATTTTTCTCTCAGCCTCTCCAGAGAAACTTCTATCCTAAAGATGCAATGTACCCTTCTCATAAATACTTTTATGTTCATGAAATCTATACAGATGGAATCATTTGGAACATATCCTTTTGCAACTTCATTTTTTTCACAGGAAATTGTGTTTCAGATTTATTCATGGTGATACAAAAAGATATAGGTCCTTTATAGTAATCTCTGTTATGTTTTCCATTCTGTATATATACTAGAGTTCTTCAATTAATCTAGGTTATTTCCAATTTATTGCTATTACAATCACAGAATGGCTATACCTGTCTCATCTTTGGGAACATGCGTAAAAGTCTCTCTAGAGGACTCAAGAATGGGAACTGCTGAAACCTTGAGTTACACCATCTTTCAACATTATTAGATACTATCAAAATGCTTTCTAAAGCAGTTTAAACAATTTTACAATCCCACAGTAACAAAAAAAAAGCATCTGCTGTCACATCTTTGCCTTTAAATTATCATCAATATGATGGTAGTTACCTTGTTGCTTACACCAGCATTCCCCTGATAACAAGTAAGAATTTTAACTTGTTATTGGTACCTATGTTTTGTCCATTTTTCTCCTAGGTCTTTGTCTTCTTTGTTACTGATTTGCAGAATTTCTTTATTTACCATGGATAGTAATCCTTCATTAGACGAGTGTCTAAATGTATTATCATATTCTATAGCTTGTCTTTTACCTTTGTTTAAGGTATATTTCCTATGCATATAGTTACATTTTTTAACATAGTTAAATTTATCATTCTTCTCCTTTACAGCTTGGAGCATTTTGAATCTTGTTAAAAAAAAAAAAAAACCCATTCCCAATATCCAATATCATAAAGATGCTTTTCTATATTTTCTTCTAAAAGTTTAAAAGTCTCTCTTTAAAATATAGGTCACCAACTCATCTAGAATTTATTTACAGGAATTTTATTTTATTTTTACCATACTGCTCCGCCATTACTTTTTGAATATAGCCTCTTTCCACAGAGATTTGTAACACAATGTCAAAATCACATTCCCATGCACAGGAAGTTCTCTTTCTGTGGTCTCTCTACTGTTTGGACGGTCTGTTGTTCTCTGTCTATTCAGCTATCACAGCATTATAATTAATCCAGCTGAATCCATTAATTCTACTTCTTCAATTAATTTTAGTATCATTCTGTCTAGTTTCATAGCAAACACTCTTGATTTTCTTGTTTTATTTCTGAATCAAATTTAAAAATTAATTTAGGGAATTTTAAATTCTTTATAATATTGAGTCTTCCCATTTGGTAATGTATATAGCTGTTCTTTATTTAGATCTTCTTTAAAATCTTTTAATACACAAATTATTGCGTATCTTTTGTTATGTTTACTATAAAGGACATTATAATATTTTGTTATTCTAACTAGAATCATTGATGTAATCATATTTTGATATACTATTGCTAGTAAAATAAAGAGCTATTGATTTTGTTTACTTAGTTCATATCTAGTAATATCACTGACTCACAGCATTAATAGTTTAATGTTCTCTTTTATTTTTCTAGTTAGACAATCAAATCATTTGAGAAATGATAAATTTATCCTTTTGTTGTCTAAGTTGGCTAGTAATTAACATGGCTTAAATTTAAAATATAATGCTATCAAAAACAAGTGCTTTATTCCACTTTGTAAACTTATTTATATATGCAAAAATATAAGGTCTTCCAGGGCATATAGAAAAACAAAAACAGTTGATTTGGGGGAGGGATTTACTTTTTAATAAATACTTCCTATAGTTTTCAAAAAGCGTAAGTTTAAAAGTAATGTGCAAGAAAATAAAACATTCTATAATATTAAAAGTAATGAGATCAGTAAGAAAGTCATAAAAATATGACAGAATATTTAAACAATTAATCTTAACATATGTGGCTATTTATTTCTGCAATGATAAAGAATCTGTCAGCTATAAAACCAAATGACTCTACTTCATATAACCCACCATCTTCACTAAGTATGACTTTAGTAGGATAAAGAGATGAATTATACTGTCAAAAGAAATTTTGAAATTCTATTAATTTTGACTTGATTACAAAATTAATGAAAGGTGGAACCTTCATTAAAACCATGAGGCAGACCTACCCATCTCCTTCCCCAAAACAAATTCAGGGTCAACATAAGTAGGAGCACATATGAGAAATCACTTCAAAAAAGTCTCTTTTAACATTAGGGCTCTAAGGCCTAATGAGTTAATAAGAAAACAAACAAAAATAACATCCTGGCCCAACTGAAAAAGCTGTGAAGGATAAGTTAAGAAAAATTGAGCAAAGAAGGGAAACCTGTCAGAGAAATAAAGTGAATGAAGGACATTAAGGTTAATATGAAAATGGAAGATGCTAGGATAAAAATGAAAATTTCCAAATAGAAACTGCGAAAGAAAAAATATAAACAAATAGAAAAAAAAGAATGTTCTTCAAGAGAGGGTTTACTTCTCCACATTCTCTCCAACAACTTTTAATTTCCATGAATTTGATGATGTGAAATCCAAGTAGTATTCTTACAGAAAGAAATGGAGGGCATAATTCATAGGATGAAAGGACAAGATAAAAAGGCACCTGAAACTGGGGCATTAAAATATGAAAAAGTACTAATAAAATCCTGTGAGAGGAAATAGCACTTGTTTTAAAATGAAGTAAACAACTATAATGAGTGGATAAAGGGGTAAGGATAGGATAAAAAAATAGCAAAAACAAAAATTGCTCATATTCTGAAGTAAAGTACATGTTGAAACAAATCAGGCCCCCATGTATTAAAAAAATTCATAAAATTAAAACATTTATTTCCATGAAACCAAAGAAAAGTGAGTCTGGAGTACAGAGAACAAAAAACTGCATCTGCCTTATAAGAAAACAAAAGAAAATAATATTGAAGAAGAAGAAAAAAATATATAGATAACGATTATTTACTGAGCACATAATGGGGGGCTGTGGAAAACATGCTGAATTATAAAAAGGAAATGACTAGAAATATGCACACAGAACAGCAAAAACAAGGACAAACACCTAAGATTTGCTGGAGTGTTAGGGAAGGCGTCACAGAGAAAATAACTTGAGCTGAATCTTGAAAGTAAAATAGGATGAAGCCAGGATGCAGAGCTGAGAGGAGTAGTTCACTAAAAAAAGCATGCGTTGTAGCAGAGAGGAATGAATCAAAATATACTGCATCTAGAGAATAATAATAATAATAGGATTAAAAATGTGGATGCAACAAAGAAATAGGTCATGAGAAATGGTTTAGTACAGAGATTATGTTCCAAATCATATGGAGATATAAAAGGAAACACATCATGATCCATACTTTGGAAGTAACTAATTATAATTCTTAAGGATTCATACATAGCTTTAAAACCATCATACAGGTTCTCAAATTCAAAAAAAAAAAAAGAACTTAGCAATATAAATTTGAAACAAAAGCAAGTTACTTCAACTCATTGAAAGAAACTCAGGGGTGGGAGGGTTGGCCACACAGCTATTAAAAAATATATACACTTAGTTTGTAATAAAACAAAAAACAAAATCCAACATGTTACTTATTTCTTTCAAGATATATAAACCAAAAGAAGACAGCGAAAATTTTAAAGGAGATATCCAACAAAACTGTATTTAAAACAAACAAACAAAGGAGGCAATATTATCGATTGTCAAGATTAAAGGAAAATTATCAAACTATATTGTAATAAAATGACATCTTACATCAAATAGTAATAAATAAAATCAAGATAAAAACTGAGACATAAAAGGAGAAATCAACTGAAAAGAATCACATTCAATTATTAATTAGACAAATATTTACTGTGTGCCTAACTCCATGCCAAGCATTATTCTTGGCACCCAGGTAATGAATGACGGTGACAAAATTCTCTGTCTCCTTTGAACTTACAGTCTAGGGAGAAAGACACTCATACAAAACATAAATACAAATACTTTTCACATGCTGCAAAGCGCCATAAAGAATAAAGCAAGAAAGGAAAGAATGAGTGCTGGGAATCTCAGTTCTGAAATCGGTTGGGAAGACATAAACTGAGAAGTGAACATTTCTGCCAAGAGCAGGAAGAGGAAAGGAAGCAAGGCAATCACAAAGTCATACAAACCCAGTGCAAATGCAGCAATGACAGAAGGAAACAAAGAATGTAATTAACAAAACAAAGTAAAATAACAGACCTTCATCCCTAAAAAATGGGGTCAATTTTATGGTCAATTAATTGTCTATGGTATATATATAAAAGCAAAGCTAATGCTTAATATTTTTTTAAAGCTAAAATTTAATCTTTTTTTTTTAGCTCGTCTATATTCTTGAATCAAAATTCAATTTCTAGGATGTCTAATGAAAACAAAATAACTATATATAAAAGCAAACTGAAATACAAGAGATTATTTAGGATCCTGAAACTTTTAACCTATTGGATTAAGCCAATATCATACACTGTGATAAATGTGTTAACTTTTAATAAAAATGACAAACTGAGATTTCAACTAAAAACTTCAGAAAAGGTCTATGGCCATGCCTCTCTGAACAAGACCTAATCCGTCTGATCTCAGTGGTCAGGCCTGGATAGTAAGTACTTGGATGGGAGACCATCTAGGAAGACCAGGTGCTATAGGTGTAAAAATTTAAAAATAAGGGATTGTAAACTGACAAGGTCAATCAAGAGTAGACTAGTCTAAATAACTTCAAAAAAGTACAGGAAAATGTAAATAAAATAAAGAGTAAAATTTAATAAACTGAAACATAATTCATTGATAAGATAAATACATATGAGACAACTCTTTGGTAAAAACAGTAAAATCTTTATAACCCTGGAAATCACATAAATATAAATAAGAGAGAAGTAAATTGGAGATTAGAATAAACTAGTGAATATTTTTAAAAATATGAAAATAAATGATAAGGACACAGATGATTTCCTATTAAAAACAACAGCACAAAAAGTAGAATAGAAAAGACCAAACTAAAAAAGAAACAAAAAATTATCACTAAAATATTTCCAAATTTAAGAGATACATAAATTCTTTCCAACTTGAAATTTTACTTTCTTAATTAAATTTAAAAATCACACATTATGTGCTCCATATGCATAGAAAAAATACAATAACTAAAAGAACAAAATTATAAGATCACTTAGAGGCACAAAGTAGGCATTTAATAAAATTCTATACAAATTTCTATTAAGAATGGGTTCTATTTTTGATATAGTTATTTAAACAACAGAAATTATTATTATTAAAGATTCTTTAATTCACTATAATCGAAAAACAACTGACAAAAACATAAAATATTAGAAAAAATAAGATAAAAGTACCATTATTTTTCTGATATCAAGGACATGATAGTTATTACATTAACCACAGTATTTCCAGGGTCTAACCCATTATAGGGCACATAAACTGAGACAAATGAATAGTTATTATGAATAGAACATAATTTTTATATAAAGAGCTTACAGAAATTGCTCATAAAATATTAATACTTGTTCTTTATGAAGTGACAACTATGGCTAATAAATGTTCTATCGTGAAAATGTATCACTTAACAATGTAAAAAATATATTTTGTTATTCAGAAAAGTAATAATTTGAAAAAAAAGGAAGGGTCGAATTCACAAGAGAAAGAAAATACTAAATAAAATGTTTCAGCTTACTATAATAAAAAAATTCAAACAATTCTTTACTACAATCCTATTGGAATGCAATCGAGTTAAATGCTTCAAAAACTATTAAAATGTGGGATTTTAAAGAAAATAATCTACAACATTAAAAATTAATCTACACAAATAAAGATGTAGATTACAGCATTAACAGCAGCATAAAATGGAAGTAAATGTATAACTGGAAAGTGGTTAGGTAAATTATGACACCAAAGCAATTTTTTAAATGGCATACTACTATGTGAAAAACATTTTATGACATACTGTTAAGCTTAAAAAGTAGAATTTGAATCTCTGTGTGTATATAATAACCACTCTCCATGAATTGTAAAAATAAATAATCTTTGAGGAATTTTAATCACACATAAAACAAAATTAATCTTCTAAATAGCTACTAAAATGAGTCCCCTTTAAAAAGTATAAATTCTACAAACATTTCAAAGTCCAATTTTAGAGTATTATGACTAAAGTCTCATTTTTCACCGTAATATTAAGAAAGACTAAAACACAGTATTTGCCGTCCTAATACATGAGTCACCAACAAAAAGGACAGGCTATGACTAGATAAGAATATCTGAAATAAATTTTTGGAAAAAAACCCCTATTATTCATTCCAGGAAAAACAGGAGTGGAAGGCACTGAAAATGCACAGGACTTATCTAGTACCTATTATACTCACTCATTCCAGGAGGTGTGGCAGCAGACACTATCCATTACCCATCCATATCTTCTATCCTTCCCCAAGTTTTCTCTAACAATAGATTCTCAATATATTCAGCCAGCTCTGGAGCACTCTGGCAGGCATCCTCTATCTTAGCTTCGGGAGATAAAGCATGACTTCTCTAAATCAGTCATGGATTCTTGTACCCCAGGACTAGTGACTGGTCTAGGGATAACTACCCAATCTAGTTCTGACCAATGAGAAGTAAGCAGGTGATTGCACCATGCAACTTCCTGGAAAACTTTGGCATTCCTGATAAAAAGTAACAGACTAGCAAGCCCTCTGCACATTACCTCTGCCTCCCTCTTCTTCCTCCTGAAGTACAAGAAGCCTAAAAGGGCAACTCACCCCTTACATTCATCAGGCCAGCCTGAGCAAAGACATCAATGAAAAAAAGATCCAGGGTACCTTGTGGCATCCCTAAGCATGTATACCAGCCCTGGAGTTCTGAATTCTGGGGCTGCTTCTCATGTGAGAAAATAAACTTCTATTTTGCTTAAGTTACTAGAGTGGTTTTCTAATGCTTCTGGCTGATCACATTCCTCACTAATAAGAGCAAATAAATCTGAAATAGGTAAATGTGATTTTTATTCAAATACTTGCCACTTAATTTTTATCAAGAGTAGACAATATTTTTATTGAAGATATTTAAACAAGAGGTTGTAGGCAGAACAAAAAGAAAAAGAAACAAATAAATGATAGCTTATGGTAGAATCTTTAAGATTTATCTCTAAATTTAGTTTCTACAATAATCAGAGTCCTTTAAGAATATACAAAAATCTTATTCATAAAGCATAAATTTGGGGTGTTCATGAAAAAGTCTCATTCTCTCAGCCTCTGTTTTAATGATAAAGAAAAAGTACTCCATATCAGATATGGCTCAGGAAAATGAAGTGAATCTTCATATAAAAAATAACCATACATAATTCTCCCACTTTAAATGGGAATTGGGTTCTTATTTTTTCAACAGTTAGAAAACCAGCTTTTGGAAATTTCAGAAATTAAATTTTACATTTGGTAGAAAAAATGCACAAAACTTTTAAAAATTCTGATTATAACGATGACTAAGGCTCAAAGTAATCTAGTGATGAATCAACAACTAGGTCCAAATCCTTTGATTTTTTAAAAAAAGTTCTCTTTATTACTCTACACTTACTTATCAGGTAAATAAAAAAGTCAGAATATTTCACATGAATATCTCTACAAGATCATTAGTGCCTTTAATGATAAAATCATGAATCTTTTAAAATGTTTGAACACAATCTTGGTATAAAAATTTTCTTGGGGCAGTTCAATGCCACTTGAAAAAAAATCTCTATACAGTGAATATCACTAAGAACAACTTTAAAAAACGTTTTAACTTGCTATTCCTTTCTCTACAAAAAGTGAAGTTGCAGTTAAGGTTGAGCAGGAAATAAAAATACTGATATCTGCTGGTAGTTTGCATGCATTCAAATGCTTCAAAAAATTAGAGAAGTGACTGCAATTATTCACACTCACAAAACAAACTTTCACAAGAATTGTCATTTCACAAGTGTGAGTGTATGTGTGTGTGCACGCGCCAGTTCCACAGCATCCACAGCTTTCGCCAACCTTCCACGCCATTTCCAATTACCGATCATTAAATAAAAGCATGGGGAGTGGTTCATTGAGGCTCTTGATGTATCTTCTCCCAAAACATAAATCTACCTGAATGCATGCTGGAGCTCTCCATGTGTCCAGTTTCCCACTGTCTCCTAAAAACACCTATTCCTAACAGAAAAGGTAAAAAAAAAATTGGTTCATTTTTAGAAAAGCAAGACTATCTTCATAAGAACAGTAAGTGTCTAGCACAGTGCCTGGGACACTCTGGGCATTCAAGGAAAAGTATTGCTCTTTCCTCTATTTTTCAAGTCTATGCTCTGATAGTCACTCAATAAATATCTATTATTCAACAAATTCTAAAAGTGGATTTTTGGTTTAAAATATCATGAAAGACAACTTACTTACATATCACAAACTAACACTTTTCATTACCTATGATACAGCTTAGCAGTATCCATTTTCTAGCATGTTGGGAGTATTTTCATGTCAACTGAGTTACGAATAGTTTAAAAACTAAATTTGTATAAATTAGGAAATTAGTAGCTATCATAAAATAAGAAATAATATTTCGCATCCCATTTTGCAGTCAACTCAAGCCTACTGTTATAATCCACAATATTCCCATCATGGAAAATTGAGGTAGATTTTTTTTATATCAGTTACATCTTTAAAGAGTCGACTTTTGATTTCTGGGCCTTTTAAAACAAAATATGAACTCAAGTACAAGTCAATCATGTCTTTGGTTTAATTTTATTTTACTTTGTTCATTTCATCCTTTATATTCAATAAGGCACTTTCATAAGGACCAAAGTTTAATAGAACCATAATCATATGAATTAAACAGGCACTCCAGTACTGAGTGTCAGAGCAAAGTCAGAACTTAAAACGTAGCATAAGTGGTCCCTCAGTGCAGATAAGTATAAAAACAGAACCTGTAGCAGCATCTTCAGTAGCAAATCCTCCTGGTTCACAAATAGTAGACTTCTTTTCTTATGAAATTAATGAGTGCAAAGGACTTAGCTAAGAATATAATATATGTGAATGGAGGAAGATTTTCTATGTGTAAAAGCAATGAAAAAAATTACAAAAGAAAAGGTTGACAGATTTGGTTATGTGAAACTTTTAAAACATCTGTATATCAAAGACAAACTAAAAACTAGTAAGAAAACAACAAATACACCACGGGTTTAATACGATGAATATATACAAAGAGTCAAGATAAAATACTAAGACTCTAAAAAAAAATGAGGAAAAAAAGTATTAACAACTTACAAAAGAAAACAATACATAATTAGCTAAACATATGAAAAATGTTTTTATTCAATAAATAAATACTAATGAAAAGAGGTTTCGGGGTGGTTGGGTTTATTCGTATTTTACAAAAAGTGCTCATTGGCTACAGATTAAAATAGTTATTAATATGTTAAGAGCCTTTAAAATGTTATATATTTTTACCTCTTTATTTTCTTCCAATAATTTCTTAGGAAATATTCCAAAAAACCCATAATTTTATGCAGAGGTTTATCACAGCATTACTTACAACAGAAATGAACTGTAAACAACCTAAATGCCCTCCAAACTATGTAAATAATGGGCTGTCCAAAATGCATTATTATATACTCATTAAATTAAGTTCAGAGTATTTTTAATTACAAGAGAGAACACAATACAATGTTAAATTTAGATTCTAAAAAACTGTGTGTGTTAATATGATCTCAACAACGTAAAAAGGGGGGAAAAAAGCAAATAACAGCAGCACATTCACGGTCGAGGGAGAATCCCACCAGCAAGAAATGTTTTGGTGTTGGTTATGTTAACAGGGATTAACACTGTTTCCTGTGTGCTCTGCTGTACATTCCACGTTTTCTAAGGCTCTAGAAGAAAGGGTCTCTACCAGTTCATTACTAAACTTTCAGCACTGTGCCTGGCACATCGTAGGTCCTTAGAAATATCTGTTGACCAAATTTAAAGCCAAGAAAAAAATGTAAACATTTTACAGAAAAATTTATACACGCATGCATACGTATATACACAGGTAAATACACATATGTGTGTGGATGTGTGTATATGTATATGTACATACAAATAGAGTAGCAATATTCAAAATTAAAGAGGAAGAAACTTTTCCGCATTAGTGTTGGTATTTTTAATATGAAAAGCATAATAGTCTGGGTATAGCAGGTAAGGGTAACATGAAAGAAAACATCCAAAAACTGGCCCACCCTCCCCAAAAAATAATTTGTAAGAATAAAGTCAGAGGATATTATAATTTGCCAACTATTATATTTGTTCTTATCAAAATACAAATGAACAAAAGTACTCACTAGCTCTTTTATTAGAAGGTCACCACTGAGGAGTTTTACTCAAGAATGCAAAGACTGTCTCCTCATGTTTCATACTGGGAATTAACTGATAAGGAGCTAAAGGCTTAATGCAATAGAAAAAGAGCTACCTTTTGTCACAAGTCTGTAACTCAAAAGCAGATATAAACTTTTAATGTCTTTTTGATCGCTGCAATTATTAAGTCTCTGATGTTTAAATTCCATGGTTTACTTTATGGTCATCCACTTTTAAATTCAATATAGTGTCTTCATTCATGAAAAAGGAAACAGTAACATTGTTTTAAAAAAAATGTGATGTCTAAACTTCCTGAAATTAATGTTTGAAGGTTTCAGCACAGTGAAACTACGACTGGTCTGATAATATCAAAAGACATTGTTTAGAAAAAATACAGTATTTTAAAAAGAATTCTCCAAACTACTTTGTTGAAAGAAACAACATGTGAGTACATGTCCCTACAAACCAACAGAAGAAGCCACTGTTCCCAAATATTTAATATTAATCCTTGTACATTGTAAGTATGGAGCAGAATGTTCCATTCAGAGAAGCCAAGGCTTAGAGTCAGTAACTGGGGGAGGTGATGAATTTCAAATAAAAATCCCAACCTGAAAAATATAAAGGACAACCAGAGCCATCTTTTGCCATTTCCTATGAATATTAAATTATTGGTTCAAGCATGCTACATTTACCAATCTCTAATATCTCCATATTAGACTAAGGAAATTAGTAACACAAATTCTTCAACAAACTATTTCTGATTACTTAATACTTCATGCATAACACTGTATTAAGGTCTAAGTTTAAGAAAGCTGATAAGAACTGCATTTATTCGAAACATCAATCACTTCTACACTAAAAACTAGTGCACGAACATTTTGATATTTGCTTTCTACATGAAAAAAAATTCTATAAGATGTTTAAGAGTCCTAAGCAATTCAATATGACCTTGGACACACATATATCTATATAAAATGTGTACAAGCCAAGGAAAAATGTTTCCTCTCTACAAAGTTGTTACGTTTTCCCTTTTCTTAGAATATCAATTCACAGGTCTGCTCAAATTATGTTAGCTTTCTCCAGGAAAAAAAAAAAATTGTTCTGAAAAACATGTCTTTCCTACCTTGATGCCCAATTTATAAAAACATTATAATTAAATATCTCATTCAGTTGACTGAGGGGTAAGGAAGAACTGAAAAAAGAAAAAAGAAGGAAAAGAAACAGTTTTTCCTCTTCTGTCATTACTGTTTTTAACCTCACATGTCTCTCAAAGTGTTTAGCTCCATGGTGATAAGAACAGGGGAAAATATAGAAACACTGAAAGAACAAATTCCCTCAGAATATTTTAGGGTTTCTATTGCAAAGTTTATGGTGGCATTACAGAGGCATAAGTTGAAAATAGATTCTTATAACTTAGTAAGGATGTAAGATGAGCAAACGTCCTTTATAATAGTTTTTTAAAAATTTGCTACATTTTTTCCCTCCCCAAAACAGCATTCTGTTTAATTTAGTAAATTAATTTCCCAATGTGAAGAACACAGAAGAAAACATAATTATTGTTTAGGCAACAGGTTTCAATTTTGCCCCCCATGGAGACATCTGGCAGTATCTGGAGACATTAGTGGTTATCGTCACAACTTCGGAGGGGGAATGCTACTGGCATCTAGTGAGAAGAGGCCACGGAGACTGCAAAACATTCTACAATAACACAGCCTCTGTAACAAAAAATTACCTGGCATCAAATGCCAGAGTTCTAAGGTTTAGACCCTGGTTTAAAAGTATCTTTAACATTGAAATGCAAAGCTTCATTTGAAACCCAAGTTTCAAACCACAGTCCCTTAGGTCAAAGCAGGTGAGGAAGGCTGCCAGGCCCTCTGCACTCACACAGACTCATGCATGCAATCAATGGTTCTGCTTTCACAGTCAGGGTGTAGTCCTGAAAACTATTATGGGAGGAGAATTCACCATTCGATAACTTAGGAACTTAAAAATACATTTGCGAATAAACCTAGAAAGGTTTTTAAGATTTTTTAGCCAACTTAAAATAAGGATGATGACTTATTAAACTCATTATCACTACATATTTTATAGTAGTAATAACAGATAGCTTATAATTAATTCCTACTTATTGATCATTGCTTCCTAAATCTTCCCCTGAGCGTTTTAATTAGATGTCTTGAGGTGATTAAATTTATTTTTTGCTTCAATTAATATTTCCTGAACACCTACTCTCTGAATTGTTCTAAAGCCTGAAAACCAAATGGCAAACACAACAAAAAACAAACAACAAAAACTGCCACTCTCAAAGAACTTACATTCTGGCAGAAGAGCAAGCATAAGCAAGTCAATAAATAACGTAAAGGTCAGCCAGTGAAAAGTGCCATCCAGAAAAATAAAATTAAAAGCAGTATGATCAAGGTGGCTGGTTGGCTGTTTTCATCAATTGGTTAGTGACGAAAGGGCTCTCTATGAAGAAGTCATTTAAGAAGATCTACATGTCAAGAAGTAATAAGTTATGCAAAGGAAGTACATTCCAGGCCAGTTGAAGAGCAAGGAGAAAGACCCTAGAACATAAACAAACTTATTAGCATGTCCAAGGTGAAGAGAGCCAGTGTGGCTGATGGGGGCGGTGAGATGACATACAGCATCAGGCTGTAAGGGAGGTTGGAGGCTTTGGTAAAAGCCATGTGAAGTAGTTGCAGAATTCCTTGGCCTCATCATGTGATATGACGCAGAACGAGATGCAAATGACTTGCATTAAGAGGTGATCAGCAGAAATAAGGCATGCTGATAGAGTAGATGTGGAAACGTGACATACTGATGGATTTAGAAAGAGATGAATCAAGGATAACTCTTGAATGTCTAGCTGGAGCAAATGGGTAAATGATTCCCCTGAGGAATTCAGGATGGGATGTCTGCCTCAGTCCAGTTCTCCACCTACACAGCCATTGCCTTTCAGACTTAAGACTCCATGTTTTTGATTCTCACTTTCCAGATCTCTCCCCAACATCAGAAACACAAAGCAAAATACACATTTCAGATGCTTTGGGACCCTTCTCTGAGTTGCTCTTCTAGGAGTCACAGAAGGGCCCAAATGTACGAAATGGGTTTATGGTCCACCCTGGCCCTTCTCTTTCCCAAAGCTCACTGCAAAGAAATGCCACTATCGCTACTAACAAATGTTTGGCCTCTTTTTCCTACTCCCAATCCCACTCTCTCCCCTGACTCCTTCTTTTCTAATTATCTTCAACAAGCATGACCCTAAACTTCCATGATCAAAATCTCTCACAATTGAGGAAAAGTAATACTAAAGAAAATAAGTGGACAATAAAAACTCTCCAAGGGCGGGTTTCAGCTGAGAGGGAACACAGTTCCACCATTAGTCTCTTTGGAAAGACTCCTAACATTCTTGGCTGTGACTTAACTTGGGTAAATTGGTATTCAAGAAAGGTACAATTACCAGAGGGACTCAAGAGATGGCCCATTTAAACTATGGGATTAATACAATCTGTCTGGTGACCTAGTTCGAATTAACTAAATAGAAACCTCCCAACTGGTTAACTTATGACAGAAAATAGCAAATGTTTGCAGCTGACTTTGTCAGATCAACTCTACCTGGCCAATCTCAGCAGAGATAATAAGAGAATAAATAAAACATCAGAAAGATGTTTCTGGTAGTATGGCTTAGAGTGGACATAGCAGAATTATCTGGATCCCTTGTGGGACAGCTTGTACCCCAACAACGCAAGGATCCTGGTTACAGAGAACAAGAAGACTCAGGACATTAAAACAAACAAAAAAAGATTAAAAATTATCTCACCAAAAGAGACCGGACTAAAAGATAAGATAATTTAAAAGTAGAATTTTAGAGAAGCAATTAATGGGATTAAATTACATATAATAGGTCCCAATCTACTGATGACTGCACCCTCCACTGAGAAGCTCTCTCTATAAGAGAAATCTCTTTTGCAATCACCCTACAAAAGGGCTTCCCAAGTCTTTCTCCAGCACTAAAAGACACATTTGCATGCTGAATCACTTTGAACTCTTACCAAAGTAAATGCTTCTTAATAAAGACACATTTTTAACTATAAGTAAAGAATCAGGTGTGAGTTTGAAAGTAAAAACAATAACAACTTCTGAAGAATAAGGCGCAATTGCTCATCATCAAATAGTTTAAGCAACAGATCACTGTATAATCATGCCCTTCACTTCATTTTTATACTGAATACCAACTTTATTTTATTTTTAATTAAGTATCAGGGAAGGGAAATTTTCTCCCTACCCTTCATGATTCTTTTGGCTGATCTAATAATTAAACTGACACAAGACAGATTAACAGGAGGAAAAAAACAAATTTAATTCATACATATAGAGATATCATAGGTATGGGACTTGAAGAAATGACCAAGGCACACAGCTTTTATGTTTTTTTAGACAAAGAAACAATAAACTTGTAAGGAATTGATGGGGCAAAGAAATGTAGGCTTGAGTGCTTAATTAGTGAGGAATCTAAGCAGAGTTTGAGCTTTGTTACTACTCCAAGTAACCCAAATTAGTAAAGAGGTAACAAAGTCTGCTTATACAGGCTTTTCTGCCCTAAATTCTGTCTGATGATAAGAATGTGTCTCTACCTCCTGGTGCGAAGAAGATACCTTTTACATGGGAGACTAATTTCTTGCTTTCAGGGGGACAGAAAGGAAGGTCAGAGTGTCCTTCTTGTTACTGTTTCTCAAGTAACTTTAATTCGAAATAATCAATATGCCACTCGGGCATACTATGGGGAAGCCTGCCTTGAGCTCCAAATACGAATATTAGAAATGTAAACATTTTATCCTAATGTAAATTATTCTTAAAACACTGATTCTCCTGTTGACTGAATGTTGATAACTGCATTTTTAGGGCACTTTAAAAAAAATCATGAAACTTACTCAAACATTGATTTTGTTTGGTATACAAATACCTTCTATGATCAACCATATTCCTCTCTGTAAGGATACAAATTTTTTAAAAAATCTATCAGTAATAAAAGATAATTTCTTTTTCTAAGTAATTTAAATTTTGTAGGTGATAGAAATTCAACAAATAAAATGCTGATAGCAGATCTTTTACTGCATAATTGGGTTTACAGACTTCTGACATTATGCTTAAACACAGTAAAGCTATACAGACACATTTCATGGATACTAAGATACATTTGCTTGAAACAAGAAATATATAATCCAATTTCTATTATTGTTTAAACACGTTTAATTGCTTTCATTCCAGTGAGATCACTAAACAATGCTACATACATCTATTCCATTAGCATTAAGACATGATACGTGGCTTTCTAATTGAATTGTCTGAAAACACATTAATCTTTAGTTGGTACTTCCTTTTAAAAATGTGTTCTGTGATGTCACTATGGCTTTATAAAAATAAAAAGCAGAGCTTTGCAATAAGAGAGGCATTCTGACAGAGAACAGATATTATTGGGGTGAAGAAATGAAAAAAAAATTCCCAGGTTGGAATCTTGGAGAAGTATAGTTCAGGAACATTTTTTATCCAAGGACGAACAGAGTCTGCTGAGACAGAAGCCAAAGAGCCATGCCATCCCACTGTCCACAGCTCAGAGGGAAAAGGGCCCCCACAGGAATATTTTAACAAAAAATTATCCTGGAAACTTAATACACTCCGAAATCTTTCAAAATTAATAAAAATTCCATTTGGTAATGAAATATAAGATGCATATGAACAACAAAAAAAAAGTTTACAATGAGTTCATTTATTCAACACAAACAAGTTACTAGCATCAAGTGTTAAAGAGCTATTAGAGGAGAAAAAGAAAAGCTAGTAGAAGAAGCTATTTTCATAGAGGTAAAACCATGAAGAAAAAAAAAGAGTCATTCTTTGGAAAATGAGGCAGAAAATAGAAAAGAATGAGGGTAATATAGTAATATCACAAGCAAAGGAAAGCCTAAGAATATGAAGATTGAGAACTGTGTACTTTGAAATTAGAAGGTCAAAGAGTTACAGAACTTTAAAGGCAGAAGTCACAGTATAAAAAAGTTAGGTATAAACAATAGAGAATCACTGAATACTTTTTTCCTAAGATCATGAATAAGTCAAGGATGCCATTCTCATCATTTCTAGTTAGCCTTATATTAAAAGTTCTAGCTAGTTCAACAAAGGCAGGAAATTTAAAAAGCTATAATAATGGGAAAGGAAGAAGTAAAACTATTATTATGCATAGACATCTATCATGATGATGTATGTCAACAGCCCTGTAACACACACACACACACACAACGGTAGAAGTAGCAAGTGAATTTAGAAGTTTTGCAGCTCAATGTACAAAAAGAAATTGTCTCTATACTTAGCAGTTGAACTGAAAATGAAATTTTAAAATACTACTATTTAAAAGAACATAAAAACCTGACACGTCTAATGAAAGATACTGAAAACTATAAAATACTGCTGAGAGAAATTAAGTGGAGAGGTTTGTGGAGAAGATTCAGTATTATCAAAATGTCCATCTCTACAAGTAGAAAAACAGGTTCAATGAAATGCCAGTCAAAATCTAGCAGACTTTTATGGGGAAAAAAAAGATGGACAGGTTGATTCTAAAAGTTATAAGAAAATGCAAAGGACCCATATTAGTCAAAACAATCATGAAAACAACAAAGTTGGAAGCTTCATTCTTTGACTTCAAAATTTATAAAGTTATAGTACTCAAGACCATGTGTAACTGGCACAAAAACAGACCAATGGAACAGAAAGGAGCTCACAAATGGAAACACACATATTGATTTCAATCAAGACATCAACTCAGTTCAATAGAAAAAGTCTTTTAAACAAATACTACTGAATATACATATAAAAACTTCAACAGTTACATATATAACAATTATTTCATATATAAAAAATTTAAAAATAGGTTATCACCTTCATTATAAAAGATAAAATGCTAAAGCATCTTTAAGTAAGTAAATATAAGAAAATATATTCCCTATATTGTACAGGCAAGGATTTCTTAGATAATACACAGTAAAGCACTATCCATAAAAAATAATAAATCAGACTTAAAGTTAAACTTTCTGCTCAAAAGACATCATTAAATGTGTGTATATACATTTATTACTTAAATGTATGTTTTAATACATATTTGAGATCTTACAAATCAACAAAACAAAAACAAAAAACAAAAACAAAAAACAACCTTTAAGCAGAAAGATTAAAAGTTATTAAAAGAGTAATAGGGTAACCCTCCCTGTCCCCCACTTCTTGTTTTCCTCACACTGGAAATAAGAATGACAGGGATCTGAGGGTGGGGGTGGGTGGCAAGATTTGTGCTGGAGAGGTAAAGAGAGCTGAAGGATGTTGATAGGAAAAGAAAAACATGAGGAGATGAGGGAGGAGAGAAAGGCTTAACAAGACTAGAGAAAGGATTAACATCTAGAGAAGGCAAGAGGACTACAGGACAGACAGAATAGAGAGGTTAACTGCAGAAATGAGCAGGCTGTCACAAAGCATAGAGCTAAGTGAGAAGAATTGAGGAAATGCAGGTTGCAAACCGGTACCGGTGGGTGGCCTGTTAGCAACCAGGCCTCACAGCAGGAGGTGAGTGGTAGACCAGCAAGCGAAGCTTCATCTGTATTTGCAGCCGCTTCCCAGCAGTAGCATCATGGCCTCAGCTCCACCTCAGGCCATCAGACATTAGATTCTCACAGGAGCACCAGTCTCTGGTGCCAAAAATGTTGGGGACCGCTGCTCCCCAGGTTGTATCCATGGACTTGCCATAAAGTAGTGTTTGACTCCTCCTAAACCTAATAATCAATTACTACTGATTCTTAAGTGTCTTAATTCCTTGATGCCCTCCAATGGCAAATGTACTGATAGGAGAACCTGGAGTTATTACTGTGCAATGGCTATAATACTAGCCTAAAATAAATGAGAGAATATCTGGCAAAAGTCTAGAATCCCTCTTTTGAATGATGTATGCATGGTGTCAACAGGGATTAACTTTTATAGAAAGCGTGCACGGGCCCATCTGTTTCCTGCTCTTTAAACGACTTGTTTTGCTACTTTTAACAAATCACTATGCCTTTGGGCCTTTATTTACCCTTCAGATAGAGATGTCACAGACTAATAAACATAAGAATCCTTAAATTAGCCAAACATTCTAAATATGGAACATGCTCTCTAGGGTAATTCACTCACCAACAAGTGGAACTTAACATTCAATAAGTGGTCCAATAAAGGAGCTCATTCACCTCATAGGGAGCACAAGATGCTAACTACCTTCCCTGCAGCACAGTCTGCCTGCTCTGGAAGGTACAACTTTCTGTTCTCTGCACATCAGAGTACTCTTTTTGAAAACAAGATTTTACCCTAATTTCAACCCATTTAAGAAGTCTAATAACTGTTAAGTTCAAATACCGTCTCTCTTCTGAAGAAGAATTCTATCCTAAGAAGAATTAAAATGTTTTCATCTGTGTGAGTCAGTGTTTTCATCACTACCGTATCCTTCTTTTTCTTAGTCAGAGAAGACAGCACTTCTACAATAATGGATAAATTTTTTGTCAGCCCCAGCTATCACACTGTACTTTACAAAATCCGAAAGTTCCTGAAAACAAATTCTGAGTCAACTTGATCACAGCCTTGCATGGAATATGACTTCAATAGATATTGGAAAGGAAAGGATGGACAACGTGAGCTCAGCAATGTCACTCTGATCAGGCAGTCTCAACGACACACGCAGTAATCAGCCGATCTCTTCCCCTGAGCAGAACAAGCTGCTGACAACGAGCAATTAGTGTTCTGACACAACTCCAAGAGGCTTGTCAATGTAAACTATTGGACAGCGACAAAAATGTCAAATCTCCACGATACAGTCTTTTTGGAGCTCTTCATTAGAGTCAGCCCAGGTTTATGATGAAATGCAAAAGGCATTTGTGAGGTGCTGCTGCCAGTGCAGAAGCAGTGATAGGCCTGCTTCCAAATGTGACATGGCACTGTCCCACTGAATGAGGTGCCCTCTCGGATAATATCTGTAGCAGAAGCAGTATCTCTTCACCCATAGGGGCTTGGGGACTTAAACAACAGTTCCATTTTCTAATTACTCTGGGAGAGGGGAGAAGGAAATGTCTTTCCCTCCCCTTAATTTTCCTTGCAAGTTATACTTTCTGTAGTCCAGGGCACACATCTCTCTCTGATCACATCGATCAGTACAAATCGAAAAGGCTGAGGGCAAAGAGTTAAATCACTCCCCAAAAGCAGTATTTTATATAAAAGCTCAAGAAAAACTACAAGTCTGCCAGAGAAACAGTTCTCTCACTGAATGAGAAGTGAGATTAAGACTCTGAAACAGTAATTACAAAAGCCAGTTATTGTCATGTGGGCAGGAACTCCATGGTCACTGCCAATAGAAATTTACTGCCACACATAAAGGACAGTGACTTCCTTAGTTGTAAATGTTATGAAATAGCAACAACTCATTTTAATAAAATATATGCTACAAAGTGGTTTCTTCTTCAAAAGGTCCAAGCATTAAAAGCTGGCCAATCAAGATACAGCTCTTCCCTGGAAACAGGATTCTCAAAAAACCCCAGTTCTCAGATGGAAGTCATGAACTAAACAGAATATTTACAGTCAGCCAGGGAGTAACAGTAATGACAATTTCCTCTCTGATTTATGACACTTTACAGTTTACTAGCGAGCATTTTCGGGCTCATCATCTCGTTTGGGAATGTGGGCCAACCCCACGCAAGAGCAGGAGCATCCTAGCAACAGACAGACCACATGGCTTTGTAAAGGTCCCAGGAAAAGCAAAGTAGTCCTCTGTTCTTGGAGGAAACAAACTAACAAAATCTCAATAACTGTATCTTCTCTTGTGCTGAGAAACAGTTAAAATGCTATTCTGCAGACCACAGTGTTCTTCCATATTTGAAAGCAACACCCCAAGACTGCATTCAGTGAACATGCCCGATAAAAGGGAGTCAGAAAAAGAAAGACAGCAACTACTTAAGAAGCCAGACTTTTGCTTTTCTTTCTTTCTATCTTTCCTTTTTGTTTTTGTTTTGTTTTGTTTTGTTTTGTTTTCAAGCATTCATACTCATAGGAACGGGCCTACGTTGCTCTTTTATATCTGGAAATACCAGAAAACAGACACAAACTCCAAAGAGCACCATGCCCCTGCTTCTATCTTATGACAAAAGGAAGAGAGTGAACGTAAAAATGAAGTTATGACCTAATCACAAGGACAGAGAGATCTGAAGCAGCAAACTAGAGAAGGCAGAGAAATGCTCGAGCGTCCAGAACACACGCTACCAGACATGACACATCACTGCCTTCCTTGCCAACAACGTCCATGTACCAGGTGAGAGGACTGTCCCTAAGGCAGTGTTGACTGGAGCTGTGGTTTCATATCAGTCTAGGGGACTCCAAGTCTCGAAGAATGGCAAGAATTCAGGACAATATTTTATTTTAACCAATTTACGGAAGACCGATGGATCACAAAAATCGAATGTAAGGCTGGCTGGAAATCACCTGGGAACTAAACAACAGTGTACCCTCTTGTTGTGAACCTTGAAGAGAGAATAACTTCTCACACTTCTCACACTTCTCACACCTCTAGAGAAACAGAGACCCTAGTGTACAAGGGTGGGGAAGACGATTTGATTAAAAAAAAAAAAAAGTACTCAACTTATTTCATAGCTTCCTTAATGAAGGAGGAATTCATCTGGTAGAAGACCAGAATGGCTGTTTTAAGGAAAGAATGAGCCTGTTTTATTTTTCCTGTAGGTAGTTAACAAGTCAGTGAATCAGTCAAACTTTCTATTAACTGAGCATCTACTATGGAAAGAAAAATCACTGACAAGTTAGCCATTGCTCAAATGCTGTCCTCAGACCTTGGCCAGGAAATAGTAGCTAACTGTTGTGATTCAGGTAAACAAAACAATGACGAAAACATTTAAAGGAGTAATGGTAGTTAGCAATTTCTCTCTGGTGTTTTATTCTCGACCACAAAATAGACCACAAATTTCTCACTTCAACTCTTTTTCTCTCTAATGTTTTTTTCAGATCAGGTCCACCGCTTCATTCATCTGAACTTGATTTCATTCCAAACCCCACTTAGAACAAAGTCAAACACACATCTCCTTCTCTCTCTTTCTCTCTTCAAAAATAGAGAAAAATAGAAGGGGGCAGAGATAGCCCACTTTGAAAGAACAAGAATGAGGATTAGGAGACCAGTTGAAAATAACTTATCCAAATCCTTTCCAAAAACAAATTACACTGGATTCTTATCTAAACAAAAAACCTGTCTAATTGTCTTTGCCCTGAATAGTAAACTTCACAGAATCAGTAACTCACTGACTGTGTCCTAACTTGTTAAGAGTCCAAGTAGCAAATAAATAAGTTTATTTCTGGATGAGAATAGTTCACTGCAATAAATCTGAGTGCTACAAAAGAAAACCAACTAATACAAACCGCGACATTGTGAATAAAAAGACAACGGTTACGAACTATTGAGTACGATTATGCAAAATCTAAACCCATGAAGGCATCCATTAGTAAAATAGACAGGAGAGATAGAATACTATGTACTGGTGACAATATTTTGTAAACAAAATAAAAATTTGCTTTCTTCAACCATTTAAATACTAAGCTCTCTCAATTTGATGCTTAAAACTAAAAACATATTCTGACACCAAGGAATCAAAGTCTGAGTGTATCCTAACACTCAATACAACAATACAAACTTATAAAATAATCCAAAACTTGGCAATATTTGTCTAATATAATTCAAATCAGTCTCTCCATGGAAGGGATTAATGTCGCAAAAGTGAACTCCAGCAAGCTGCTGCTGTATGGCTAAAGAAACTTCAAAGGCAGCACCAAGTTCTTACATTAACAGCTGCTCACACACATTCTTTTAAAAATCCTCACTTTCTTCCAGCGGTGGAGTTTCCCAAAGAATTCCAGGCTAAAATCTAAATTAAATAGCACCAAAACTGAGTGATACCACAAAACGCCGACTTCTTTTAAAACAACTTTGACACTAAATCTTTACTTGGAAGAGAGGACAAAGGACAAAGTTCTCATCATTTGCTCTGTTTACATCGCAATGGCTTCGGGACAAGAAACTGTGGGGGTCATTACTGGCCAAGTGGTTGAAGTGCATCACTGCTCAGGAAGAATGCCTCTGTTAAGGGTAGACACTTAAAAGAAGCCCACTGGAAGCTAAGAGGGTTGTGGCACACCAAGTTATTTTGAGCCTCAGAGACCGAGACCCACAAATGCTCAGAAACTATCAAAACATCACAGAAAACAAGTACTTTCAGATCCAGGGGAATGTTTGTTGCTTACTTGAGTCTCTGCGGTGTGATGATTTGAAAACCAAACAATAACCCAAGTTATTATACCCAAGTTATTATAAACTGCAGCATGAAATGAAATAATCAGAGAGCTAAGTTAAGGCAGAATGCCCTAAGTTCTGCAGTGCTGCATGTTAAGTTACGTGGAGCTGCTCCAGCACCAGGAGGAGCCGAGAGGAAAGGCACGTCAGACAGAACATGGCTGCGGACAGATACACCATATTAAAAAAAACAAGCTGGTAGGGACTCTATCCTTCAATCATCCCTTGAAAATTACCATGTACAGCCTTTGGTTCACTTGGCTTTTACTCTATCTTTCTGTCATGGGAAAAGAAGACATTTCTTTTAAAACTATATTATTTTTCTACTCTTCCTATATAGCAGCTTATTTAAGCTCCTTCACTTAAAAACAATCCTCACATCTACATAGAGAAACACACCTTACACAAGAAAATCTCTGCCTACAAATCACTGGAAATAAAAGTTAATGAGAAAATGCCAGAGTCCAGCTTCTCTTTAAAGAAGCTCTCCCTTATCCTATGAAACGGTCACTACCTACTGAAATAAATACTTGCAATTTAGAAGATATTAACTTTAACACATACCATATATAAATAGTAAAGAGTTTCTGGCTACTATCACCTTCAGTCAGTCCTTTATTAATAACTGGTGTGAGGTTTTTTGTAAATGGTGAGCTCTGTGTTCTGTGATAACACATTGGCCAATGTTAATAACAGTTACTCTGGATAGTAAAATTATAGATGATTTTCATTTTCATCTTTATGTTTATATGCTTTCATACATTTTCACAAGTACGTATTGTTTTTATACAAGTTATTATTTTTTTTTTTTAATTTGCTGGAGGACAGAGTGTTAAATGAGATTTTCTTGATGCTTCAAACAAGTACAACTGAATGGATGTTATCCCAAAGGATCAGCAAAATACAACTAAAGGATCAAATTACAGCAACAATGAATGCTGGACCTTGGCCTGAAACTGTAAACTAATGAGCTCTAATACTCTTGCAGAGTGAATGGCCATACTTACACAGTTGTTTCCATCTTTAAAATAAGGCCACTGTGTAATAGCAATGGGGACATCATCAAATTTTACGGTTGGGGACAAATAGTCACACAGAAATAGAGACAGCTGGTCTTCACACCTTGTTTTGCAGAGCTTTCCAGATTACAGAAGAGGTGGCTAACTCTACAGACAAGACTAATTTCTATTTCATTGATTTGAGCAGAAAGCTTTTTTTAAAAAATAAATAAATAAATAAGGGTGGGAAGCTTTCATCAGGATTAGCATTCATTCAAAAAATTTAGATTTCATTTCCACAAAGTTAGAAGGCATCTGCTACTGAAGGATAAGACAGAATCAAACATAAAACTCCTTCAGATATTTTTACACTCATTAAGAACTTCAGAATTCTTAACTGAGGTCTTACAATCACTGTATCCATTAACGAGAGATACCAACTGCCACAGAAAAATAATTTATACAAAGTCATCCAGGAGCCATAAAGTGACATTAAATTCCTGCTAAAGGTAAGCCTTTCACACCCATGTTTAAGTGTTGGCTAATGACCCAATTATTTATACAATATGCAAACTGAGGACATAACATTGGGTGATTTGTATTTGGAACTGAAGCAGAGTCTCTTGGCTCTTAATTGCAAAGAGAGCTTAAGTGAAAGGTGAATTGGGTACTAAACAAGTCCTCATGACAAACAGATCACAGTTCTTAGGAACAGGAACTCTTTATAACCACAGCCTACATCATTACTATGAAGGTCTTTGTAATTATATCAGGGAAAAGTGCTTAACTAACAATATAATAACAAATTTTATCTAGGTTATTCACTGATATAAAATACCTGACCAGTCAGTTTCTTAGAAACTCACTCTAAAATCTTTCATATTATTAGATGTACTAATAATAATAATTTTACAATCTGAACAAGTTATCTTCAACAACTCCAAAATGAACGTGGTGTCTAATAAACAGCAATGCCATAGATGAAGACAACCTAATTCACATGCTAGTGCACATCTACCCACAGACATAGAACAGCAGTTACGCCTGCCTGCAAAACACAAAATTACAGTGAGCTATGGCTTTCTCCTACTTCCTGTCAAAAGATGCATTCATCTGACATGCCTACTCACATTTACTCCAATATGAAAATACACATTTATCCATGTATTAAAAAGTCAACTCACATTACATATTGAAAATCTCATCTTTCTGCTATGAATTGGATAAATCTGCTTGTCTTTTTCTCTTTAGAGCAAAATCAGTAAGATAATAAGTGCTGGGCAGTACTCTTCATGCACCATCTGATCTAAAAATAATCTTCATTTATATTTATTCCTAAATGACCTATAAGTGTCCTCCACTTCAAAATGAACATGATTATATTTTAAATTTCTGCTACAAAATGAACTGAAACAGTCAACTTATTATTCCATAAAGAAAAAAAAAAGACTCACTCATGTCATTGCCAGGTGCTGACTAGATCTCAGTAAGTATGCTGACACATCATTTTGAGAAAGGAAAGAAAAGGACATCAAAATTCTGTCCTAAATATGAGAAATACTTGATGAGTGGGACAAGTTAGAGGAAGCAAAATGGATACAATGTTAACTTCTAGAATTTCCTTCTACCTCAATTGTGCTGAGGGATTAAACTGAAGCTCCAGGCAGCAAGACAGCCCCCTGGATTTCTCTTTCTGAGAGATATGGTGGGAGAATGAACTGGAGCTGGAAGACAGGCAACAGTTACTACCTTGTTCACAAAGAGATACATATAGAGTGAAAGAACGTTCTAACACAGACTCACAAAATCGGAACTGCTTACAAATGTCAGATTTTCTTCTGCCTTTCATTCCACCTCGGGAAGATATTTGCTTTCACAAATGTATATCTGCCTCTAGGATACTTTCAAACTCAAAGAACAAGCCTCCCTTCCTAATTTTCTCAATCAAGATGGAGAGTAGAAAACATTTAACAGCATTCCAAATAATTTGTGCCAATTTAGATGATTCATGTATTGCTTTCCCAGACTAAATGGTCTACGGCCAGTGCTTTCAAGTCAACAAGGGTGCGGAGAGCAGGACCTAATTACAAATCTGAGTCACCGTCTACAAGCTCCCTCAGCCCAGTAGGCCATCCCCCACAGAGGCACCATTTCATTTGAGGTATAAAAACAAGCCAACTCTACAAATCCTTTTATATAAAAAAATAAATCAATAAATGAGAAGACATCATTCTACAAGAAACAAAAATATCAGTTCACTGAATTGATTTTTCAAAAAATTTTTTCAATAGGCTTTTTCTCTTAAAAAGCACCTATAATGCTAAAGTTTTTAAAATAATAAAATGGGTATAAAATATATTACAGGATGATAGCTGAACTTTCTTGTGTCTATATCTGGCCAGATGTACAAAATGGCATACGATCCTGAACGCTGTTTGTCTCCCAATGAGAGAGCTTTTGTAGCTCTTTCCATAGGGGCCTTACTGATGGGATGTTTTTACTTGGTGGCTATAATCTTATAACATGGGCAACATTTTAATTTAAGATCCTGGGTCCACAATAAGGAGAAAAAAACTAGTATATTTAATTAAAATTAAAAGTAGAATCCATTCTCTTAACAACAACCAAAAAAATGCGTGACAAGGCACAAAAACCTAAATTTGATTTCAACAAAAGATGTTATTGTTTTCCTTCCTGTAACATGGATACAATATATATGAATTAAGGGGAAAAACATCTTTTGAGTTTACTGTTTGTTCACATGTTAAAGATGTAAGCAAAGATAACAACTTAAAAAAATCTTTTTTGATTGTCATAAATCTTTCTCTGATACTTATCAATAATTATATTCCCCATTGAAAAAATTATTAATCTCTGAATAGAAATGACTATTTGGTTCCCAGTTCCAATAACAACATTCCAAACAAGCACAAGGGGTAACAGGAATTCTCCAACAGCAAAAGAATGAGTTTTCTGAATGCAGAAGTTAAATGACCTAAGATGCATTTCAGACAAGAATGATAAAAAATGATCTCCAAGGCTCACATTGGGGCACAAAAGGAAATAACAACACAGCAAAGATTTCTGAAATACATCAGTGACTGAAATACAGAGGTGGGCGGGGGGGGGGGCAGAGTTTGCCATCCCAAAATATGCCTTTTGGGATACTGATCATTTTAAGCTGGTTATTTTTAAGAAGCAAAAGACACTGAAAGAAACTTTGACTTTCCCACTAACTGCTTAAAAGAACTAAGATAGAGGACCTGCTTCTAGAAGGAAAATATCCTCTCAGAGAACTATAGTTTAATGTGAATTAGTGTGTGATTGACAGAGAGGAACCTCACAAGGCCCTTTTCATCCCAGTCTTCTCCGTGTCCAGTTGTTAAGGATGGCCCAGCAAACATTTACCAAATGCTTATTTTCTATCTCAGTATGAACTGCCTTCCTGACCTCTTAAGTCACAACCCACCACCAACACTGTCCTTAGCTCAACACAGCATATAAGCCCTAACTGCCTGGTGTGTCCTCCGGTTTCACATTTGTGTGGAACTCCCATATGTGCCAACATAATAAATGTGGTCATTTTCTTCTGCTAATCTGCCTCATGTTAATTTAATAGTCTAGACAGAAGAACTTAGAAGGGCAAAAGTAAAATTACTGCCCCTGCCCACAGTACTGTTTCCAGGTACCACGTTTCACAGTCTATTCACAGGAGTGGATGCTTTTAAAACTGCTGCTACCAGTACAAAGAACAAACTAACAACTGACAATTTTAAAAGCACATTAGTAAATTTTGTAGATGTGACGATTAATTGTCAGAGTGCAGAAAAATGCATAGATTTACCTAAGTTTCCCAAAAGCATGCATACTGACCACAGGATGAATAGAGTTACTTAAATGAAAAAGCAGCCAACACATTCTAAAGAACCCATTGATGGCACAGTTGGTCTAAAAGTGTTTTTGCATGTTCCAAAGCTGTGCAGGAGTGCAGAATCAAATACAGAAAGCGAACTCAGCAGCAGACCAAGCACCAGATTCCAGAAGATAAGATAAAAGGCTGTCGGCATGTTGATTAAACTCATCAACCATTTAAAATCTGACACATTTACTATAGATCATTAGGATACCTAGAAATCAATCTTCAGACAAATATCTGAGAACAAATCTATATCCTCTTTCCATGACCCTGAATTTATTCTAAACGCCTTTGCAATTTTAAACAACAAATATATATCGTATCTACATTTACCTGAAGTAAAAAGCATGCAAAAATCATATTACACTTGTGTGATAAAAGGACAAACAAATGCATAAGGAGAATAAAGAGCAAAAACCCTGACAGTGGTTTCTCAGAGGAAGAGAAAGACACTGCAGTTTATGGGCCTTACCTTGGATTGGTAAAAATTCGATTTCTCTAGTGTGTTATAAGAGGGTGCATACAGATAGTCGTTACATTATTCCTTATATATAGTTACCATATTTGGAGTATTCGTAATAATTTTTGAAATTCCAACAAAGAATTAGAAGTTTGGGTGGAGACTGTTCTAAGAACAGGTCTACATTGCCAAACAACACACCTATACAAGGGGACGGTTTTCAGGCCAGTTCTCCAAGAGTATTTTCAGCATTCCCAGCCCAAGTGGGTTGATTAAAAGGCAAAACCTTCGGACAGGAGAGGTGGGGGATTCTGAAAGCAATATATTTTGTTCTCCAGTCTTTCCTAAATCATTACCTGTTAACTATTAAGAGTGAAGAGGGTGCCAGTCAACACCAACACTCCTTGCCAGTTTAATTTAACGTTATTATTGCCTTGCTTTGCAATTACTCCCACATCCCCCAGGGAGAAACTAATGGATTACTAAAAATAAAATGGAGATTAAGTGAATCACTTGGGATGTTTTGGCTCCCAACACAAATTGGCTTAAACAAAAAGAAAATGTATTGGCTCAAAAGCTTAGACTTCTGCAGGAGAGACAGGCTTCAGGGCTGGCTTCTCTGTCCTCCGCTCTGTGTGGCTTCTTGCTCAAGCTGCACACCAGACCTCACGCTGGCACAAAACAACGTCCAGAAGAAGAACAAGAGAGGCTCTTCTTGTAGCTCTATTTATTAGAAGACCTCTGCCAGAAGTTCCTGGCAAATCTATCTCGGAGTCTCATAGGCTAAAAGAGAATTACTGGACCATGCATGAAATCATCCTTCTGGCCAGGTAATGCCTAGCATTAGCAGATGCTTTATCTCTGATGAGTCAAATGTGAACAAAGCAGGGATGAGAATGCCCCCAACCAGGGCCCACCCTGTAGCTATGGTTGGTTCCTCAACCCCATAATATAGGAGATCAACTGAATGTACAATATGGCTCCAAACTAATACCCACTCTGCTGGTATTTACAGGGAATAGCCTGAGCAAGACTGTTTGTCAGAAGATGAAACTAATCATTATAATCATATATTTCTATATAAAGCTATAGACTCAAAAAGCAGATGAGCAAATAAACTGATTCCTTTGAGAGATCAAAATTTAAAAAACTTTGTTTTTATATAAACGTTGTTCTACTGCTCCAATCAGAAATTTAAAGACAGAAAGTTAACACATTTTAAAGCAAGTAGGTCGTAGGAAGTATGCTACAGTACTTACTATATTCTCGTGCCATTGTTTCATAAATTCAGACAACTACCATCCACAGTAATAATGTATAACCTAGAAAAAAGTTAAGAAAAATAGAAAATTGTTGGAAAAATAGAAAAATAAATAGTTAAGTACACAAGAAATTTCACTAAAATAAAAGTTGCAAAAGTTTTATTTCTTTTCTGAGAGAAACCAGCATTTTTTAAAGTAAGCAGCTGTACTTAAACTAGAAATTGGAGATATCTGTAATATTAGAGTATCTCTAAATACTTTCAAGTTCAAATCATCCGCATCTAGATCATCAAAAAGAACAAAACAAACAAAATACATCTTAATCAAGTAATACTGCCCTTGGATGCTATTTATAAAACTGAAATGAAAACAGGATTATTAAATGTAGCTCAAAAATCATGTAGTCTACCCCTTACAACAGATATATACTTTATTCAATACGATGCATCCTAAAGTTAGATAAATCAGGTTCAATTTCTAAACTCAGAGATCTAAGGAAATAGTTCTCAAAAAATTTACTTATACATATCTGATTCAAACATTTGACACTGCATTTTAATATAACCTTTGAATATTCAGCAGACCATGGGATGCTAAAGAAACACCTATAGAATTGGGGACTCTAAGACACTGGAATGGCTTTTACTACTCAAAAGTTAAAGATAAGTGTGTTGTCTCTACTCAGACCCCAGAACAAATAACAATATGGCAAATCACACTCTTAACTAAGAAGGACTTAAATCCATGCTACCCAGGGATAGTGTGCCTTGACGAGGTTGGGGATAGCTAATGTCCATGTATCTACAAACACCACATCTCATTTTACTTTCCCAGTATATGTAAGCTTCAACAATGTTGCTGGCATTAGTTTGTAGGGGAGGAAAAAAAACTTTTCCTCTACCCTCTCAGGTTTAGTTCTTCGAGGCCTGAAAATTAAACTGACAAAGACAAAATAGAAAAAAAGGCATATGTTTCTTTATTGATGTTAGTCTTTTTACATGCTTGGGGATGTCACAGAAAAGAAGTGAAAACCCCAAAAGGCAGTTAGATGCAGGGGCATATATATCATTTTAACAAGAGGCAATAAACAGTGAAGTGACTAGACAAAGGAAAAGGGGATTTGGGTTCCAAAGGATGATAAATTGGGGAAGATGACAAGGAAACCTATGATAAAGACTGTACGACTTGTTACATAGTCTCTGGTGATAAGAATTGTTCTCCTCTTCCTATTAAGGTAGATGGGTGCCCCTTTACAAAGGGAACTCATGCCGACAGCAATTCCTGTGACTGCTATTTCTCAATTTCCTTCAGCTCACAATAATCCTTATGCTAAAGTGGCATCTTCTGGGGGTGGCATATCTTGATCCCCTTCAAGATTATAAAAATAAAAACACTATTAAAATAATAAAAGTACAAGTCAAGTTGGAAGAAGATATTTACAATACATATATCCAGCAAAGACCTCATTCAGAATAAAGCATATCAAAAGGTGCTCAACCTCATTCATTACCATGGGAATACAAATTAAACCCACTGTGAGATAAAATTACTTAACTGATCAACATGACTAAAAGTAAAAACCTAACACCACCAGGTCTTAGGATGTGGAGTACTTCAGCTCTCACATACTGCTAGTAGGAGTGTGAACTGGAAAAGTGTTTTGTAATCTAACGAAGCAGAGCATGAATGTACACTGTGGTCCAGGAATTCTACGCCTGGGAAATGCCTGCCAGGAATGCACATATAGATAGATACACAGGTCCCAAAGACACATACAATAATCATCAAAGAAGCATTCATTGTAATAGTCAAAACTCAGTAACAAATAAATTGTGGAGTAGTCACATGATGGAATACTATACAGCAGGGGTCAGTCATCTTTTTCTGCAAAGGGCCAGGTAGTCAATATTTCTGGCTTTGCAGGCCATATGGTCTCTGTGACCCTTTGCAACCAGTCAACTCTGCCACAGACAATATGTAAATGAGTGGGTGTGGCTGTGTTCCAATAAAACCTTATTTACAAAAACAGTCAGCCAGCCCACAGGCTACAGTTTGGCTGCTGTACAATAATTAATATAAATCAGCCATAACTAATGCAAGAGCACAAATGAGTCTTGCAAACATAATGTTGAGACAAAGAAGCCAGACACAGGAGAGAATATACCATACAATTCCATTTCATAAAGTTTGAAAACAGGTAAACTATGTAAGTCAGGATAGTAGTTACCTTTGAGTGTAGCGGGTAGGAGTGATCAGGAGGGGGTATAAGGGGAAAACTTGGTGACTAGTAATATTGGATTCCTTGGTTTAAGTGGTGGTTTCGAGATTACGTTCAATTAGAAAAAATTCATCAAAGTGTTCACTTATGATTCACTTATCTTTATAAGTGTTACACTTGAATAAAAAGTGAAAAAATTAATAAAGAACATTTATTTAATTCATAAATAAAAACATTAATCTATTTAATAAAAATAATAAATAAAAATAATAAATAAAAATTAATAAATAATATAAGTGAATGCTTTCTCATAGCTCACTCTCCCTGGACATCAAACACTCTAATGCACCAGCAAGCTTTGTGTTCTCACAAAGCAGTCTTGAAGCCCCCCTTTATTTAGTATGATATCTATATTGCAACTAAACCTCTGTTCTGAGTTCCAGGCAGGACTCTAGAGAATGCGCTATGATTCGATGGAAAACACAGAAGTGTCAGGAGCAGAATGCAATACAGAGGGAGAAAGGAAAGTAACAGATGGCGGATGAAGAGGCTGGTGGAAGTAAGCCCCTACATTTTAACATAATCTGCTGAATAATCTATACAGCATGAAAGTAACATAAGCAGCTTAGAAACACAATTTGGAAGGTCACTGAACTTGCCTTTTGGATAAAAATAATGACATTTTAAAAGCTGACTAGGGTTCTTAAAAGACTATTGAAGGAATTTGTTTCCAGTACAACAATTTCTTCCAATCTAACAGATTAAGAGGACAGGAAATTTCAGCTTTTCAAGTGAGGAAGCAAATCTGACAGATAAAGTAATCTTGACTTTCTAGGCCTGCATATTTTAAAACATTCTATACCTTGATGTCATCTTGTCCTTCTATACTGTGTCTAAAAATTAATTGAATATTGTAACTTCCCAGGGATCACAGACGTCATTAAGTTACCAGGGTTGTGACCAGAATATATCAGGAGAGGCAGAGAATACGAAAATGCCAGGGACAACAAGATCAGGGGCATCACATTATAAGAATTCACATTCTATTACTATGAGTTTATATTATGAATATAAGTTGAAAAAAAATAAGTGAAGAGAATAAAATCCATTCACTATTCTACATTTACCACATA
>PVKZ01000413.1:600000-852500 GCA_004027375.1 Macroglossus sobrinus | reverse complement strand
GATCTGCCTCCCAACCGCCCGTCACTGGGTGCTAGCACAGAAAGTTCCCGAGGAAAGTGAGGAGTTTCAGGGTACCCTCATAAAAACAATCCAGCCTGCACACCGCTCCCTTGCCCACTGCTCAGGTCACACCTAGGGCTCTGACAAAGCTAAGCTCTGCTCGGGAGATTTCTCTGTCACCAGGTAAGAAAACCTTTGCCTCGTCAGGCTAAGGCGGGAAGACCGCTGGGGAACTTGTTGCTTATCAGCGCCAGCAGGCTACCGCTTTAATAATAATACCAGAAAAGCGCGGGGGGAGGGAGGAAGGGGAGTGAGGCAACGAAGACGACTATCTTTGCTGTTTACGTGACCAACTCACTGTGACTCCCTTGGTAAAAAGGAAACTTCTTAGAAAAGTTCGTGCCCCTCCCCCATCCGGATCATGACTAAGGGTCTCCAACTGATGAGGTCGTGAGTGATGATCCAGTGGGGGTGAGGGGCTAGGCGGCGGGGCGGGGGTTGGCGAGGGGAGTGTGGACGTGTGACTTGTCCTTGGGAACAACTACGTGCGTCGAAGCGCGCATCAGCCCGGCGACTTTCCCCTTCCCTCTTAGGGACTGATGACTAGGCGAGAGGCACCGGGGCGAGCCACTAGTTGCCCACAGAAACCTGTGTAAATCGAGCTCTCGAACGGCTGAGTTGAATGAAGTTATGACTGCGTTTGCTCTAATGGGTTATGGCTTTTCAAATGTTAGTTAATAGCCCCGGTGCGCAGCTAGATCGACATGGCGCGTGGCGGAGTATGGAGCCGCAGGCAAAGGCAGGGAGGGGTGCCATCGCATCCGCTCAGCTCTCGGCGTCCGCTCGGTGCTTCTTCCTTGGAGTCGCCTCCGCATCATCCGGGGGCTCCCGGGCCGCCAGGGTGCCGGGGTGAGCGCGGCGGGAAACTGGAGCCGCGCGCCAGAGGAGCCAAGGCTGGGATTGTGAGCAGCAGGAGGGGGCTCTCCCAGGAAGCCCTGCGGTTAGCACCCGCGCTTCCCCATCAGTGGCTGCGCAGGCTAGGAAGTGGAGAGGTCACGTGTCGGCGGAAAGTAACTTGGGAAAGGATGAACTTCAAGGAGAAGAAAAAAGCACAGTAAAACAAACCACTCCCCTACCTGCTTCCACCCCGTGCCCTACCCCATGTGTAAAATAAAGGTAAAGGCGGGCGAGGTAGAAGAGGGGAGCCATTCTCTGCTGGAGACCAGGAGAGAACTCAGGAAATCTCGGGCAAAGAGATGAGTCGACCACTGGCAACGTTCCTCTGCCTAGGGAGTCGCAGGCACAAGGTATCTTTCCACTAAAGCTGCCCTTTGGCTACCCCGCAGCCGACTCCTGCACAGCCAAGCTGTGGAACCAAGGATGACTGTAAACCAGTTGTTATGGAGATGTCGGTCGCTCTGAAGAGCGCAAGAGCCCTGGGAAGTCCCCAGACGCATTTAAGGTTTCGTCGTTTTGGCACTGATCACCATGATTTTACTCTCCACCCAGGGTTCACACGAAGAGCACCCACAAATCGCGTCACAGGCCCTGTCTGCGGCGTTATTGACTGCAGGGATGAGGCAGATAGATGCTGCAGAAGATGGTGGATATAGCTCTTAAGTTTTGGAACACCCACCACTTTCCAATTTCCAGTTTCTTTATGCCGATCAAAAGTTCTGTATTTAATGTGTCATTCGTGCTTCCTTATGTGTACAAACCTCAATTACAGGAGAGGATATGTTAGAACATTAACATTCAGTGTCTGCTTCAAGGTCCTGCTCCCCTACTCCTCCCATCTCAGAAATGCCTTCCTTATGGAAAACAGGTTTTACTTCCTAATTCTGTATGTAGACTTTGTTCACTGGAGTCCCCATTGGTACCAGGTTATTACTACCATAAGTCCAGTGTTGAGTTGAAACGGCTCTACAAATGTTTCAGGCAGCCCAGTTTATTCTAGACTCTAGCCAAAGTATATATATACAAATGCTTGCCAGACCTCATGAGGGAAAGTTTTAGACTTGCCAGATTCCTAGAGACCTGAGTTGGGTCATCATAAAAGGATGCCAAGACATCTTCACAGTCATCAATGCAACAGTTTCTTTCGCCTAAAAGGACTGCTCAGATTGTCCACAGACTGCACATTTTTTTGTCGATCCATGAATTAGCCAGCAGATGCTGCCCTAAGACTGGGACAGCTGGCACATACCATCCCCAGAGGTCTTGGGGTACAGGTTTTATGGACAAAACTGGTTTCTTGAGAGTACAATTCATAATACCATAATTAAGTTTCCTTGTCTATTCAGGGACCCTACTATAGATCTGCAATCTTAAAATAACAGGGAGATGCCCATTGTGTTATTTGAATATAATCATTCCCCATTATCATCCATATGTTATATTTTATCTGACTTCTTTGTCAGCACTTTGTAGTATGTATAGAGACTATCATTTATTCTTCTGATAGGTATTTATTCTGAAAATTAATGTCATATTTTATAATAAGACGTCCTGACTTGTTAATTTAGGAGCTTGGGGATCCAGAACATTAATGATTAATTAATCTGAAATAATTAGACAACACATGATTGTACTATAAATATTTCCCAAGGAATATTTTTGACCATTGACCTTTCTTCTTGGAGTCATTACTAACACCTACAACTGATGAAACAAGACAAGGGACAAGAATTGCTATATAATCAGAGTTGCTATAGAGACTTGGGGAGAGGAATGAAGAGATGGCGTTTGACATACATATTCCACCCCGCTCTTGATTTTTCAGTGATCCAAAGGAGAATTTTCTTCTCTTGGTGTATCATCAGGTTTCCATCCTTTTATCTCCATCCACACATGTATTTTCTTTTGTTTTCCCCATCTGCTGAAATCCAGTGTCTAATATAAGCAAAGGCTGCAGTCATTTCATTTGTTAAGATAGATGTCAAGTACTTTAACTGCCACAATTTTAATCTCAGGAGCACTTATTTCTGAGATTGTCTCATTTTCTCCACACAACCTTAGTTGGCTGTAATATGAATACCACACTTCTCTAGGTTCATCTGATACCATTCACTTTTAGTAATGATAAGAAGATTTCAAACTGAACAGCAAATGAATCCTGTTCCTTAAATATCACAACCTAACAATGTAGTTACATTTTAAGCAAAGTGTATTAATACAACAGCGAAGGAAGGCTTTTTGCTTCCAAACTGAGTATTGTGTTTCTTTAGGTGAATTGCTTGATGTTCCAGGTAGTTTTCTACCAAAGTCATAGTTGTAAAGCTTATCTTCCACCTGTACCTTTATGAAGATGGCTACAAAAATTAATAAGAAGCTTATGAAGACTAGGAGGTGTGATTCAATTATAAATAAGTCCTAGAGATGTAATGTACAGCACAGAAAATATAGTCAATAATATCATAATAACTGTATAGTGATAGAAGGTTACTAGAATTGTCATGGTGATCACTTTATAAGTAATACGGATGTTAAATCACTATATTGTACACCTGAAACTAATATAATATTGCATGCCAACTATACTTTAATTTAAAAAACAAGGAAGCAGCAAAATATCATTAAGTAGGTGTGTGAAGGGTCTCAGAATTAGTGAGAGAGGTAACAAATGAAATCAGAAATGAAAGATTTCTTTTTCTTAGGGAATTAACAGACACTTAATATATCTCCTGAGACAAAGTTTACTCTCTTAATTTCTAAAAGGAAATTCAGCAAGTCACATTAAAAAGAATAGTTTGAGGATTCCCTTCCCCATATCAAGGCAAAAGTGATGAAATAGTACTTCCATTTTTTTCCTCCCAACTTTTCTATCCAAATCTCTTTGGTTGTAGTTAATTATCAATCTCTCCCTCTCACCTTGTGTTGGATGGATTAGTGGATAGATTATTTCCTCCTTACTCCTACTTCCTCTCCTCTCCTTCAAAAATTATTCTATGCTGGGCAATTTGATAGGAACTGGTATCCATATATTACTAATTCTCTCCCTTATAGAGTCTGAGTTGAATAGATCCAAGGTCTAATCTATAAGATCTGGGGAGTCAGGTAGAGAAGATGATATAGTTGAAAAGTGGTAATTATTGCTAAGATGTCAACAATGCCTTCTCCCAGTCATTACTTCAGGATCACTTGATATAATGAATGAAAAAGAGTATTCACAGAGAAGTTAAGATGGTGATATAATTGCTGTCTTGGAGGCTTAAACAACAGATAGCAAAAGAGTTCTATTGATGATATAAAGAGTGATTTTGACCAGGTAGGAAGAAAGATCAGCTCTCTTAGTCACTTCCTGATCCTAATGGTTCTCCACAGGCAATAGAAAGAGTGGCAAAGAATCACGATGCACAGTTTGGAAAGCTTTTGAAAACAAGAATAGACAATGATTGCCAAGAACCTGGTGTTGAGCTCATATTTAAAAAGAACTCAAGGAATCTTCCATCTATAAACCTAGTTTACTTAGAAAGAAAACAATCAGAGAATCAAAAAGAAGAAAAAGGAAGCCTTGGAAAAGTGATGATTTAGTTGCTATAACTTTTGTGTGTTACTGAGCCTGACGAGTAAGCATGAGACAGAAGATTTAGACACGACTTAACTCAATTTTAGTAAACCAGACAACCCCATGAGGCTGAAACAAGACCACATGGAATATTGAGGAAGAACTGAATGACTTTTGAAACCATCTTGCAAACAAGAGATGAATTAGAAGAAGTATGGGTGGCAAGTAGGGGAGAAGTGACGCTGCTAATATGAAAAGTTGATAGGAGATGAGGGCAGGTCAAGAACATGTCAGGTCAGGGCTTGCAAGAAAATGTATTTAGTTAAATGTAAGATCATATTAAGAATTGAATAAAATAAGAAAATCACATAATTTAGAATCATGGAAAGGCAAGTAAAAACTAGTAAAGTTGTAGAGTCTATATCATGGTGGCACCTAACAAGGTATGCTTGTGATTTAATCTACCTAGAACATCTGGAGGGAAACTTTCCCAGGGTCTAAACCATTTTATGATAATTTAATATGCACATGAATCTTCTGGGCACTTTGTTAAAAAGCAGGATCTGAGGCTAGGGTGGGGACCAAGATTTGATATTTTTAACAAATTCTCAACTGATAGGATTGGAGCACACTTTGTGCCTGCTGCTCCAACATATGATAAGCTTTGCATTATGGTTTCATTGAAAGCTAACTAATTTCTTTATTAACTGAAGTGAATGCCAAATAACAAAAAATAATTCTAGGAAGAAACCTGTTACTTTAACCTTAATGTTACACAAACTTCCAACTCTAACTCACTTTTGCATCCATTAATCTAGAGTTCCTGAACACAGTGGACATCAACCTCTCGTTATTAACAACATTGGCTATAGTTTGAGTGTTTGTCATTTTATAAGCATTGGAATAAAAGAAAAGAGAATTGACTTGAAATATATTGGGTACATTGCAGAAATGAAAGGAATCAGGAAAAATTATTCTAGTCATGTAAAGAAGATTGGTTAGGTCATATTATGAGTCCTGAGCTCATTCTGGGTTTCTTTCTATAAATAGGATATTTTGGAACTAGAGAAGGCATAGCAGAAGGCAACCAGAATGACAGAGGGATTTGGGGAATTTGCTTCTGTGGAAAGGTTAAAGAAACTAGGTCTGTTTTCTTTTGTAAGGAGAGAAAAGATGGTACCTCACTGAGGTGATATCATTCTAAAAGTAGTGGAAGTAATAGGATGCGACAAGAGAACCTTATGAAAACAAGAGTAGAAGGATTCTGGCAAGGAATGAAGGCCAGAAGAATGGCTCCAGCTTTTCTAAAAACCCTCAGCTAGCAGTGTTCTTATTGGCAAAATTCCACTAGTCATAAAAGGTGGTGTAACACTGGATTTAGATTAAGAAATAAATGAGAGACAGGAAATAAGGAGGCAAGAGGGGCCTTATATCTTACTTTACTGAGAAAATTTTTAAACGGGTATTTATTAATCCTACAGAAGCCCTACACTCATAGTACATGGTGAACTTTACCAGCATTTTCCAGACTCAAAGACTCTGCTTCTGTAACATATCATATCTCTGCTTCCTCTTCATCCCCAAATGGTACTTTCTCCATCAGTTCAGCAAAGAAATGTATATATTCAGTTACAATATTCAGAGCTCTTCCTCTGAGTTACTTTTTCTTCTGCATCAATCCTGGAAAACATTCTCTTTTTCTGTGGATAGAAAAGCATTGTCCATGACTTTGTATAAGAGATCCTAGCATCATCATCTGATCCCTAAAGCTCAGAGATGGAAAGATTTGCAGGCCATTTTGGTCAACACCATCATTTTACAGTTGAGAAATATGGAGCTCAGAGAGTTGATAATCATGCAATTTTATCTGTTTAGTATTGAAATACATATACTTTCCAGAAACTTTGAAAATCCCCCAATGACTATTTGGAAAATATAGGTCATAATATGAGTTAACTGGAAACTCTGGCCCTCTGTCAAAATTAATTTTTTAGTTCTGTGTCTTTTCAATAAGACAATCTTTGAGGAAAATTTTTCTAGGTCCACTGCTTTAAGTGATATCAGGCTGCTGTAAATGGTCAATAATTCAGAAAAAAAGATAGAAGGTAGCAGCTCTTCTAGCTTCTCCTTAGAAATATATGAGGCACCGTATTCATATTATCATCTCTGTTTCTCCCTCCACAAAGACAACATGGGATTGCCCATTACCACTTTCCTACTACTCTGTCCACCTCTGCATCCTAACTAAGGATCAGCCTGAGAAATAGAAGAGGAAAGTGTTCCAAAAAGAGAAAGAAGCCTCTGTGAAGATCCTGAAGTGGTGTTTTAGTTAGTTAATGCTGAGTGACAAGTCACCCTAAAACTTAGTAGCTTAAAATTAAGTAAACATTTATTATGTTCATGTTTTCTATGGGTTGGGAATTCTCGATCAACTTAGCTTGGCAGTTCTGGTGTAGAGGGGTGAGGCACAGCAGGTCTCCTATAATTTTTGCCATCAAGATTTCAGCCCTGCCTTCAGTTGTCTGAAGACTTGATGGAGACTGAGGGATCTATTTCCAGGCCATTCACATGGATAGACAGATTAAAATAATAGTTATCATCCATTGAGCCAAGCACTGTGTTCAGGACATTATCTACATATTTCTGTTTAATCTTCTCAGTAATCTGACTATTATAACTATGGAATGGAGAGGTTAATTAACTTTCCCAGAGTAAAAGAGCTCGTAAGTGGTAGAGTATGAATTAAAACTCAGGATTTTCAGATTTCAAATTTTACGCTTTTAATCACTAGACTAAATTTATCTCTTCTGCTATCTCCCTTTCTTTTGTTTTTATTGCAGTATACTTTGTGTTAGAGTATTGTGATAAACCAGTCTCAATTAATTAACTGCCCATTCTGTCCCCTGCCCTGTAGATGATATGTGATTGAAGCTTGATATAATTTTCTACACGAGCTGGAGTTAATATACTCCTCTTATCTCTGGGAAGTTTGCTTTCTAACCTCACACAACATAGACACATAAATTGAAATGTGAGGTGATTCTGGAAGAAAAACATTGACCACCAATTGCTCTATGTTCCAGAAAGGCTTAAACCATTTCTGGAGTCACCCCTTTCCTCACCTCCATCCTATAAGGTAGCAGATGCATCCTAGAAGAAGCCTAGCCAGAACATAGGCAAACTCCTTTCTAAGATATAGGTTATTCTTGAAATCCAAGATATATAAATCAAAGATGGGCTATACACTGCAAATTAGGGGGCACTAATGCGATGACTCAGAATCCCAGAATGGGTCTGAATTTACAAATCACTGAGATGTTCCCAAAGTCTTGACAGATCTATGTTAAGGCAGAAACAAGAACATCATATTCTCAAATATTACTGTATTTCAGAATCTTAATAGTGACCTGAACTCTAGAAATGTCAGCCAACAAATGGGAAAATAATTGAGCAGTCCAGAGATCTGGGTTTGCTGAGTAGGCCATGAACTAAAAGATTTGGAATGGAGACAACTGTGAAAAGCCTAAATTTTTTTTTTTTTAAAAAGAGGAATATCTTGCCCTACATTGGGCTTTTCTTGGTGTCCCCTGTCTCTGTTTCTTCTCTTCTGTAAGTCAGGGAATAAATCTTGGAATCATCTGATATGTTGTGAAAAGAACTGTACTAGAAAGAACTCTCATTCTGACTGTTAGTAATTGTATTGTCTGACCCTGGCTAATCACTTTCTCTCTCATGGCCTTCAGTTTTTCCACTTATATAATGGCATTAGCTTTGTGTTTGTTATGGGCTAAATTGCATCCCCCCTCAAAATTTGTATGTTGAAGTCTTAATCTTTAGTACCTCAGAATGTAACCATATTTGGAGATAGGGTCTTTAAAGAGGTAATTAAGATAAAATAAGATTGTTAGGGTGGGGCTGTAATTCAATATGACTGGTCTCCTTATAAAAGAGAGACACCAGCGATGTGTGTGCACAGAGGAAAGATCATGTAAGAACAAAGCATGAGGGTGACCACCTACAAGCAAAGGAGAGAAGCCTCAGAGGAAACCAACCATGCTAGCACCTTGACCTTGGACCTCTAGTCTCCAGAACTGTGAGAAAATACATTTTTCTGTTAAGGCCAGTTTGTGGTATTTTGTTATAGCAACCCTAGAAAACTAATACACATTTTAAGCCATAAAATTATCTGCCTTTCTATAATCTGTGAAATTTTCTTCAGTAGTGTTAATATTGGGATTGACTAAATTTGACTGGAAATTCTTCAACAGTTCTCCCATTAAGAACTAGAATCTATGTGCTTCTCCCTCAAATCCTGGTGGTTTCTGTGACTGCTTTGGCCAATAGAATATAGCAAAAAAGGTTTCCAGATCCAGGTATTAAGAGATTTTTAGCTTCTTCTTCCTGTTTCTTGGGTGCTTGCTCTTGGAGTCTCGGGCCACCAAGTCAGAAGTTCAGTTGACCAAGGTGCTCAGCATATAAATGAAACAATCTTGGAACCTCCAGACAAGACCGTGCCCAACTTACAGCCATCAAGTGACCTTGGTTAATGCCCTGTGAAGTGAAAGAATTGCCTAGCCAAGCCTGTCTGAATTTTTATCTCATAAAATTATCAGATGTAATATGGTTGTTAATGTAAATAAACCACTAAGGGTTGGATTAGCTTGTAACAATGATAAAATAAACATTTTTGTACTGATTTACTATATGCTTATGGTTGTATCAACTCTATATAAGCTTATTCTTACCAGATTTCCCTTTGTGGGAAGAAGTAAGTCACAATTATTAAGGGTTGGCCTTTGGACTGAGATTTGGATTTCTATAACTCTGTCATTGACAAGTCACTTTTGTTGTTTCAAAGTCACCTGACATTTCTGATCTCAATTTCATCTGTAAAATGGGAATAATCATCTCTGCTGTGTGGGAGTTTCTGAGAATTTAATGTGCTAATTAGATATCATATTGCTAGGTAGATTGTGAGCATCCTGTAAATGGTAACCACTATTACTACAATGGTAATGTTACTGCCACTGCTGATTATGATGATGAAACCAGGTTATCTTACCTATAGCTGGCAGTGGAGTTGTATAAAATGTTTCTTTCAAACAAGCCACTCTCATGGTCTGCCATGGGGCCTAAATCCTCCCCATTGACTCCGAGTCATTGCATTTCAGTTTAAGGATGCAATATTCTTTAAAATTTTAGTTCCTCTTGGCAAGATTAATGCATTCAAAAACATTACAAACTGGAGGTCATGTATCAAAGGATAAAAAGCATAGGACTGAGTGTATACTAGAATTACTTTTGAATGTGAGAGCTCAAGATCCGAAAAACAATGGATTAAATGTGTTAGACTTTAACTTCCATGTAAAAGTCCAAGAAGGTAGTTCCAATCTCTATAACATTCTGTGGTGTCAGGGACTCAAGCTCTTTCTCTCTTTTGTCTCTCTTCTGTCATGAGTATTCCTATTCTCAGTGTCACCTGAGGATATAGTATGGATGCTGCTTCTTCACCATCAGGAAATAAGAAATGGTTTGAGAAGAGCAAACTCTATTGCTTTAAGGGCAATTCTCAGAAGTTAGACTCAATGCTTTTGTTTATATGCACTGGGCCGAAACATAGTCATGTGACCAAATCTATCTGATACACAGAGGAGAAATGCTGGAAAATGTGGACTTGATTGAGGATATCTAGGTACCCTGCTAACATTTAAGAGTTCTATTACTGAGGAAGAAGAGAGGATGACTGGGGAAAAGAAGTAGTCTTTGTGATAGTTTTCATTTATTGAGCATCCTTCATCTCTAAAAATTCCCCGGACCTCAGCAAAGGACCTGACACAGTACAGGAGCTAATAAATAGATGTTGAATTAAATTGAATTGAGGAAATTGTGAACTCGAAGTCACAAAAGAGATCACAAAAAAGCAAAGTTACCAACTCATTTCTTTATTGTGTAATGTTTCCTAGGCCTCACCTTCTGTGATATGAAGGTATTAGACGTATTGATCTCTAGGAGGGCAATTCTGAACCTGATAGAAGTGAACTAATTAACATCTCTGCATTCTATATTCTTAGAGTGCAGGTTTTATACCTTGAATTGAAGTAAATTCAAATCTGGAGGTCCTATGTTCATTAAAAAGGCATATAGCATTGCTTGAATGTATTAGATGCTGGCATCTCGAAATTACAGCGGGAATAATTGTATCCTGACAACTTGAGTTCCCCTGTAGTCTTCAGTTGGATAAGGTAGGCTTTGCTTCCCATCCCAAATTATTTTGCTCTGCTGTCCTTGGCTGTTAAACAGAGAAGTCACCTCATTTGTAAGCCATTTTGCTTTCTTTTGAAGGGTGATATATTTTTTTGCTGAGATTTAATAATAATTTTGACCAGTTAAGACACTGTATGATTTTAAATAATTTCTATGGATGAAAGGCTATTCCTCCGACTACATTGGAACTATTTTAGAACCTCATTATTTGCCCTTCAGTGTTAATGAATGACACTGATACATGAAAATTCTGTCACAGTGATCCATGTGTTTATGGGGAGAAAATGAAATGCAATAAGTATTTGAACACTCCTTTTTATAAAGCCATGGTCTTGACCCTATTTGCCAGGGGCCACATGTGTTACCTTGTTAGTAAAATAACTGCAGATTCCAATGGGTTCTGCATCTGAATCTTAAATATCTGAAACCTGACCTGATATGCTTTTCAATCTAATAAAGGAATGAGAACATATGTGAAAGGTATTGGAAAGTGAGGCAGCTCCATGAATATTGCTATGATTATGATTACATTTATCTGTTTATTTTCCATCTTTGTCATGGAATGCAGAAATAGGAGAGCTAATGTGCCATGACCTGCCCTCATATTCCATTCCAGCAAAATATCTCTGTAAAGCCATTTGTTTAATATTAAGGAGGTAAGTTAACTCATTTTATGAAGCTTTATTTTATTAGCAGCTTTTATAATAGGTTTGCATCTTATCATCTTTCTTTGGTTATAATAATATCTTTATCCTCTTAATGATGAAATTTCCTCCACTCCTTTGATGTCTGTGTTAATTGCTATCTATTGTAATATTTAAATTCAGAAATAGAATGAGTTCCTTCCTTCATCTGTAGCTCTTAAAAAAGTTAAGTTGTGAACGCAGTGACACCAAATCAAACCCTAACTCGAGGTCTATAATAATCTTACTTAACAGCTCAATGACTCCACTTTTATAAATAGATGGTTCATTGCTTCCATCACCAAATGTTTACTGAGCACTTCCTTTGGTTAAGTATGGGTGATGAAAAGATTGCTATACCGGATATGACCCTGTTATCCTCTTCCTCTTGACATGGATAGTATATATCTTGTAAAAAAAAAACTAACAATTTCACAATAATATAAATGAAGACGGGACATGGAGGAGAGGAAAGGGGGGTGGACATGAATTGCAAAGTAAAGGCCCTGTAGGACATTTTCTTAATTGTTTTGGGATCTTTTTTCCCTGAAATTTTGTCTCAGAAAAATACACCTACTTTCCAAACTTTGCTTGGAATTTTAATGTATTTACAGACCTACAGAAGTGCCTCCATATAAGCCAGCTCCTTGACATATTTTGGTGAAATAAAGAAAACATTTACATAGCTAAAGAAAGCATGCAATGTGTGACTTGTAAGATTTCCCACATGATTACTGACCTTGCCCCAGAGTTTTATGCATTGTTCAGTCATGTCACCCAAGATAGGAAGCTTCTTGCTAAAAGGCCAGAGCGTCTTTATGAAATTTTTGTCGGTATAATGTCAATCAAAATTCTCCTAATCTTGTGACTATTTTTTGATGATTGGAAAACCTTTGAATTACATACTTTTCCAGTGATTATGATCTGGTTTAATGAAGGAACTGTAAACACAGTTTAATTTAGGAGACTCAAGCCAGTGGTGTGACTTGGTATTTATAAAACTTCAAGACTAGATTTGTTCACTTGTGTTTTATTTGCCTGTCATCATAATTTTGGCAAATAAAGCAGACAAAAGGCTCCTGGATGATCATGAACTTAAGATAGGTAACTATAGGTATATTATTAGGGGCACCTAGGTCTTACAGGTAAACCAAGGCAAAAGCAAAATCTTGGTCATAATGGGTTTATATCTAGGGATGTGTGTACGCATGAACACTTTGATCTTTTGTGGAAGGGAGGGAAGGAATTTAAAAATTCATTTGTAGAGGAACTTCCAACTGGTAAATGCTCAAGAAATGTCTAATTCTTGTTAGATTAGCTTTCTTAGGAAGGGTTGTGAGAAAAGCATCAGATATGTATAAGGAAGGCACTTGGTTTATTGCAAGTAGTCTTGGAAGTCATGGTTCTTCCTTCCATTTAATTGAAAACAATGAATATACACTGTGTCTACACATACTATAAATTGTGGTATGCTTTGAATCATCTGAGTGATTCAAAGATGCTTAATATCTTTTTCTGAAGATATTTATTGCTGGTGCAGTTTGGTAAGCACATGTGCAGTCACTATTCCTTCTTACTCCCACATCAGACATTTCTAATAGATCAAGGTGCTTTTTCTGTCTGAACCTGGATTTTGTCTCAAAATCCTTTTAAACTCAATGCTCTAGGTATCTCTTTCCGCTCAATCTAAATTGAAACAAGTAATAAAATCCATTTGCCATTTTGACTCTGGAGGAGGAGCAGATATATACAAATACCTATGGTATCAGGCAGATCATAATCATCTTAAGTATTTACTATATGCTGAATCAAGTTCTCAACAATTGATTATAGTAGCAATGTCCTGTAGATGAAAACTATTTAAGGAAATTCTATTGGAACCTTCTTTTAAAAAGCAAAGAATCACTTTGAAAGCAAATCATTATCCTCTGATTGATCTATTTGATGAGATCAACTGTGTATTGAATTTTCTTTGTGTACCACACATCTAAAAATGAAAATAGGGTTCAATTCTAATTGTTGCCACTGGAGTGAAAAAGCAGCACAAATAGAAAGATGTTGTTTTCCAAAGGAAAACAATTCAAAATAAAAAAATAAAATTAATGCACTCAAGGGGAGTGAATGAAAATACTATGGAAACTAATATTATTATACAAATCACTTTTCTTCTTGATTTGACAGTGAAAAAAATATTCGTTTTTCTTTTCTTTCTTAATGAAAAAAATATCTGATTCTTGTTAGATTAGCTTTCTTAGGAACATCTAATCATTAATATGTTAACAGAGCATAGAAGAATATTTTTGAAGTGAGGCATTCAATTTAACAAGGTGCTGTAGACTGAATGTTTCCATCCTTTCATAATTTATATGTTGAAACATAATCTCCAATGTGATAGCATTTGAAGGTGGTGCCTTTAAGGGGTAATTAAGTTATGAGGGTGGAGCCCTCATGAATGAGATTAGTGCCCTTATAAAGGAGGCCCCAGAAAGCTTCCTTACCCTTCTTTCAAGTGAGGGTATAGCTAGAAGACAGCACTCTATGAACTAAGCAGTGGGTTCTTACCAGACAGCAGATATGCCAGAGCCTTAATCTTGAACTTCCCAGCCTTCAGGATTGTGAAAAATAAATTTCTATATTTATATTCCACCCAGTCTGTGCTATGCTATTCTACCAGCCTGAACAAACTAAGGACTTTCTTTAGCATGCATAAGAGATTTTTTTAAAAGGTAAAGATAGGCACACAATGCAAAGAGAAATATAAAATTATCAGGTATAACATTTGTTAAAAAATGAAATATATATATATATATATATATATATATATATATATATATTTTACTAAGCAAAAAATTTGGGGCCCCATTGCAATGTCCCACAATAACTTTATTTTCTAGTTTATTCTTTCTTTTGAAGGAATTCTTAGCTTAAAACAAATTTGGATCAGTCATCAATCACCTATCATGTGCCACATGTTAATAATATCTACTTGGGTGCTTTCTCAGTGCCAGGCCCTGTTTGGAAAGTTTATATGCCTTAACATTTAATCGTCTCAACAATCCTGTGAGATAGATATTAGTAAATCTTTATTTTACAAATGATGAAACTGAAGCAGAGCAAAGCCAAGTAATGTGGTCAAAGTATGTGGTTAGTAATAGAGCTGGAATGAGAATTCTCATAATCTGGTCCCAGAGCCTGCATTCTTAACTTATATCTTTACAGCTTCAGATGGGAGATTGAGGCCCAAAACTGGTACTCTGGATTTCCTAGGATAGTTCTTCTTTGAAACATTACTATTAGGACTATTTGCCTTTATAATTATATTTGTTGTTTTAAGACTATATATAACGAAGAAGACATGACCAACACTTGGTATTTGCCCCAGAACCCATGATAATATTTATTCATTCATTTCCAACAAAAAGTAATTATTGGAGTCCTCTCTATTGGTTTTTTTTATCTCACTGGTTACTCTTTCTTGGTCTCAGTTTGCTGGTTGTTTCTCAACCTCCAGACTTCTAAATTATGGGGTTTAGTCTTTAGTTTTAGTTCATGGTGTTTTTCTGTATATATAATAATTTTTCAGCTCACTTTTAAGTCCATGACTTTAAATACTTTTGATATGATGATGACTATAAAATTTGTACTTTCATCTCAGACCACTCCATGAAACACTAGACTTCTATATTCTACTACCTACTTGATAGATACTTGAATATCTAATAAGCAGCTCGAACAATGAATGCCTGCCTCTGCCTCTGAAATCTGCTTCTCCCATGGTCTTTTGACATTGTAGACAGCAATTCTACTTTTCTAGTTGCTCAGGATAAAAGTCTTGGTGAGATTCCTAACTCCTCTATTCTTCTCACATTCCATTTCCAATTTATCAGCAAATCTTGATAAATATAACCAGAATTCAACAACTTCCTATCACTCGCTGATATTCCCCTGGTCCATGCTGTTATTACCTCTGACCTTGGTTATTTCATCCATGTCTTAATTGATCTACTTGCTCTCACCTGATTTGGTTATAACTGGTTCCAATGACATTGGTCTCCTTACTGTTCTTTAAATATGTCAAGCACAGTCGTGCTTCAGTATTTTTGGACTTGCTATCCCTTTGCCTGGACACTCTTACTTCAGACAACTACATGACTCACTTCCTGACCCTTTAATTTATTGGTTAGATGTCATTTGTCAGAGACCACCTCAAACAATGTGGACCTTATCCTCACTATCGACACTCCCCTGAAATTTCTTGTCACATTATTCTGTTTTATTTTTTCCAAAGTATTTATCAATTATTGACATTTTATATCTTTATTTGTTTATTGTTTGAATCACTCCATCAGAATGTAAGCTCAATGAGGGTAGGGACTTCATTTATTTTGTTCCCTGTTATATATCGAGCTCTTGGAACAGTATCTGGCATGCAGTTTGGTGTTCAATAAACACTTGTAAAATGACTGACTTTCTGACTGACTGAGTAGGAATCTACTATGAACCAAACACTGGGCTCGGCACTATGGGTTTAGCAGAGATCAAGACAGATGTGGGTCCTGCCTCCATGACCTACACTTAATTGGTTATGTGCATTCTCATTTTCCCTAAAATTTAGCTCAAATTTCTTTTATGATCAGCAGAAAATTGAGAGACAAGAATAAGTGGGGAAAAATACAGTATGGTATAGTATGGTACAGTATGATATGGTATGGTACAGTATGATATGGTATGGTATGGTATGGTATGGTATGGTATGGTATGGTATGGTATGGTATGGTATGGTATGGTATGATATGGTACAGTACAGTATAGTAAGTTAATGGCTAAGGAAGGGGAAGGGTAAAGATTTTAATACACGATGTGTTATAAGGGTTTTAATATTCCTTGTATTCCATTAGTAACATCATTACTAGAGTCCAGTTAGGAAGCCTTCACATACCATCTGATCTGAACTTTTCTTATGAACTCTCTTTATAATGCTCCATCAAGAGAAGGAAGATGGAAGTCAAGCCAACCTTCTATGATGGTTGCTCATCACACAAGTACCACTCACAAATGCTTTCTTTACCCAACATTATCTTTAGAGTACATTCTGTGTAGAAAACTCATACCTTGCTCTTTGCTTTGTTTCATTGAGTGTCTACCTACTCTTTTCTGTCTGTCCAGTGTTTCATATGTAGCAAACAGCTACCTGAGTTCTTAAGGATAATTTGGAAATTTTGAAAATTATTCTGCATATCCCCATAGAAAATTCTTAGGTTCTCTTCTGTCTCAACAGTCCTTTCTCTTCCAGACTTAGACTCTTGACTTGGTCTGGAGAGAGAAAATGAAACTTGATGATTTATTCTTAAAAATCTTTTCTGACTTTATTGGTATCACATTACTTGAAACTCAACAGCCAAAAACATTTACACTCTTCTTCTCTGGTTCCACATTGACACTTCTTTTAGGCAAGGGTTAACTTCTGTGTAGCTGTCAGGGCTGAAGGGTAGCAGAGTTCATTTGAAGAAATACAATGAGGAGTGAAGGTAGAAATAAAATGAGAAAAACGGTGGAGAAGAGTTCAAAATGTTCTCTTGCTCTAATCCTACGTCATTTGCTGGTTAAGACACTTTTGCCAAACACTGGGCTAAATCTTTTATTAGGCATCTTACTTAACTTTCATAACAACCCATGGAAGACTATTACTTTCTGATAATAGATGAGGCAAAGGAAACCCAGAGAGGTTAAGTAATGTGTAAAATTCATACAATGAGTCAGTGAAACACTGACATAAAAATCAGAGCTTTCTAACTCCCAAATCCATGTGCTTAACCACTCATTCACTTCCCTATTGCCAGCCCAGAGAGATAACGATTTGAGCAAATAATGCTGTGCTCTCTCTTTTACTTCATTTCCATATTTCTAATATCAAATTAAACTGAGGACACATAAAATTGGTGCTTTTAGGGCGAATATCCTTTAAGCTAAGACCTGGGTTATGAGGTAAGGGTGCAAGGATTGCTGGAATGTTAAGAGGCCCAGCTTCCTGCTGCTATCTGAGCCAGTGCAGAGGTGTCAGCTTTTCTTTTATCTACTGGGGGTGTCTCCAACAAAAGCCCTAGGGACCCTCAGGCGCCCAGCCTGAATCCAGTGCTGTCCTTTCTTAGGAGATGTAAAAAAAAAAAAGCCAGCAATTGTCTTCTGCCCTTTCATTCACAACTCTCTCTGTTTTCACTGGGTCTCTTTCTAGTAAACTCTATTCTTCCATTTTCCCCTGGATGGCTACTCTGGCGCAATGCCATCTCTAAAGGAAAACAAGGAGTCCCCTTCTCTGGGATAAGAGATTTTTTATTCTTCACTGCAGCTCCCTCAGTAGGTAGATAAGGATTTTGGCATGTTTTCAAGGATGTTGCAGCTGAATTATCCACCTCTGTGCTTTCTTCCATTTGCTTTTATGACATTTCTTCCATTCTCTATTGTTCCTTGTAACTTTTGTTGATGTCAAAAGATACCCTTCATTTACATTTGAAAAAGGGTAGAGGCTCTGCTGTAAAGCTAGAACAATACCTACTGAAGCTCAGCTTTAGTCCCACTTATTCAGTTGAACAGACGTTTAATATTTTAATAAAATTAAGATCTCTTTTTATATTTGCTGCTGAGTCTGTGAAGTTTATGATGCATGTTTTATATTCATTTCTATGTTTAAATTTAATATTTTCCTTCTGGCCCTGGAGCAACTTAATATCCTGCAGGGAATGGTTTCCCTTGATGAAAACGATATTTTTAAGGTAAGTGGGGTTTTTAGTTTAAGTACAGCCAGAGAACTCATTAAAGAATGTGTTCAAAGTCCCAGTACCTAGATTCTCACTTCTAAACTACTATATATGCTTGAGTTTAAATATTGTTACTTGATAATTTCGGCATGTGTGTGTGGGAGAGCTATAAACCATTTGTGTAACGTTAATGAAAAGTCAGTAACACCTGTGAGGTGATCGCTACAAAGGCTTACAAAATGATATTATCTTGGTGAAGTTAGATGGTCTTTAAAACTTATATCCTCTGAAACTGTATTTGTCATTACCCATAGAGAACTATTATTCTCTCAAAGACATTCTTATATTAACAAGGTATATTAAGATTATTGATAAGTTGCCAATGTCAGTTTATCAATTCACACACACACACACACACACACACACACACACACACACAAATGCAATAATCATTTGAACTGGAATACTGTGTGGCAGAAATTAGCACATTCTTTCTCTGTACAAAGACCTACATATGAAACCAAATTATAAGCAGATTGTATGGTGAGCATGGAATCATTATAAAAAAGATAAAATTGATTCCAATGTGCACTGAAATTACCTGACACATGGTGGTTCTCTGCTTTAGCTATGTCTCTGGGACCAGGAAAATTTCCAAAATTTTCAGAAGCTTGGGATCCATCTCACACTTAAGACTAGGGCCAGGTACTTTAAAAACAAAACAAAACAAAACAAAACAAAAAAAACTCAGTATATGATTCTCTTGGTTTGTTAGGGTTGAGGCCATTAATGTGACATTCATTTGTCTCCACAGTAGGAATGGCTTTCAATGGTGCCATGTTACCCAGAGTCCATTGGACAAGACTCTCTCTCCTGAATGGTGGCTTGAATCACACCACCAATATTTGTCTTGCTTGTTTCTTTTTGCCTGGTGTTACAAGGATGACAAGTTCTCTTTATAGATAAATTTTTGCATTTAGACAAATGCTCACTTAGGCCAGTCATTTCAATTTTACATAGCTTTGCACATCTCTTCTCTGACCTAGCATGTACTGTTTATACAAGTAAATCTAAGCATATGCAATCTTGTCTCCTTCTTTGTAAGTTTTGAGGGAGCCCTGTTATTTTAATCCCATGTTCCACTTTTTAAACCAAGAAAAACAAATTAGCAGACAGAGGAAGATTTTTTTCTAGTTATATAAGCTAATGCAGAGATAAGATATCCCACAGAAATATGTGTTTGTTGTGATAAGAACCACAACCAGAGGCTATTTCCCCAAACTGCAGCCAGAAGGATCTTTCTTAAACACAAATTTGATCATAGCAGTCCCCTTCAATGAATTTTGGAAGCTCTCGTATATAAGTCTAAACTCTGAAACCAGCTTCCGAAGACTTCCATGGTCTACACACTGCTCACTTCTCTAGAGATGTGTGTACTCTAGACAGATCCTAGATTTTCCAATAGACTTAGGATTTCATGTAACTTTATATAATTCAAAATTTGCATTGTATTATGTGTTTCTTTAAATGGAGATTCATTTTAAAACTGTTAAAGGTACAAACAAAATAAAAATTTAAAAAGAAACTTGTGTCAAGCTATGTAGCTATAACTGTGTCTTTCTGGTTTGGCAAACACTGTTGTATATATATCTGTAGACAAGATAATTTCAGAGAAAGGTCTATAGGAAACTGTGCTTTTTTTTTTATTTAAACTGCAAACATTCAAGGATGCATGGACTTATTTATTGGAGTAACATTTAAGCAGAACGTTATGATGAGGAGGCCTCAAAGGCCTCTTTGAGGAGGTGATGTTTGAACTGATCTTTGTCATGGGAAGAGAGGAAAGAAAGTCACTGGTAGAACACAGCAAGTACAGGAGCCTCTAAAGTGCAAAAGAGCTGATAAATGTGAGGATTAGAAAAGAAGCCAATGAGAGTAGAGTAGAGAGAGTAAAGTATACTTCATGAAGAAAGAGAAGGCAGGAAACAGATCATGAATGCCATGGTACAATGGGAAGTCATTGAAGGATTTCAAACAAAAGGGGAAGGGAGACGAAATGTACAGAAATGTAGAAAGTAAGAATGAATGACATTTTCTTGGCTTAGCACTCCAAGTAAACTAGACCTTTGGTGGTTCCTATGTGTATTCCTAGCTCTTCTGGTTCTTTACATCCAGAGGCTGTTTCTCTACCTCCACCAGTTGCAATCACCCACAACGTTTAAAGAACCCTTCAAATATCATAGCTCCTCGATGAAGCAATGAAATTGGGCTCTTTGGTGCTGTGGAAAGCACATGGACATTGGCATCCAGGAAATGTGGTTTTGTGCCCTCGCTCAGTCACTTTTCAAACTGCTGTGGGTCTTGCATAAGATTCTTAACCTTTCTGAGACTTCTATTTCTTTTGAGCTGACAATATCTATCCTGACACATTGCTCTGAGGATCAGATGAGATGGCATTTGTAAAGAAAATGTCACTCGATAGGTATTCCATAATAGCTAGTTTTCTTCTGCCCTGAAAGGCAATAGGGCGGCAATTAATAGCATAGGCTATGAATTAGAAAGGTTTAGGCTTATATCTACCCTGCTGTAAAACTTCCTGGTAGATCTTGGGCATTATTTTACCTCTTCACAGGCTTCTCATTTGTATACAGAATCAATGAAATTCTAGGATTGTTGTGATGATTAAATGAGATAATCTACTGAAAGCACTTGGCACAGCGCCTGATAAATCATAAGTACTTGATAAATACTATTATAAACAAGAGCAGTGCCCAGAATGGGTGCTTTGTGAAACACATACAGTGTGATATATTAATACTTTCTGAATGAATAACTGTTGGTGACTATTGGTAATTTCCCATCTGGAGCATGGGCAGCTGGGTAAGTCCAGGGAGGAGAGAAATGGGGAACTGACATAGACATCCAGGAGGATCTTGGGCATCTAGGAGTAAATGCCAAAGGCAGGCACAGAAGCAAGGTAGGCTGCAGAGCTGATGGTGACAGACTTCGACTTCTTCACAATTTTGGTACATGAACAACACAAACTGAATCATCTAAACCATAAACAATGAGAAGAAAGTTCTTAAAAATATAAATGAATTTCAATGAGTCATATTTCTTTCTTGATGATATTTGGAGAGATCTTGAGTCCAGATATGATAGATCCTACAGAACGCACGTGTTTTCGTCTCTGTTGTTCTAGCAACAAGTTTGCCAGCCCCACTCAGGGAGGGGGGTGGGCATCTGGGCTGGCTTCCTTTGACTAGGTTATATATCATATGTACTCTAATGCCATCCCCATTATCAAGAGGTGCAGTTGGCCCAAAGTCCTTGAGCAAGAAATCTTGGGGAAATGCCAATAAAGAAGGTTCCACTGTCAATATTGATCACTGACGACATGATGATTCTTTTTTTCTGTATAAGCTCATACTCCAAAGGTAAACCCCTGAGTTCTAGAATGTTCCCAAATGGGTGACACATGCTCAGCTCCTAGCACAGTGGCTTTCACATTGGACATTAAACTTAGTTTGTTGGAGTTATATTTGGTTACAAAAAGGTGGAAAAATAAGAAACAGCATTTGTTAAGAGATGAGGCTTTCCAGAGGAACCACGTTGCACAACACCATTCATATCACAGTCTGTATAAGTTATGCAGTGTACAGGAAGCATGAACATTTTTTGGTAGCATTAGAATTTCTAAACTGAAAATATTCCAGTTTCAAAATACACAGATGAATACTGAGCTCTTAGTATGTATCAGATATTTTCTCACAGATGATCTTATTTTACTATATCAGGCCAAAAGTCTCAGGAGTCATTCTGAATTCCCCCCCTTTCTCTCGCCTTACCCTAAACTCCATAGCAAATCCTGTCAGTTTGACTTAGAAAGTGTAATGTGAATCTGAAAACTGCTTAGTACCTCTTCTGCTACCACCTTAGGCCAAGACCGCTTCGTCCCTTGCCTGGAGAATATCAGCGGTCTCCTAACTTTATATCTACTTTCACTCTTGTCCTGCTCAGCAGCCAGAGTCCTCTTTGAAAAATGTAAGTCAGATCATGTCACTCACCTATTTTAAACCTTCCACATGCTTTGCATCACACTTTAAATAGGATGAAACCTGCTTCACCTGGCCTACTAGGCTCCACATGGTCTTGCCCCACTGCCTGTTTCTGTCTAATTCCATATCCTCATTCTCCCTTCTTTGCTCACCGTGCTCTGGTCATACTAGCCATTTGACTATTCTTGAAAATTTTCAAATGTGTTTCTTCTTTAGGATCTTTGCACTTGCTATTTTTTTCTTATTGGAATGTTCTTATTGGAATGTTTCTTATTGGAATGAGCAAATGTCTTCTTCCCTTATTCTAATTTTTTGATCAAATATCACCTCCTGAGAGATGCCTTCCCTAACTGAAGCCCAATCACTCACTACCCACTTCACCTGCTTTATTTTTCTTCAAAGTACTGCATGTTATTGTTTACCTATAGGTTTACTTATTATCTACCTCCCTTGCTAGAATGTAAGCTTCATCAAAAAAGGGACTTTCTCTTGTTCATTGCTTTTCCTTCTACACCTAGGACAGTTCCTAGCACACAGTAGGTACTCAATAAATGTTCATTGAATAAATGCTCAATAAATTTAATCCTTAGCGTAGGGGTTCTTAAAGTGTGTGCCTGGAGCGTTAGCATCCACATCAATTTGAAAATTGTTAGAACTGCAAATTTTCAGTTTCTAACCTATAATTACTACATCAAAAACACTGGCACTGGAGCCCAGCAACCAATGTTTTAACAAGCTCACCAGGAGATTCTGATGCATACTCAAGTATGCATACTCAACTGCCTTTAAACAAACATGTAAAATATTATTAGGCCTGTTATACAGATAAGAATGGTAAATTTTGGAGAGGTGATGCAGTTCAAACAACTGCATCAAGAAATAGCATTTATTACCAAATGTCACATTGTAAGCACTCAGTAAATAACATTAATAATAGTATTCATTTTAGTGTTGTTACCTACTATATATCAGAGGCTATATTTAATCTTCACAATTATTCTGTTCAGCGGGTATTAATGTGTCCATCGCTAAATTTACTAAGGATCAGAAAATCAAGTCATCCAACATAACCCAGCAAGCAAGAGACAGAAAGATTTTTTTGTTTGCTTGCTTCTTTCCTTTTTTCAAAGAGATCTAAGAACAGATCACTGATGTGGCAGCAGATATGCAAGGAAAACACATTTGGCATTTTCTGAAACAAATGCCAAGCTTCCACAATTGGAAATGATGACTAGTAGGTCTTGACTTCAAGGGAACCCTTGAAAAGAGAAGTTGATGCCCTTTTAGCCTGGTGGCTTCAACTCAGAGACACTGGCCTAAGCTGACCTTGATAAGCCCCATCTTCTTCTTCCTTGGAAACAGGCTACATGGTACTTTGGACATGGGCTGGCACAAGCCTAGCTTGGGCACCAGGAAGCATGAATAATTGTAGGCTCAGAAAATCAAGTGGGCCCCACTGTCTTCATGGAAGAGAACTGACATTTGATGGTGATAGAGAAGAAGAAGATGGAAATATATAAATATATATACTTCTGAAGTCAAGTCACAGTTGTTCTTGGAACTGCACACCCTGAACACATACAGACAAAACCCCAAACAGCAAACTCCTAAAATTATGCTGCAGCAATCTGGCCAATTTAACCATGAATATTGATGGGGAAATTACGTCAACTAGCCTTTTCATTTCTCCCTTATTCCTTTCTCTGTTTTGGGTTTCATAACAACATCAGTTCATTCCCCACTTTCTAGTTCTTTTCATAATATGAAGGCAAGCATCGATTGAATGGATAAGGTTTTACGTCTCTAATGTAAAAAAGACCAGTGCTGTATTAATTTTCATTTAAAGTTGATATCTTTATGAATATGTATCTATGGATGGAGAATTTTCTAAGAATCTGACATTGCTGTTAAAGTTTTGCTCATAAACTGCTATTGGCTTATAATCTAAGGGTGAAATGGCATGGACAAATGGACTTACCGCAAGCAAAGCTACTGTGTTGGGAATTATCAGAGAAAAGGGACGTACTATCTGAATCATGCATGTCCCCAGTTTGTTACTCAACTCTAGCACATAGTAGACATTTAATAAATATGTATGGAATGAATATGAGTATTCTGATGGTGGATACACAATAGAAACTCAGCAAATATTCTTTGGTTGGATAAAAGGAGAAAGAAAGGAAGGCCCTTTACTGTATCTGTCATGTAATAGGCATTCGATGAACATTTTTTGATTAGGAAAGTACTACCAAGAGCCTCAGTGCATGTTTAGTAAAGATTTGAACAAATGCTTGGCATTTAATAGGCAGTCAAAGAATGACATTAGAATGAATAATCATATTTCCAGCTATACAAATGACATCTGAATAGTGTAATGGAAAGACACTGGACTACTTCCTGAGAGCAAGATCCTTATGCTTGGAACATGTCTTTTTTAGTAAATCTCTGAATATTCCATAACATTACCAGAAATTTGGGCTGTTTGTTTGTGCAACAATGGCTTTGTTTCTTTTCTTACCACTTCTCCAAAGTACACAGATACTTACTTGTGCAAGCTCACACTTTAAGTCAAGGATACAGCCCTGGCTTCTGACATGCCCACACTCATCAAAACCACCAGAAAAGTCTTTCCCCTCATCAAATGCCAAAAGAGTGATTCTATTTACACACATGGATCCACTGGGTCAGCCTACATAATGGAGTTCTGACATATTTGGTGCTATCAGAGCCTGTGACATCTCCCTCTGCTACCCAAATACAAAGCCCATGTAACAAACCCAGCTCAGCTCTCAAAGAAAACAAAAGATAAAAATAAAAATAAAAAGACTATTGTGAACAAGTTTTTCTGAAGAGTAATACTTCATCTGTGACTGGCATTTCCTTTGAATTCAAGATTTTATCTAAGTTCAATTTTAGTTTTCTTTGGGTTAAAAGACTAGATGTCACTGGAGATCTGAAACCTCTTCCCATTGTGGAAGGAGGCATTCTCTTTTAGGATTCTTAGTTCTTGGACAATGTTAATTAAGCTTTCTGTGCCTAAGTTTCTTCACATATAAAAGAGATTAATAATAGTACTTATTTTATAGGATTTCAGTGAGGGTAAAGAGTTATGGTATGAAATTAATAGTTGATAGATGGTCATGGGACGGAGAGCACGGCATAGGGAATGCAGTCATCAGTAATGTAGTGGCTAGGTGGAGAATCAGAGGAGAGAAAGAGTAATTAGGGGGACTGTTTCATAAACTATATAAATGTCTAACCAATGTACTGTGTACTTGAAACTAATAACTAGGAATCCATCTTTCCTTAGAATAGGAGTCAAACTTGGAAACCCCCACAGAAATTGCCAAGTGGCCTTGGTATAAAGGAAGGAAGAAAGGAAGGAAGGGTGATGAGATGGCCCTGCTGGGGGCGCTCTGCATCTCTGTCCATTTGATTTGTGCAGCATACTTGCTAACCTAGTAGTTTGGATTCCATGTCAGATTCTGGGTAGCAAAAGCTTTCAAGTGCTGCTTAAAAAAAAAAAAAAGTTGAAAACCATGGATCTAGCATAATCTTCCATTTTATAGATGAGAAGACAGGATTGAAAATCTATTAATCCCCATACCAGTCCTTGCTCTATTGTCCAGCTCTGCCCACTCCCCTCACTTATTTAAGTTGACTGTTCTCATCCTATGGTCATAACCCAGACCTCAATGGATAGACATAAGAGAGAAATAAGTCAATTCTCATTTTCTAGTTAAAAATGAGGCCTATTCTATAGCTTGTCCAAGACTACATAGTTCAAAAGTTGTTTGGACTATGATATGGGTTTCTTTTATTCATTATTTAACACAATTTATGGAATAACCACTACCTTTCAGGCACTTTCAGAACATTTTTATTGTACTCTCTAGGTCCCTGTGCCCAAGATAGGGATGAAAATTCTCATAATGCTGCAAGATTGCTTTTCAAGGTTTTACTCCCTCTCATTCCTCTTAAGGATACAAAAGAACTCAGGAAAACTTTAAGCCTTCCAGAAAAAAACTCTCATAACTCAAGGTGTGAGGAGGCCAGAATCTACTTTCAGCTGGTAAGTAATTTCTTGGTGTGGCTTTTTTTTTTTTCTTATAAAATGACCGTTTCACAAGGCTGTTGGGAATGTTGATTGAGATAATGTATAGAAAGCCCCAGGCCTGCAGTCAGGCCTCATGAGCCAATTAAATCTTCCCTCTTCTCTCCCAGTGAATATACTCTCTCTGTTTTCCCAGATTAATTTAGGGATCCACCCAGACAGTTTGGCTATGCTAAATTCTTGTTTCTGAACCTTTTTCCTCTGTCCCAAATGAAAATTTCTGTTTGAGTCTTAGCCCCTCAAGGCCCAGTCCTCTGGTTAGCCCAGTGGCTCTGTTTATGTTTGGTTGTCATTTTTGGACCCTGTCATTAGTCTAGTGAGGTAAGCAGGGCAGATCACATTGCTCCCATTCTTCAGACAATAAAACCAAATTTCAGGAAAGTTAGGTGACTTGCTCAAGGTCATTCCGTTCAGGGTATCCATTTGGAATGAAAATCCAGATTTCTCTGATTCTCTGCTGCTCCACTGGGCCGACTATGGCGGACTCGGGTGGAGACCTATCTCTGACCTCTCTCAGCAGGGCGAGTTGTATTTTTATATCAGACAATTTTAATCACCTCTCAATGGGTGGTAAAAATACTGGTGACAGAGGTCACTCCACAAGGAGGAGGCTGCATCGAAGGCCTAGAACTGTGTGGGAGGCAGAGGGAGGGGGTTAGAGTGGCATTCTGCCCCCCACACCACGAGCACCGAGTAGGTGGGAGACATCAGGACTAGTCAAGCGTAAAGAAAGAGCGAGACTTTCCAAGCCCTGCCCTATAAAAACACAGCCGTGACAGAGGAAGGTTGCCTACAAGGACACACTTGACTTTTCCTTGAGTTTTCGAGGGGAAGGGTTGAGTCATCACGGAAACACCAAAGCTTTCCCTTCCCCAGGGTGTAGACAGTGAGGTGTGACTCTAAAACGTCGTGACCGATGCTTTGCGTTCCTGAGCTGCACACACAGCCAGGGGATCATTGGCCCCTTCACCCTCTAATTTGCCCACAACTCCTCACTCAGGCATTTGGGGTTCTAAACAGCTGTTTTAATCTCATGCTTCCCCCTCCCTGCTTCCCGCACCCCTAAGTGTTTTCCAGGAGTCATACACCTTAACCTTTAACTTACAGGCAAGTTATATCTCACCTTCTCAGACACTCATATGTAACATTTCATCTGTTATTAACAGAGGACCCAATTTCAAGTGGCTTAAATGTTCTTTTAAAAAAGTGTTATCTGAAATGAGAAGAAATAGAGAGGGTAGTAGTAGCAAGGCTGGTTAACTCAGGGGCTTAAAATCAGAAGCTTCCCTGTCTTTCTGTGCTGTCATCTTTAGAGGGTTAGTTTCATCTTCAGTGTCATCAGATTATGGTCTAAATAAGGCTATGAAGCCTCAGGCTTCACATTCTAAAACAGATGTATCCAAAGTCAGAAAGAGAAGTCTTTTTCCTTGTGAGGGTTTTCATTTTTTAATTAGGGAATAAATTCTTTCCTCAAGCCTTCTGACAGATATGTTTTCCTCTTTTCTTTTTTGGTCAAATTGAATCCTGCCCTTAGCTCAAACAAGCTGTGTCAGCAGAAATGGAATTACTACCACTGGTTTAGATGAATAGCAACACATCCCCTAGAGCTGGGGAGAGGCCCCTTCAGCAGGACAAGTCTGTCCCCGGGAAATACCCCAAAAAATGAGATTAGGGCTAGGTGGCAAGGAAGGAGAAGGGAACAAAGGCTGTTGGACAGGCAACCAGAAATATGTTCTACTATTACGTACTATTACACAAGACAGATGTGAAAAATATTGTGCATGGTTCTTAGTTGATAGTAAGTCTCAAATAAATGTTCAATGTCACCTTCTCTGTTCCAATTTTTATCCCATCCTCTACTTGCTATTCCCTAAATTGGCTGCGAGGCTTAACCTATATTTTTTCTGTTTGGAATGCCCCCTTCCTGTTGCAATGCCACTGTGTTACTCTGTTCTGGCTGCTCTAACAGAATATCACAGACTGGGTGGCTTATAAACAATAGACATTTATTTCTCACAGATCTGAAGGCTAGGAAGTCCAAGATCAAGGTACCAGTAGGTCATGGTCTTGGTTAACAGATGACTGTCTTCTTGCTGTGTCTCACATGGCAAAAGGGGGAGGGAGCTCTTCAGGGCCTCTTTTATAAGTGTGCTAATCCCATTCCTCAGGGCTCTCACTTCTGATAATCACTTTCCCAAAGCCCCACCTAGAAATATCATAACTTTGAAAGTTAGGTTTCAACATATACATTTTTGAGAGGGACAAAAATGTTTAGTTATCCCACAGTCCATCTCAAGTGTCAAGTGTACAACAAAGTCTTCCTTGAATTCTCAATCTTCCAAGGTATATTTATTCCTTATTTATGATTTTATCATATTTTGCCTTGTATTTGTGTAGTTTGGGATGTCCTAGAGTGTGAGCTTTTGAGGCTTAGACTAGGTTTCATTAATCCCTAAATCCTCCTTCGAATAACTTCCTAGCAGGCATAACACATAATACATATTCAGGAAATACCTGTGGAATTAAATGAATGCATTTTGTTCAAAGCTGCCACCCCAGCTCCACAGTTCTAGAATTCTAATTTTGGCCAGAGCTCATGGCACATCTTTTCTTTTTTGGTGGTCAAATATACATAACATAACATTTATTATTTTAACCCGTTTTTGTTATACGGTTCAGTAGCATCGGGTACATGCACATCACTGTGTAGCCATCACCACTATCCACGTTCAGAACTGTTTTAATTTCCCATACTGAAACTCTGTACCCATTAAATAACAACTCCCCATTTCTCCCTCACCCTATTTTCTGGCACCCACCATTCTATGTTCTGTCTGTATAATTTTACTCTAGATATTTCATATAAATAGAATCACACAACATTTGTCCTTTTGTGTCTGGTTTATTTCACTTAGCATAATGGCTTCAAGGTTCATCCATGTTGTATCCATGTTGTAACCTGTGTCAGAATTTCATTTTTCAATACCACTTTTGTTTATCCATTCACTTGTTGATGGACATTTAAGTTACTTCCACCTCTGACAATTGTGAATAATGCTGCTATGAACATTGGTGTACAAATATCTGTTCGACTCTCTGATTTCAATTCTTTTGGGTGTATTGCTGAACCATATGACAATTCTGTTCAATTCTTTGAGGAACCACCAAACTGTTTTCCACTGTGGTTGCATGACTGACACATTCTTTTCTCTTGTACCAGTTCCATGGCTCCTGGGCTTTGGGTTTACCAGCTCGAGCCTCAAAAATGAAATTGATGATTCTGGGTTCCAATCACAAATTTCCAGAAACATGTGATTGGCTCTGGTGGGTCAGGTACTCATCCTGGATAAAACTGAAATTGGAAGGCTTTGTTCATGCAGAACAAACATGGTGGCTAAGAGTAGATAAAGAGGTCCTCGGAGAAAGGAAATTTATGTGGTTTTTGTTCATCCACCAGACAAATGTTCACAACAAAAAAAAATTTAACACTCAGTTTGGGTACGTATAGCTAAAATTTAAACCTATGATCTCTTCTTGGCTGTCCAAGGGGGTCTCCCATTCTTTAACCAGAAGACCTACTGAGAAATTGAGTTAAGGGAAACCTCAGGCCATGTGTCCTCTTTCATGTTTTTTCTCAGTCAAAATATTTCATACATTCCAGATGCCATTCTCTTTTGAGAACAGAACGGAGTCCACACTGGGCAAGAGGACCGGTCCTTGGCAATGTTACAGACTAATGACAGATGACCTGTCATTACAACAACTCTGTAAATGTGTTTTGCCATCAGTAAAGGGGGGAAAACCCACAAAAGGAGAGGAAAAAGAAAAGGTCTTTAACATTTTGACCACTAAAGTCTTGTCATCCATCAGAACCTGGATTTCTGCCACCCACTTACTTGGCTACTACTGGACCAGAAATGATGAACATAAGTTACTGTGGTTTTTTTCAGTTTTTCAAAAATAGAAGAAAATGGATTTGGCTTGAATGTGGCATGTCTGGGTTTCCAGATACATCTACTTATCCAGGGAAATGAAGGCCCTAAGCCATGCTATTATAGCTATCATTATTGAGGTCCTCCAAATCTCAAGGTTATCAATCTCCATAGAGCAGAGAAAGATAATATTGTGTGGCTTTATCAGTTTTTCTGATAGTAAGCAAAGTAGATTTTCACTCTTAAAAAAAAAAAAAAGCTTTACAGAAGTGATTGACTAAGGAAATAAGAATTCTCCATAATTTTACTTGACAGATATAACTATTGAGAATCTTTTGGTTTATATTCTTCTGAAATTTTTTCTATATGGCAGTGATAATATTAGTAAGGACATATTTTTCTTACATATAATAATTTTTACCTAAATGGATTAATACAATAATGTAACTTTGTAATTCTTTTTCATAACAATATAACTTAGATACAGTTTCCTGATAATACCTAGAACTCTCACTCATTCTTTAAGGCTGCATAATTTTCTAATGTACGGATACATTTTATTGATTCAGTCTCATTTACAGATATTCGGTGTGGAAAATATTTAATATTCATAATTTTTAAATTCTCTCTCCTTTTTTCTTCCCATATCTATATTATTTTATTGGGCAAAGGTGACTTTTGGACCAAAATCAGAAGGGGCTTCTGTCCACTCCAGGGGCTGTGTGAATGCTTTAAAATTAGCATCTCTCTTAGTTTCTCATTGTGATTTGGTTATTAATGAACCATTTAAAGAAATCACCTTTCATCTAAAACTTAAATAGTAATAGAATGCTCACAGCCCTTCAGAATTCTAGGAGGGGCCTTAGAGCTGTAAATTTGGAGAGAATCAGGCAACAGAGTCAGAGACCTCTTCTGTAGTTTCTATACTGCCTTTCAATTTTTCCCCCCTGTTTGGTTTCCATGGGAATTGGTGATGTGCATGGTTTATATGTCTGTGTGTGCGTGTGTGCGTGTGCATGAGTGCATATTTGTGATTTGCATGAGCGTGTGTCTGGGCAAAAAGCCTGGGTAAGGATGAACTCCCTAGAGCAAATGCTGATCTGTGCAAAGCCCCAGGAGGCAGCCAGGTGGAATTTTGGGGTTACTAGGCAGTAGAAGTGACCCTAGTAAATTAGGGCAAAGCTCAGGACAAAGCTTGGATGCTATTTCTGTGGATTTCATAAATTTAGGAAATTGATTCCTTTGCCAGTGCAATGATGCCTTGGGCATCTCTGATTAATTAAATGACTCTAGATCTCTGTTGTGACTTCTGGGTAACACAACATTAAATAAACCAAAGACTCTAGAAAAATCTCTGAGAATCTTTATTATTTATATTTTTCTTGGGCCACAAACGTTGGAAAAGAGATTTGATTTAAAATGAATTCTGAATTGCAGAGAGTGTGAGGTTGGGAGGTATTATTGGAGAGGGGTGGTAAGGATTTAGGATGAATTCAAAACATCTTGCTATTAAAAAAAAAATCTCGCTATTGCTTTCAGAATACTGTTGTCTGTAGTTGTGGAAATGTTAGTCTGTGTTACTTAAGAAGGGTAGCCTTGGAGAAGCTTTTATTCAAGTGCTAATTTAAGCACAGCGTGGTTTCCTGAGTATAAATACAGATTTTAGTGTGTACTCTACCCTACTCAATATACGAGATCGTGTAGCTGCAAAGCCATCTTGTCCTCAGTCTCATATTGCTGGGTGCAGGCAAGAACCATCAGCCTTTCAGTTTTTATTTTATTTGGGGACAGGAATTGTTTTCTAAGAATCTAGGAGAACATTGCACTCTTTGTGATAATGACCTCAATTCTTTACATTAAATTGTCCTTTTAGTGTATACAGCTCCCTCAATCCACGATTTTATATGTTCCTCTCTAGAAATCTCTGGAGGGTAGACATGGATTAGCATTTCCTCTTTTGCAAATGGGGAAAATGAGGTCAGGACTAGTAAACAGGAGTTAATCATGGTGATTAAAAAGAAAGGCTCTCGATCCAGAAAACTGGATTCAAATCCAAGCTTCACCCCTTATATTGATGTGATCTTGGGCAAGCTACTGAATTTTTCCATCATTTAGTTCCCTTTTCTATAACACGAGAATAGTCATTTCTGCTCTATAGGGGTTACTATGAGATGAAATAAAATAAGGCTTATTAAGTATTCAATACAGTACTTGGCACATAGGAAGTATTGGCAAATGTAGAAACTCCTAATAATATTTTAAAGGATGCAAAGATGTTAAGTCACAAAACAAGACTAAAGTTCAAGTTGAACTCTGAGCTGAATGTGCTTTGTCTACACAATACAGCATGTTCCAAGACTTTCTTGGGGTCTTTCTTGTTGGAACAATCTAGAATCACCCCTTATGGAAGCTGCAATTTGAAATGGACTGATTCTGCTGATGTGGGGCTGTTTGAAGAAAGAATACAAATGAGCAAACACATTCTGAGCTCCTTCTGTGTGACAGGCAGATTTACAATGTTACCGCATTTCATCAGTAGACTCTTGCTCATTACAAAGATGAAGAATGGGGGCTCAGAACATAGACAACTTGTCAAAGGTCACGTGACTAGTATGAGACATGGGACACCAGAACCCAGTGCTGTCCAACACCTACACTGTCTTTCCACTGTTCCAATCAAGAGCCACAATAAAGGAACCTTCACTTTTTGAGAAGGAACAGATTTGAGGCTGAGAAGGTGTGGGCTATATTGGTATGTCTGCCTGCTCAAAGGACTCCTTCTTCAGTCTGATTCCTTGGACTATTTCAGGGCTGCCATGTCATTTAAGTCTCCCTTGGAGAGCCTTGAGGAATGTGCAAAGGAAAAAAAAAAAACCCAAGAATCTATTATTGGCACTCACCCTCAGTTTGCTATTATGACGTCCATCTGCAAAGAAGTGTTTATACCCTTATAAGGTGGCTAGCATCAATTTAACTATGTTATCTCCCAGCAGATGATACAAAATGCAATCTCAGTAGCATACGGCAAAGAGAGGTGGGTGAGTTTCTTGGCTGGGGAATGAGAGACAAATGAAAAAGGGCCTACTATGCTGAGTCACTAAGGCAAAGCAGCTTACTATGGACCACATTCAGGCCTGAGCCAAGACACAGCAGCAAGTCAGATACTGGTAGGGGCGGCTGAAATGTTCCTCTTTGGGAACGCCTCTTCTGAGAAGCTGCAGCCAGAAAAAAAGGGGGAAAAACGCCAACATCCTGAACATTTTAAGTTCATCAGTTATATTTTTACACAGTTAAATCAAGCACAAAAACAGAAAAAAGAAAGTCATGTTTCCACCAGCTTTCCTCAAGACTCCCCCAACATAGCTGGATGCCTTAACTCTCCTCCCTACAGCATCATAATAATGAGTGTTGTTCAAGGGCTAGGCACTGGGCTCAGAGGTCAAATATCTTATCTCACCCAGTCCTTGTAAAAAGCCCATGGTGTAACATACATCCATATTTTTGAAATGAAGAAATTGATGCTTAGAGACATTGAGTAACTTGATCAAGTTTCAGTGCTAGAGAGTCAGAACCAGAATCTGCTTCTTTCTGACCCCAGAGATGGAATCCTTAACTGCTACATATTACTATTATCTCACCATTTTCTGAAGTCAAAAAAGACAAAAAAAATCTTAAAGTGAAGGGACACTAAATCTAGCTTATTATCATAATAACTTAGTGAACTTAAAGCAAAATAAACAAACAACCCCCTCCCCCAAATAAAATAAAATGAAACAAAAGAAAAAAAAGAAAGAAAAAAATAAAACAAAACACCCCTCCTTGTGATTCTAATGAATATTTACATTAGAAATCATGGATTTTATCTATTTCATTTATTTACAAAACAGCAGCTTCAAATAATGGTAACTTGCCCATGGAAGCACATAAAGTTGGTGGTAGATAAGAATCTGATCTGTGGTCCTCTCTCATGTTCATCAATTAATTAATTAATGAACTGGTGATATATGAGGTCAAGCCATTAATTCTATGAACTAGACAGGACATACTCTCAAGAGAATGGGGGCACAGTAGAATCTGGGATTTTAGTGAGAACCATTTTCATCACAGAAATTTTTAGGATTTGGAGAGTTGGGGAAATCACAGATTGAATTAGAGGTATTTTCAGAAATAGGATGAATTGCTGAGAGCATGAACGTGGGAATGAGAATGTTTTATTGGGACATGAAAATATCTCATTCTGAGGAGCCCACCAATTATAGATGAGGAAGTGCTAGGAGATGAGATCCATAAGAAAATGAAAATCAGATCAAGAACCTAATTTAATTAATCCACCTGCAGTGAGCATTTGCCCTTTCATTTACGGTGCAGAAACTGAAGCTCCTTTCCATGTACGAGGAGTTTGCTCTATGTCCGTCTGTGAAGGTGAAGTTAGATAGACACTTGCTCTCCTCACCTCTGAAAGCTGGTGCATAGACATGGTGGGCAATCAGGTACTCCATCCAGATTATACATTTTATCAATTGACTCATTTAGAATTTACTCGAGAGATAAAGTAGAGTGTCCAGGGTCCAGTGGTGGCAGAGGTGGGGCAGAGGCTGTGTCCAGTGTCTAAGCAGACTGTGTCTGGGATGTGCCCTTGGCTGTGAATGTGGTCACTTAGCTTCCCTTAGCCCTTGCCCGTTTCCCTAACCAGGCTCTCTGGTCTTCCTGCTGAATTGCAAAGCTACTCAATGCTTAGCCAACAAATTTCTTTGCTGCTTCACTTTGCCAGAGTCAGTTTATTATCCTTTGCAATCAAGAATCTTTACCCTTGTACTTCCCTACCCTGAAGCCTACTGCCTCCCAGCTAGTATTTCTCAACAATTTTGTTTGACTTGTTCCAACCTTTTCAGAAGCAACAATTCACTGAAGTGGCCAATTTAAAGGCTTCATCTTATTGAATTTCATTTGTGAGGTCGCAGTTATACTTTCACTCCCATTTTTAAAGATGTAGACACTTGGGCTAATAGAAATAAGTAAAAACACCTGTGTTCAAATCCTCTCTTTGATACTTAGTCCTGTGGCTTTGATAGAATCTTTTTACCTCTCTGAATCTTCATTTGCTTGTCTTTGAAGGGGAGGCAGTGATAAACTATCTCCCAGGGTTGTTAGGAGGATGAAATGTAAGATAAAATATTCTATATGCTGTAAAATGTATCCTAAAGTTATTATTATTGTTTGACCCTATCCCTCAGACAATCTTTTGCATTTTAATTCACTTTAAAATGTGTATTCCACAGGAATAAAAATGATTGCCTAATACCCCTTTCTGAAACTAAATGACATACAAACCAAAATGTAAAAATTAGATAATTCTGAATAAAATTGGTTTTCAACTACATTTTGATTCCAGCCTGTTGATGATCTGTTTTTGTTGTTCCTGACAGAGTATATTGTCTGAGTTGTGGCTGTTTTATAGGAAGAGTGGGTCCAAAGCATCTCTTTTGAGGAAGATGAGCCAGTACCATCTCCAATGAATTGAGCATTTGCCCTAAAACATGTATAGAAATTGAAAGAAAAACTCTCTCTTAATTGAAGACTCATGAGGCCTGACTTATCAAAAACAATAAAGCCAATACTTAGGAAAATTGACAATGGTGAGGCCTTCAAAAGCTCCCCCTAGATGAAATGCCAAGGGCTTAACAGGCAGAGCAGGAGTGCTGGGCCCTGTCCTAATGCTGGATGGAAGGAAATGCCCTTCTGGTCATGGTGACCTTTTCTAGAGAAATAATTCATCCACATGCCTGGTTGGACCTCTTATGCCCATTTTCATTTAGAATCTAAGAGACTGATATGAAACTCTCCCAATAAAGATAGATAGATATGATCTTTTTCTTTTTTCCATGTCTAGAGCTAAGAACAGCAGGATTTCCTGAGATTAACTGTTTATGAAAAGCTCTTTTCAGCTCTACACCCTTCCCACTTCCTTTCCATGCACTTGGTGTTACAGGCTCTTCTGAGCACCTTCTGTGAGCCTAAAATACAAGTTGTATCTATATCCATAATTGTCTTTACTTCCTCCTTCCTTCCCCCAATTCCCTAACCTCTTCCCACTATGATGTTTCAGAAGAAAAGATGTCATTCTTTTTATTTAGGGTTGACCTCTATACATGATCTTGACCCCATCCTTTTCTACATGGTCTTTACCCATCTTCTTTCTTCCTCCCTTTCCTATCCCCTTTATTTTGATTCTATCTTCCCTAATAATACACTGCAAGGTTCTCTCTTTAAAGAAACAAATAAACAAGAAAAACCCCTCTCTTGATGCTATGTTCTCCTCCAGCTTTTATCCATCTATCTTTCTCCTTATAGTTAAATAACTAGAAAGAGTTATCTTTATTTTCTGTTGTCCTTCCTCACTTCATTCAGCTTTTTATAGCCTTTCCCTCTTGCTTCTGTTTCTGCCACCCTATGGTATTTTACTCAGTTTATTAATTGCTAATTCAGTGTACCCTTTCAGTTCTTATTAACCTGAAGACCAAAGCATTTGACTGTGATGACCTCTCTTTCTTCCTTGAAACTTTCTTCTTTTTTTTCATTTCCTTGACACTTTCCTCATTTTCTTTCAGCTCCTATGGTATTTCCTTCTCAATGTCCTTCACATTTTTAATTCTCTAAATCCTTTAAATATTGGTGTCATCCAAATGTAACAGGTGACAGGTACTCAGTAGTCATTGCCCCCAAACTTTGTTTTGCTCTTGAACAGAGATCTATTGACTTTAGGGAATGCAAGCTCCTCCTTCAGACCTGTGGCACACATAACAGTTGGTCAAGCAGGAATATTAATTTCATTTTCTTTCACTATTGACTCACGTTTAAGCCAGTTATAGCCGATGAGACATAAGCACAAACCTGCTGGAGGACTTCTAAAAAGAATTATTTTTCTATATGAAAGTCAGAATCTTACAAAATAAAAATGTTTTGTCCCTACTTCATATTCCTGCTTTGAACTTATTTTAGTGAGGCATGGAGTTTGGGCTTTGGTAGCCATCTTGAAACTATGAGGCAATAAGCATGAAGATAAATAGTCAACATGCAGAAAGTGGCAGAATAGAAAATAGAATTCAGAATAGGAACCAGAATCCTGGGTCCTTGATGGCATCAATGAACTTTGGACTAAGCTCAGAAACACCTGAGGAATGTTTTATTTTTACCATTTTATAGACAAGAAAGTTGAATCAGAGTTAACTAACTTGCTTCAAATTCACAAAGTTATTACCGGTCAAAGCCATGATTTCAACTCCATGAGTCTGATTAACCACTATAATCTGCTTCCCACTGGACCAAATAATACACACATGTGTTGTCTGACTAGTGCAGGGGCCAGTGGGATGATCACATTCCAGAAATTCCAAAAATGACTTTTATTAATTATTGACCATATGCAAGACTTCATGCTAGGTAGTTTCCATACACCAATCTTCTCAAATCTTCTGCTGAAGTACCTCTGAAGACAGAGAAAGTGAATGTGTATTCCCAAGGAACTAGGGACATAGACCATGCAGCAGCTGTCTGTGTCTTGAAAGTTATTTATCACTTTGAGCTTTAAAGAGGGCAATAGATTTTTATTTCTACTCAATAATAGATCTCTGGCTTAATATAAAAATAGGTTGTGAATGATTTGCCATTGAGTAAAATAAAAATCTTGGGAACACGCCTTATATTTATGCCATGGCCTCCCATACTCTCAAGTTTACTGCCAAATACTCCTAGGAATTTGCCAACCTAATCTGAGAAGTGTAACTATATATTATCTTTAGTACTTACAACAACCAGTCAAGAGAAGCATATTTGGGGACAGTTCAAGGGAAACACTGGCTCAGATGTAACTTGCCCAAGTTCTCAAAGATAGCGAGCCAAACCTGGCTTTGAATCTAGACCTGTGAAGTCCTTTTCATTACACTCTGGGCTACCTTTGGAGAGTATGTATGAATGCATATCTCAGAAATTGCATGTGTGAGTCTCCTGGATAGCAGATGAAGATTCCACTCCAGAATACTTCTGAGCCAGCTCGATTCACAAATATAAGCATTCTTCTCTATTCCTCAGCCCTAGTTAACATGTGGCACTGTTGACTATGGGACGTCTTGGGCCCCATTTCCCAGGACCTGCTGCAAGGACTCTGCATGGGGAAGAATTTAATATTTGGTCCCAAATACTGGACTTGTTGTTTATCTCTGCTATCTTTCCTTCTCATGTGTTCAGTTTGTCTAGATAGTTTTGAATCTTAATTTGGTGAGCCAACTTGCTTCTTAATCTTTGTGATAGGAATTACTATCCTAGTTCCTCCAGAAAATTTTATAGAAACCATCTTAAACTATAGGTCTCTTAGGTATTATTCTTATTGAAGCACCATTAAAAATGATGAAGGTGTGTGTGTGTGTGTGTGTGTGTGTGTGTGTGTGTGTACATGCATATATGTGTGTCAGAATTCAAAACTACCTTTTCTGGCTAAGCAGGCTTTGTAACTCACTGATCATACTTCTCAACATTGTCAGTGAAGCAGTGTTCTTCTTGATGGTTCTGAGGATGGGTCAAAAAAAAAAAAAGTAAAATGCCAGGGGATGGGTGGAGCAAAAAATTCAGGTCTTTAAGACCTATCCATATGTTCCCTAAAACCCAGCAAGGAGAACGTCACATGACAAAGATCCGAAGAGCTGGCCCTTCTGTGCTCTTATTGCCCCCCTGAAACCCTTGTCCTCTTTAGCACCTTTCTTGAGGGCTGCTCCCTGCCTGCCTTCTTCATCGTTCCTCCACTGTTCCTTTCCTCAAAACCAGCACAATGCCTGGGTCCCTGCCTTTGCTTTGTGATTTCAACTCTACCTGACCATCGACACTCATGGCATGACGAATGTAGAACATGACAGCTGGACATGTCTACTTTAGATGCAGCTTCACTAGAGTTCACACTTTTAAACAAATGGGAAAGGTGAGGCCCAGAGAGAAAAAGTGATAGTACAGAGGGAGGAGTAAATGACAGGACTAAAATTAGATTGCAGGTTTCCAGCCAGTGACTAAATCAGCTAAACCAGCAAAACTGGTCTATACTCCCAAGGCCAAAACAGGACTCTTTTCTAAGAGGAGAAGGGTAAATGGATTTGAAGCAAGTCTGGGGCCCATTGGCAGGGCAAAGAGATGGTGGAGGGATAAACATTTTTCTCTTTACAGAGAATATACAGAAGCAAAAATAATTGGTGCCACAACATCTTGGGTTATGCAGTCTTCATTGCCCTGGGAATAGCTGCAGCAGCTAGCCTTGATGACCAAGGAGGCCCTGGAATTGATTAGGCCCTGCTGTTGAAAGTCAGCTGTCTGCTGTTGTAGATAAGACAATAGAAAAGGCTTGGGGCAATGCTATAGGCTGGCCCTTTTCATGAAAGGCTAGCAGTACCAAGCCTAAACTGGCCCCTTATCTCCCTCCATCCCATGACAATGCACCAGCTGCATTGGCTTTATTTGGTCACTGGCTTGGAGCTCCAGCACTGCATTTTTCGCTGTACTATTTTGATTCCTGCTAGATGCCTCATGGTGCTGAAGGGTACACCACTAATGAAGGTCTCCTATTAAGGAAGCAGGACAAAGTAGTGGATTAGCACTAGTCCTCTGAAGTCGAACTTCCTGGGTTCAAATTCCACTCCGCTCTTACAGCAGCAAAGCCTTCGGCAAGTTGTCTACTTTTTCTAACCTGCAGTTCTTTAATTTCTAAAAGGAAGATAATTAACTCACCTCGGGTTCTGGTGAGAACCAAATAATACACATATACCAGCTGATACATAGCAACTGCTCAGTAAATGTTAGCCCTTGGTAATGTGTAATTAACAAATCATTTGCCTTTCCCAAGAAGTGTGATGTGGAAGTAAGAAATATATTGTATGATTTTACATGTGGTATAACAGAAAAGCATTGGACTAGAAAGCTGGTCTGTTGTTGCTTTGCTAGCTAACCTTGGGAAAACTTTTCTCTTCTCAAACCTCAGTTTTCCATCTGCAAAATGACTTACATTTTATGCTTTCAGTTTTCAGTAACCCAGCAAGCCACCAGGAATGAGATTTAGAAAATTAGCATTAGATATATGTGCTGCTCAGTGCTAAGAGTTTCCTAATCTCTTGGCCTCTCTCATGAGCAAGCCACATGGATGGTGAGGGCTAAGCAAGGCCTGTGTTTGAGGCATGGGAGACATCAGAACATTCTTTAATTCAAGAATAGACATTTTTTTGGGAAAATAGTGTGTGTGTGCGTGTATGCTTTTTAAATGAGAAGTCCAACAGAGAGATGGAAAATGGAAATGGCTTTATTCTTATGATCAGAAAGTTAAGTTACACAGAGTTGTGACTAATTCACAGGTGATATGCGATCCAGAGGTGAGCTTTCGAGAAATGGATTGGCATGTGTTCTATTTTTACTGTCTCATTTCTTCCCTTGCTGGCCAGGTGAGCCTCCGGTGAGACTCACTTATTGGCAGGTGAGGAATTTCCTTGAAGTATTGAATGAGCTGCTATAGCTTAATAGCCTGTTTACTCTTTGAAAAGAGAGGAGGAGGAGGCAAGTCAAAAGGAGACTGATGGAATGAAAAGTGAACTCAAAAAAACTTCATACTTAATTGCCACATTCAGACTCTGAAAGTCTAGGCTCTTAATTGTCATTGAGTTTGTGCTGGAGTTCCTTTCTGTTAGGGAAATTGGCCAGCTCAGTTTCCTTTCTCTGTCATCTGAAGTATCACAGGCATCTCCACATTAGGTAAGAGAGCCATTGAATGCGCATCTGGCCAATGAGAAAGGGAGAGAGCCAACATCCACTGTGAGCCAGTGAAGCACCATACACTACTTGATTTACTTTTCTTATTAATCTTCACAACATCTTATGAGATAGGTGTTCTAATTTCCATTTCACAATTAAGAAAACTAAGATCCAGAGAGAGTACAGAGATTGCTAAAGTTTAGGCAGGTAAGAAGCTGCAAATGTGGTATTTTGACCAAGAGTTATCATTTATAGAATCTTTGCCATTTCTAGAAAACCAGTATGGCATCATCTTCTCAGCCAAGAGTCAGGGAATAGATTTAACTTTCAGTCAATTCTCTACTACTCTCAGTCATTACTTGTTTTTTTGTTGTTTGTTTTTTGGCTCCATTGGCTCTTGTGGTCTATATTGAAAGGCCATCATAAAAAAGATTAAATTCAAAAAGAATATATTGAACATGTATCATATGGCACATACTATGGCAGGCCTTACAGACTAAACTTAAGTTTCTAACAATTCAAAGGCAAAGGAAGAATATGAATCAATAATATGTAAAGCATGAAAGAAACATGCCCAAGGTGAAGTATTATATTTTACAATGCAGATTCCTAAAGTGAGAACTTCTACTTCTAAACCCGAGACAGATATGACTAATTAAGCAAAGACATTTTTCTCTGATAGCCTGAATGAAACCTCAGAATTCTTCTCATCTTCCTCAGGAAGTGGTTACCAATTAATTTGGATTTTGTGTCATAGGAAAGTGGTTCACTTTGGCTTGAAGAAACAACAGAATTGTCTTGGAAGAGGTTGTATTTGAGAATTGGCTTGAGAAATAAGAAGTATTTTAGTAAATAGGAAATACTCATTCAAGGGTAACAACTTGAGCAAAGTTATGGAGGCCAAGAGAGGGAAAAAATTTAAGAGTGTTGAGTAATTTGGTGTGTGTGTGTGTGTGTGTGTGTGTGTGTGTGTGTGTGTGTGTGTGTGTGTGTGTGTGTGTGTGTGTGTGTGTGTGTGTGTGTGTGTGCACGCGTGTGTGTGTGTGTGTGTATGTGTGTATGTATTGGTTGTGGATGGGAATTAGTCCTTGATAAAAAAGACTGGGTAGTTAGGTTGGATCAGATCATAGAGAGCCTTCAAAAATCATATTAAGATATCTGTACTTGCTTTCATAAGCCATAATATATTATGTTCAGGTATGCTGTAGAATAACACTTCTTGAGTAGAATGCAAAAGTGGTGAGGGGGTGGAGAGAGACTACCTTAGACTGGATAGTCAGGGAAGATTCACTGTGGAGAGGATGTTTGAGCTGAGATGTGAACGACCTGAGGGAACCAGCCATACAAGAATCTGGGGAATGAAAGGTCTGATGATGTTAATAGACTTAAAAGTGCTTCCGGAGCAGAAGGGAGCTAGTGTGGCTAAAGCCTTGCTAGTGAAAGAAAGGCGATGCAGATAAGGTTGATGAAGTAAGAGGGAGCCAGTTGTTATTCTAAGCAATGGAAGAGATTTAAGAAGAAAGATGTCTTCATTACTTTACATCTTGAAAAGATCACTTTGGGTAATGGTTTAGAAAGCAGTTAGGAAGCAGTCTTAACAGCCTAGACTAGAATTGATGGTGACTTTACCTAACATGGTAGCCAGAGAAATGAAGAGAAGCACACAAATTCAAGTTACATGCCGGAAGTAGAAGTAATTGAAGTTGATTTCAGATTATATATAGGGCATAGTGAGGAAAAGAGAAGAATCAAGAGTGATAAGTTTTGGGTTTGAGTAACTGGGTAGATGAAAAGAAAGGTAAAAAAGAAAGCATGGGAGGGCATAATTACTATCTCTCACTCTCTCTCTATTTTTTTCTAGAAGGGTTTAACACTTACTAGAGTGGGAGGAATATCATGTCACCATCCTTGCTTTACAATCAGACTCTGTTTACTCAGAACTCAATAGGGACTGCATTAAAAGGCACAGAAGAAATGCTCGGGAAGTAAAAATGAGTTTATTTTATTCCCATACAATGCTAGGGGAAGGTACATGGTTTTAATATTTCTGAAAAGCTATTTGGCAAACTGTATCAAGAGCCATAAAAATATTCACACACCGTTAGCTAAGAAATTTCAATTCTAGGAATAGATCCTAAGGCAACACACAGAGAAAAGCATAATGGTTATGAACATATGTTAATGTCAACATTGCTTATAATATGATAACAAATAGAAACATCCTAAATGTCTGACAATAGATAATTGCTTAAAAATCATGATGCATACATATATGATATTAAACAACTATTATAAAATAAGATTTTAGTGGAATAATTAATGACCTGAGAAAAATACAAATGTAAATTACAAAACTATAAAACAAGCATTCTTTAAATAAGCATATAAGTGTTAGTAGGGAGAAAATGCATCATCTTAGCAGCTGGTATTAAATTTCTCTGGGTTAAATTTGCAAACATTGAAGCTGTGCCTTGATAAGTCACTTGCATGGGTGTGAGGCATATGCAAGTAATAAAGGCTAACCCCCAAACTTTCGTGCTTTCTAAAGAGGTGCATCCTATTGATCGTAGATGTTTTGCTTTGCTGAGCAGAAGACAGGAAATAAACAAGTCTAATGGCAGAACAGTATTGCTTTGCATAAGTGAGAGAGGGCAATTAGGAAGTCAGGGTACTACATGGAAAAAGAGGGAGAAAACAGAAAAAGGACATCTGGAGGTGGAGCTGAGGCAACATAGTGAGAAGGGGGTTCTGCTAAGATGTTTAAGTGATATTGTCATGTTGTTTGCTGTAGGCTTTTTGTTGTGCATCTTCTCTTCCATGTCCCTTATATCTTCAGTAAATTAACCATTTTCACTAATTAGAGTGGACATCTGTTGTTTAGTCTTTCCAGAATCTATTTCATCTGCTAACAATACCTTGGTTATCTTCTGGGAAATTACCTAACCCTCCTTCCCTCTCAGTCCATGTGGTTTGAATGTTATTGACCCATCCCCACCCCCACCCCCACAAAACTTAGAGTTTAAGAACATGACCCCGACCAGGCTAATGAGAGCATCCAACATGCTTTCTTCCCAAGGCCATAGATTCAGGGATGTGATTCCATGGAATGCAACTGGAGATTTCTCCTTGGCATCCTTGAAAGAGGATGCTCGCTCCCTTTCCGCCCCCTCTTCCTCTTTCTCTCTGTATTTTTGAAGAGAAAATATGAAATTATTAGTCAGAATTGTGAAGATACCTACCTAAAACTCTAAAGCTTTTGTTGCCTCTCTTGCCACCACAAGAGGAGAGTTAGCCTATGAATACCACTAACCTCAAGGAAGACAGAGCAGAGACTGCAATACAGCTAATCAGATACTTGATTTTTTGCTTGACCTGTTTTTAAAGTTTGCATATATGTTTGTGGTATGTGTGTGAGGGGGAGTGTCTTAAAAATGTTATAAAAAATCTTTCAGATTTATAAAAATGTGTATAATTAATATAACAAAAACTTGAATACTCATTACCTGACCTCAAATAAAACATGACCATCATGGTTAAAGCATTCTTGTTACTCCTTGATCACAGCCCTGTTGCTCCCTCCTGAACTTAGAGTTAATTTCTTTCAATCCCTTTTCCCTTTATATATGTATTCTTGACCTATGTTTATATGAATCCTTAAATAATTTTATATTCAAATGATATTATAGTATATGCATTCTTTTGCAACTGGCTTTGTTTCATTCAACATATTTGTGAAAATTATCTCTGTTCCAGTGTATAGTTTTTGTTAACTCATTTTCTCTACTATATGTTATTTCATTGTATGGCTACATCACACTTTATTTAACCCTTCTCCTTTAGATGGACACTTAGATTGTTACCTTGAAATTTTCTATGATCCAATAAAGTCATTTTTCTGCCAGTTTGAGCTGAACTTTCTGTTACTTGAAAGAGTTCTAGTAAATACAGAAAAGGCTTTTGTGAAACTTGTTGCAAACTCAAAAAGAAAAAGAGGAAACAGCTGAACCTGGGTTACAATTATATATCTTGAAAACAAAAAGAACTGGAATGAAATATACTGAAATGCTTGGTAGTGACACTGTGGATAATCTTTTAAAATTTGTTTTAAACTTTTCCACAATATATATTATTACAATTAGAAAATAAACTCATTACCAATAAGGAGACAGACATTACAAAGCAACTTCTTCAAGGTAAAAATGACACAAATTTATTAGTAGAATACAAAGAAAAGAGAATTTACAATATACACTCCATAGCAAACAACATGGAACTACCATTTAGTTATTTATCCAAATGGCTATTTTCCACCGTGTCACTTGAGTTTCTGAGGGGATAAAAACCCTTATTTATGAGAGATGTCTGGCCTAGGGAATGGGGTCCTAATTGCTCAAAGGGTCTTTCCCCCTCCCGGTTGAGTATTACATTGAAATCAGTAGAGGAGACAACAAGTTGGAATGACAAAATTGATGCACCTTGTTCTTTTTCTCCTCTAGAGTCTCAGAGCTCCCCCTTAGAAATGGATAGCTTCTGAGCCCCCAGCTGGAACCCAGCCCTGTGAGTCACCCCACTTAATAGTGCTAAAGCAAGGAAAAAATAACAACAAAATACTATCAGTCTTTATATAGGGTGCCTTGGAAGATGGTGCTGGAATGGAAAAGGCAATGAGAAATTGTTCCCTAAATTAGGGCTAAGGCAGTTTAGATTTAGAATCCGCTAGTAAGAAAGGGCCTGAAGAGTGATCTAATCCAACCCCCTCACTTTACAAATTTGGGAAGTGACTCAAAGAGAATCAAGGTGATTTGCCCAAGGTCACATACCTAGTTCACGGTAAGGCTTGGATTTGACTATGTATGTCTAAATTTTTTGCTCCTTTATCTTAGCTGAAGGACAGCAGTGAAACTATTGCTATCAGCTGTGCTAAAATTTCTAGAATTCAATTTAAGTGAATTCCAGAAATTCAAAAAGTTGTCTCTTTTTTTTGTAGCAGGATAACTTCATAGACAGCATACACATATAAATGTCTTGTTTGTAACAAGAACAGGTGCCATTCTGGACCTGCAACATGCTTGGATTGGGAAGAAAGTAGATGATAAAACATAAACTGTGATTTTGGGGACAAGAGTGGGTGAGAGTCCATGGACTGATATTTAATAACTCTAATATCAAACTCTTTAAAGCAAGAATATAATTATGAATATATAAAAAAAGACTCTAGAAACTTCACGTTGTGGGAGATTTTATCTCTGATAGGTGGCAAAAAATGAAATAGACATCAGGGAGTTAGGGAGAAATAGTGCTAAGTGATGATGAAAGACATTCACAAGCTAGGTTATAGGGCCAGGAAACAATTAGCTGATGTTCTAAATTGCTGGATTCTTGTGCAAGGGGCACTGACCCTCAAAACAATAACTTGAGGTCCTGGGAAGTGCCCAAGTATCTGAGCTTCTAAGACTGAATTAGGGCAGCTATGTGTTATTGTTAAGGTAGGAAACAATACATCAGCATTTTTGTTAAAAGTTTAAGCATTCTTTTTAAACAAAAATGTGTTTGGAATTTTTCCTAAGATTATGAGACTATGAAATTAGGCATTCTATTCCTTTTCCTGATCCTTTTAGTAATTCGTGTCTTCTTATTCACAAAATGATAGAAGTAAAAATTGTACAAACATTTATATATAAAAAAGGGCAACTTTAGATGTTATTGCCACTGGCTTTAGCAAAATAGATCTGTAAAGATAGAATTCCATAATGAGCAAATGCACTCACCGTCCTACACCATTTTTTCAGAAGCATAAATATCCACTTATCCATTTAGGCAAAATTTTAAATGAGTCACTGAGAACATAAACTAGGGAGAGGGAATGGCTAGGATTGTAAAACAGAAGCAAGAACTAATATTTAAACTATAAAATGGAACTGAGTTACTTCATAAGTACATTCAAAAGGAACAGAAGATGATCCAATAGGGAGCAGGTGGCTGGAGTATTAACCAGCCCAATTAGGGGATAAGTGAGCAGAGGCCTATGATAAAGGACACAATCAAGAAAATGAATGGGTAATTTAGGAAATACATGATTCTTAAAAGTGTTTTTGTAATACTAAAAGGGAAATCCATATTTTTAAAGAAATGTTTGTTGCTTATTGTAATTAGTTCTGAACTCAACATCTGTTCAACAAGGATTTATTGAGCATCTACAAAGTTCTAGGGTCTCAGAAAGGTGACAAATACCTTTCATCTTTAATGATAATTCTCCGAGGTTAGAAGTGGGTTCCTGGGGTATTTGGTTAAAGAAGATTCTAAGCCTAAGTATAAGCTCAGCTAGAAAGAGTGCCTTGATTAAGTGATGATGCCTGCCACAGGTATACAATATGAATGTAAAAATTATAATATTGTGCTGATTACCACTGAATAACCAAAGATGTAAGAGGTAATCCAGCCAAGAAATCCTACTGATCTATCTATCACCAGTGATAAAAAAATGATCTATACCTAGTCCCTATCTTTAGGAAGCTTATATTTTAGTGAGAAAATCAAGACACATTAAAAAATAATTCTAATAAAGTGTGCTTAATGTTCTGATAGACAGTGTTCGAAGCATCGTGAAAAAATGTAGAGCTGGAAACAATACTGTGTCTAGGAGAGTTGAGGAGGGCTTCACAGAGTAATGGACATTCAATCTGGGTATTGAAGAATAAACAGAAGTTTATCATACAGAAAAATGAGAAGGAAAGCACTCTTACTAACAGCAACAACATTTATAAAGACACAGATATGTGGAAAAACCTGGTGTACTGGTGATTGATGAGTAGGTTAGTAGGGTTAGAGTATGTAATAAATGGAGAGAAAGCAGGAAATAAAAGCGCAGAGGTAATTTGAGCCTAGTTTATGAAGGACCCTTATAATGCTCCTTTATCAAGTTTAGACTTTTTCTTGTAAGTAATGGGGATCTTCTGAAAGTTCTACTCTTGAGAGTCTGTCTCTGTGATGTGGAGGGTAAACTAAAGCTAGAAGAGAAACCCCATAAGACAAGAAAAACAAGTCATAAAATAATATATACTTCAAACAAAGAACACATAAAATAATATGTGCTACATATAAAAAATTATCTGCTGTGGCCAGATAAATGTCACAAGAGTAGCTTATACATAACAAAATAACAACTAATATGGCTTAAGTACTTACTGTATGTTAGAAATTGTGCTAAAATGCTTTTGGTGCATGGATTCATTTAGAAAACATTTCTTGTGTAACTACCATGTGCCTGGCCCTCTTCTAGGCACAGAACAAGACACAAGAAGTCTCAGCTTTTGTGAAATGTATATTGTAGAGAAAAGAGACAGATAAAAAATGAACAGATGCGTAATTTTTCAGAGATGACATGTGCTTTGAAGAAATATGAAGCAGGATAAAGAGGTTATAGTGGGGGTGTTATTTTAGAGGGTATAGAGAAGGCAAATCTCTTTGATAAGGTGGACCAAAGAAATTATGCAGTTATGCAAGAGAAGAATATTTGAAGCAGAAGGAATGGTAAGTAGAAGTCTTTGAAGTTGGAGTGTATTTGGTGTCTTGGAGATTTGGAAGGTAAGTGAGGCTAGACCAGGAAGGAGAGGTAGTAGATCTAAGGTCCAAGACAGGGCAGGGGCCAGTCTTATGAGGCCTTGTAGACCATAGAAAGGACATGGATGATGTCATTTACTTTTCAAAACTATCCTCTAACTAATCCCATTTTATAGGAGAGGAAACTATCAGAGAAGTACTTGTCCCAGGACACATGGTTAGAAAATGTTAGAGATCCATTATAGGATCCAGGATAAGTTGACTCCAGAGCTTATATTTAGACCCACTATTCTCACTGATGTCCCTTTTTTCTACATGAAACCACCTACCACATCAATTGCTTCATTACTTACTAAATTTTTGCCTCTCCTTTTTACTCATCTCCTAAGCAGCTTCCTGGCGAAATATCCCTGATCACTCCAGCCAGCTGTAGTCCCCTAGCCATCTGAAGTCTCATAATACTGAGCAATGACCAGTCTCATACACTTGTCATTCAAGGTCTAGTTTGTTGGCCATTTGTAGAAATCTTTTCAGTTTTTCTACCCCAAATCACTAGTGATTATAACTTCCTGAAAGACAGAAAACATTTTTCAGCAAATATGGCCCAGGGAAAAAAATTAGATTTTGTAATCAGGACATCTGAACTTCTAATCTGATCTTTATTGTCTTTAATCATGACTCTGTACACATCACTTAATTTCTGAGCCTCATTTGTCTCATCTGAAGTGCTTCTGTGAAGGTAGATGTAGTCCTTAAAAAACTCATTCATCTTCTCTGAGAACATGGTTCAACCTCCAGTGTTCTCTGTCTCATTGATCAATACTCCATTCAGTTGACCAAACCCAAGAAACAATCTTGACAACTACAAGTACCTCTTTCTCATGCCCACATCTGATCAGTCTCAAAGTTCCGTTGATTCTACCTCCTAAATGTTTTTCAAAACCAGCTATTTCTTTCCATCACACTCTAATACCATTTTCAAAACACTATTATACCTCATTTGGAATATTCTATGAGCCTACTAACTGGTCATCTTTTCTTGGTCACCTCTATCCACCCTGCAGTAGTCAGAGTGCTATGTCTAAAATGCCAGGAGGAGCAAGGCATTGATCTTCCACATCTTGTGGTTTCTGGTTGATCCAATTTTTAAAATACTTTTAAAACCTTTCTTAACCCAATATATGTATTCTTTCATTTCATGTCATTTTTTTCTTTCACTGTTACAGGCTAAATATTTGCATCCTCCCAAATTATTAAAACCTATTCTTAATCAGAATGACTAGACGGTTTGAAACATGAAAAAGTCATTTGAGGCATGAAGAGTTTTTCATTAGCCAAGACTGTCCCACATATTTCAGGATATCTAGCATCTCTGACCCTTTTCTAATAAATGCCAATATTGCTCTCTCAAATGATTGCAACAAGCAAAAGTGTCCTCACAATTTCCTAAACCATTACCCTATTGAGAACTATTGACATAAAGCACAATTTCTGTATAACTGAAGGTTTAATTTAGTTTGTTTGTTTATTTTTGCATATAGTAGAAGCTTTAAATAATCTTGTGAATGAATGGAATAAGAGAAGGGTAAATTTTGATGAGACAGCTGATTTTGTGGTGCTGGCACAACAAACGGACTTCTTTGCTAAATCCAGCCTGCTAGGATTAGGAGTAGGGCAACTGCTGTTTTTTTTACCAGGTGTAACATAGGTAGATGTGTTTATTTTTTCATATTCTGCAAACATGAATTAAGCATCTTTTAACTGTTAGGACTACATTAAGGCTGTGGGATCCAAAGAGAATATAACATAGTCCCCATAAGGTTTTACCCCAGGAAGGGACAAAGTATTAAAAAAGAAATGGAATGTATTCAGCAGTCTAGCAGTTAGCAGAGCTCATAAAAAATGACTTTCTCTCAAAACCTGTTTTACAGTGTTGTGCTTTTATTAAAAATCTTAGTTTTTCTCCTGAGAGAATCATTCTGCTAGAGTAACAAGCAGAAACAAAGCAGAGTGGGTGACATCCAAGAAAATGACTTTGGAGCCATAATGTACATATCCTCTACGATAAACACTGTCACATCATGTAAACTGGCGAGAGTGGGGTAAAAAACTTGCTATTATGGAAATTGCTCTAACACTTCTCAGTTCTACAGATGTAGTCTCAAAAAAAAAATCACAACCATATTAAAATGGAAACAGGTTGCTGGATTCAGCAGGAAGGTTGACAGGCAGTGAACATTTCTGTTATGAAAACATCCCGCCAAACTCTTTTCACCTCTGGATTTGATACTGTCTCCCAACTGGGGGACACTGCTAAGGGATACAGTGACTGAGCTACAGGGTGGTTCTATCATAGCAACCTGTATAAATCCAATGGCTGAAGTCAAGAACCATCATTCACTCATTCACCTCACAAATACTTACTGAAAATCTATTATGAGCTAGATACTGTTTAGGTGCTCAGTTAGAACAGTAAACAGGTAGGTAGAGTTCTGCTCATAGGCATTTTCATAACACAAAGTAAGTACAGAAAGAGGTCAATATCTATGTCATTATCTATAGTGATAGGTCTTAAGAAAAGAGGAAAGCAAAGTAATGTATGATGGGTAATTGGAAGTGTGAATGGGGAGTGATTTGTCTGTGGTGGTCAGGGAAGCTTTCCACTGAATTGTGAAGGCTCATTTCTGTCTGAGGTGGTGACCTAGGACCTGAGATCAGGATGATGAAAACAGCTTTTATTTAACCAGTGTCTATATCTCTAAAAGTTTTGACCCAATCAGGTGGATCTTTTAATGTTAGGCCCTTTGATCCCTAGTAGAATTGGAGAGTATGCAGGAAATAGCCTTTTCTTCCTTAAATCAATCAGTACATTGTAGTCTCCTTGGAGACACATAATACAGTGCAAAAAACTTGGGAGTAGAAAGTTGGAAACTTGGATACTAGTTCTGATGTCCCCTGATAATAGGCTGAGTGACCTTAAGCAAGTTATTCATCTTGCTGGGGTTGCTTGCCTATAAGATGAAATCAGACTGTAAACTCCACGAAGGAAGGTAGAGTGTCTGAACTATTCACTGCTGCCTCCTCAGCTGGCAGCCCGTGGTGCCTAGCAACAGTGAATGCTCCCTAAAAGCTAATATTGTTGCATTTATTATTAACCAAGAGGTAAGATTCCTTCCCATCTTAATAATGTAATAATTTAGTTCAGTCTCTATAACAATGACAAATAACAAAAAAATATTGATTTCTGACTCTGCTACAACTCACTCTACTATATGGGCTAGAACCTTCTCTTTTCTGGGCCTAGTTTTCCCTCCTCCCCAAAGTGAAAAAGTTTATCTCAGCAAGTCATCTTGGTGCTAGAGCTATGATTTTTAATTAACTTTTAGAAATAAAATTGTATTTCAAATACACTAGGGGGACCCCGTGGTGAATTTAAAAATAATCACGTAGTGGAATTCTTTCCCAAAGCAAAATGTATCATTTTTGATGCTGTTCTTTTAGGTTGGGTCTTATTGTATGAGAATGGGTTTTCTTAGTAGGAGGTATACCATAGTTTTAAAATATCACTTTTCTTTGCTTCCATTGAGTTCTCAGGGTCATCTGGGCTGTAGCATAACACTGCAGGTTGTTATGGAGAAGTGTGGGCACAGGAACTTGACACTCTCCCAAAGGCTACATTCTACTTTGAGAATGCACATTTTTCTTCCTTCCTTCTTTCCTTCCTTCCTTCCTTCCTTCCTTCCTTCCTTCCTTCCTTCCTTCCTTCCTTCCTCCTCCCCACACCTCTCTCTCTCTCTCTCTCTCTCTCTCTCTCTCTCTCTCTCTCTCTCTCTCATATCTTGGCAACATTACCTATAAATAATTTCCATATGAGGAAGACTCAGTAATGGAATCAGAGGCAGGGTGTAGTGGTTTTTAAAAATCTCTTTCTTAAGATGAGAGAGAGAGAGAGAGAGAGAGAGAGAGAGAGAGAGAGAGAGAGAGAGAGAGAAAGGAGAAAATAATAGGAATAAAAAAGAAACAGCTAATATTTATTGAGCACCTACTATATATGAGACACAATAACTCTATAAGGCAGGGCTACTATTAAGCCCATTTCATAGATGAGAAAACTGTGACATTTCAATTTAAAACTCATGGGGTTGGACCACCAGCATGGGTTTAGAGGTAAATGAAAGAGAACAAAAGGAGGACTGGAGGTGAGGATGGGAACTATTTAATCTAGTTTAGAGATTAATTGCTTAGTCAGTGGTATGAATTAGAAAGAGCCCAAACAAGAAGTCAGGGAAACTGAGTTCTGGTTTTAGCTTCTTTACTGACATATCTGTTAAATGGAGAGATTACACTCACTTTAAGGGAAATGTGAAGATTAAAGCAAGGTTTTGTCTATGAGGAATCAACATAGTGACTCCAGAGCTCAGCAAAAGCTAGTTGCCTTCCATGCCCTCAAGCAAACTTACTTTTTTTGTCTTCTCTGCCATGACATTGTTTCTCCTCATGTTCTACCCCAAACTTTCTTCAACTTGGAACCATAGAATCATGAAGAAGGTCTCCACTCATTCCATTAGGTCAGAGATCTCAAAATGGTGTTCCATGGGTGAGTCTGGCCTATAGGTATATTGTGTCTGTCCAATGTGGTATTTGTCAAAAAGCTTGAGTTTGTTGCCAGCCCCTAGCATCCCATAACCAAAATGCAATCTTTGGGTATCAGGACAAACTCAGATGATGAGGCCCAGCATGGTCCATCCCTGGGCCCCTATTTTTTTTGGTAGGACCATATTTCCTAAACTAAAAATAAGGACAAAGTCCAATAAAAGATTAATTTGTCACTTGAATTCACATTAATTTAAAAATATTTATCATTAGCTCTATTACATACTTGGGAGTTTGCTAGGCTTTAAGTATAAATTAGAAATGTTTTTTGTCCTCAAGAAACTCAATCTTAGAAGGAATTCAGAAAAGAAATCAACAATTATAGTATAAGATAGGTACTATAATGAGAAATACGGGATGATATTATAGGAGCACATGGGTAGAGAGCCTACTGTGTCTTCAGTAGCCTCTGTGGTACTTTTATGAGAATTGAAAAAAGGGCATCCTCTTCCAATCAGATGCTGTCCAATTCGGGTCACATGGCTTGTTAAATACAATTTAGTTTAGAAATCAGATGTCTTGACCTGTACCTTTGGCCATAAATAAGGTCATGCTATTAGGTAGGTGGCTGTATCAGTTAAGTTATATTCTGCTGCAAGTAATAGAAAAAAAACAATGATTGTAGCTGAAACCAAAGGAAATTTACTGTTTATTTAACAGGAAGTCTGGAAGTAGATAGATCCAGGGTCGATGCAACAGTTCCATGGCCTATGGGTCCATAGGTCTGTCTCACCTCTTTGTTAGGTCTTCCCTTTATGGTTACAAGATGACTGTTGTAGATCTAGGTATCCTGACACAATCATTTTCCAAGTCAGGATAAAGAGCAGCCAGAGTGTTAAAAGACAATTCTTCTTCCATGCTCTCTGCTTTAATAAGAGAGAGAAAAAAACTTTCATCAAGTACCTCCAGCAGATTTCTTTGTATATTTGAAATGCCTGAGTTAGGCATATGACCATTCTAGCTGAGAGAGGCCAGGCAAGCAAGTATCTGGCTTTGAGAAGGAACGAGGCTGGGAATGTCGTTTGGGTGGGCAACTCACAGTGTCAGCCATACCAACTCAGATTTGAAGATTTGAAGAAGTGCTGCTTAAGCTGAGTCCTGAAGGGTGAGTTAAGTCCAAGTACATGGTGAAGAAGGAGCTGGAAGGAAGACAGAAACTGTAGAGGCCAATGGAAGAAAAATGTAAATTTTGCAAAATTTGCTAGGATCTTAGAGAATTAGAATAGGTGTAATGAAAGGAGAAACGGAAGAATCAGGTTTGTCTTGACAATTAAGGGACTTGTCAGCTGTATGAAAGAGGCAATTTGTAAAATGTAGTCTAAAATAAAAATACTAGAATTTCTAAAATTTCAATAAAATATGTTAGATTTTTAAATGGGCACAATTCTGTATCATTTCAAATGTCTGGGCATTTGACAAATGGTGTATCAATTGTGAGCTCATAAGTAATGGAGAATGAAAACCTACAGAGAAAGACTTTTTTTAAAAAAATTGATCTGTCCTTCCTTGAAAAAATAAAACTCAGCAGACTGGATAATGATGATGATGATGATGATGGTGATGATGACGACGATGACAACGACAACGATGATGATGACAATAGCAAATACTTATAGAGCACTTATTATATGGCAGACACTTTTTAAAGTGGTTTACATATATTAACTTATTAAACCTCCTCAATAACGCTGAGGCAAATTATATTAATTTCCCATTCTGCAGATGAAGCAAACTGAGTCACAGATGGATTAAAAACATGACCAAGATTAATGCACAATGGCTCAGCGAGGAAACAGCAAAGCAAGTTGATGTTTAAAATGTTTTTTTTTCCTCCCTGTCAATGGGCCATACCTTCTGCATATATTGTGTTTGACCCAACAGAGACTAACCCTAACTACCCTGGACTCTGTGGCTAACATGTCAATTAATTATCAGAGAACAGAAGTAAGAGCTTGCTTGTGTTCTCTATGAATTGCCTTACCTGAGAAAACAGCCTGAAAGCCAGGAGCCTGGTCAAGAGAAGCCAATATGTCAGTGTGGGTGTTTTATTAAAACTCAGCCTTGAGTTTTAACTCTTGCCCAATAAAGCGTATTGCTTAGAGCCTCATCAGGGCTATTTCTGCCCCCCTTATGCTCTGATAGACAAAAGACTCAAGTCAGTTAGAGTCATTGACTTCAGCTTCTTAAACTCTTCTTTATTTTCTTCCTAAGAATATTATATTAAATGCCTGGTAACAACTAGACCAATAAAATGCAATCCTTGCCCTTGAGATCTGAGGCAACAATGTTTGTTTTCCTCTTTTCTTTCCAGTGTGCTGGTTATCAATTTGTGTCCTCCTTGGATAGAAGAAAATCCTACATTCTCAGATTTGGCTCAGAAGCCATTGTAGCAGCCTAGTGTGATAAGAATGTGGTAATAAAAATCAGGAAACCGCTGATCAGTTTCTGTCATTTACTCATAAGACCTTTGGACTAATGGCTTCACATTAGGTTGGCAATGTGGGAAGAACACTGAATTTGGAAGTGTGGATTCTGTTATATTGATTGATTGATTGATTTTTCTCTCCCTCTAACTGGCACGAGGAAAGGCCCACCATAGCTTATTTGCAATGAAAAGCTATGTTCCAGGTGCCCATTTCAGCTATATTTCTAACTGTTAATACCAAACTCCTAGAGTTCCAAAGAGGTAGCAGAATAGTCTGGAGAAATCAGGAGGTCTAGAATCACATCTGGGTTGGGCTATGTAATCTATGACATCCTAGCTGTGGGATCTCAGGCCTGTGCTTTAGGGAAAATCCCCCCCAAAACATGGCCTAAATAAATTAAAATTTATTTCTCTTCTATGTAAAGGCATACCACCCGTGACTAGTACAGCAGTTCCATACTCATCAGGGACACTGATTCTATCTATCTTGTTGCTCTACCATTTTTAACTTGTGACTTTCATCTCACAGTTCAAATTAATTGCTCTTGCTCTAGCTAGCACGATGAACATCTCAATCAATGAGAAGGAGAAAAACTTGTCTCCTTTCATTTAAAAACATTTTCCAGAAGTTGAACACACTAATTCTGTTTATATTCTATTGGCATACATATCAATTAGGGAGGCTTAGAAATGTAGTCTTCCTTCTGGGTTAGTAATGAAGAACCTAGAGATGGGATTATTCAGTAAGAATCTGCAGAGGACCCTCTAGTCTAATAACATGAACTCTTGTGACATATACTGGAAACACACAGGTTTCTGAGAATATTATATCAGCAGAAACACTGCCAGATTGAAAGGGACAGAGACAAGATACAATGAAAAAAGGAGACTGGGCTGCCTAAAATTCTATAGGCAAGACAAGCTCTAAAAACTACTCACTGGCAAATATGTGCTACTCTTAGTGGATTCCAAGAAGCATCTCTTATAAAAGGGTCAGAGAAACTGTGATGTTTGGATAGCAGGATCTTCTAGCTGGCTCAGATGACAGAATCCTTCTTCAGGTATGACTACATAAAAGTAAATAAAATTCTAGATCTATTGTGCCAGTGCAAAGGTGATAATGTTCTAGGCTTACTAATTCTTCTAGCACATTTATGCACAAACAGAGATACCTGAACAATACTCCTACCTAAATGCAAATCTTAAACAATACTCATTTCATCAGTGATAAATTATTTCTAATATTTCACATGTTAACTAACAAGTCCTCTAGTATTACCTTTGTAGTATGAACTGTTGATTTAATTCCTTAAAATGTTAACTGACCATTTCTAGAATATGGATTCTCTTTATGGCACTTTATTTGTGTTACTGACCACTCCCAGTTGATTAAATTATCTATGTATCTGTCACTATGTCTATGCTGAAATATTTTAAAGTTAACTGCACATAATATAATAATCTTTAAATTTGTTCCACTCTGGTATCTTAGTTTCATCATCTATAAATGGTCAATGAGGGACCTATCTCATATGATTACTGTGTAATAGCTTGGTGTCTGTCATAGGTCTAGCAGACCCCATGGTGATAATTTGTATAAAAGTGATTGGTTAATAAAATGTTTTCAGGAGAAACAATAAGGAAAAGGGAAAAGGTGGGTAAGGAAGGAGAAGAAACTGAAAAAGAATATAATTTCAGGTAAGTTCCAAAGAAGGCAGCCTCAGTCTAATTCCATGGGAATAATTATGCATTATTCCAAAATTCTGGATTATGCAGGGGAGCTGAACTCCAGGAAGGGGAGTTCACCAATGTTAGGAAGGAGGACATATAGAAATGGCAGAAAGAATTTGAGGTCTGGTCAAAGCACTGACTATTTGCTCAGTGGCGACACTTAAAATATTTTTCTTGGATTAATGTCTATTCAAAGACTATTACAGGTCTGCAATGAGATACATACAGAAATTGAAAGTATGTATTTAGAAATTTTTATAGGAATTTGACAAAATAATTTTATATTTTTTGAGTTTAATACAAAAAATTGGCTTTATTTTATTTAATTTTTCTAGTATTTATTTTATTTGCATTTTACAAAAGAATTGGTCTGTGATATATTAGGAAAAAGCCTGGTCTTTCACCATATGTGTACCGTAGGGCTGTGGTACACATGCAAAATGTAGCTATTATTAAAATGACAGAACATTCATTCATCTACTCATTCAGTTTTAAATATTTATTAAATTTCTGTTATAACCCTAAAATTATTTTGGGGGCTGCAAATTCAGTTGTGAATCTTTTTTCTTATACAATTTAGTGATGGAGAAAGATAATAAAGAAATATATGAGTAAAATATTTTAAATGTCAGATGCTTGTATTCTTAAAAAGATTTAAAAAACAAGAAAATAAAAAGGATGAGAAATAGATATTTGTTATCTATTGTTGCATAATAGATTGTTGCACAGTTTGGTGGCTGGAAAAATACACATTTATGATCTCATGTAGTTGGTGGGTAAGGATCTACACACCTCTTCTTTGAGTCCTCTATTCAGGGTCTCATGTGGCTGTAATTAAGATGTTGGCTGAGCTATGTTCTCATCTGAAGGCTCAACTAGGGGTTGATCCACTTCTAAGGTCACTCAGCTTGTTGGTATATTAATTTTCTTGCTTCCATAGAACTGAGGGCTCTGGTTTCTTGTTGGCTCTCAACACTGATAGTCACCCTCAACTCTTAGAAGAGCTGCTCTCACTCAGCTCCCTCGTATTGGGCCTCTTACCATAGAAACCTAAGGAGTCAATGTGGATAGAAGTCTGAGAACTGAACCCTGAGTCACTTTAGAGGTGATGGAGATGAGGAGGACCCAGCAAAGTTTACTGAGAAAGAGTGACCCCTGAAGTAGGAGGAGAAGCAATAGAGTGTGTCCTGGAAGTCTGGAAGTTTGGGAGTGTGTCATAAAGGAAAAAGATTAACTGTTGTCAAATTCTGCTGATAAGTGAGATAAGAAATGAAACTTGGCCATTGGCTTTGGGCACATGGAAGCCACTGATGACCTAGGTCATGGTAAATGCAAAGGCTGGTTTTGAACAGACTATCTTGCATGAAAGTGGAGGGGAATTGGTACAGAAAATACAGACCTTATTTATTATTATTATTATTATTATTATTATTATTTTACAAATAATTCTATAATGAGAGGAGAGAAATAGGAGATGGCTGGATGATATTATGAACTAAAAAGGTTATCTTTTGAAGGTGGGCAATAGTCACATCTGTGTGTTGATAGGCATGATCCGTTAGAATGAGAAAAGTCATAATTTCAGGAGATGGGAGGAACAATAGCTGGAGTGAAGATTTTGCATATGCAGAGGGACTGGAAATTGTAATGCTTCATGAGACACTCTGTAAAACCTCACAATAATATTTGATACATGATAGGTGGCCAGAAAATGACACCTATTACTATTGCTATTACTATACAGCATCTAGGGGCAGGGGAGGGGGTAAAAGCAGTCCTCAAATTCAGAAAACTCAAGGTTTAGTTTCATGCCTAGTGTTAAGAGAGTAAAGGTCAGAAATTGGCATCACTGAGACAGTCCAGTTCTGAGTTCTCCAGCTGAAGGAAGCCTGGAAGACAGAGGCTACCATATCAAGTGCCTAGGAGCCATCTCCATCAGTAGCTAGCTGTATAAGCAAGTCTCTGAATTACTTTATTCCTCCAATTTTCTCTCCTATAAAAGGAGGCCAGTAATGCCATTTTTCTGGAGTCAAGAGTTGATTTCTAAAAAGCAAGCAAGGCTAAGCAGGAGAAACTAGTTTAAAACAGCACTCTGCAAACGAGAATTGTTTTCAAGAAGCTATGTTTCAAATAGCAGAGAAGTGGGTATTCCAAAGACTCCCTGGGATTAGAAAAACCAAATACTGTACCGTATACAATAGCTCCTTGAGTGGAAGGGAGGAGAAAGGGAGAAGACAAAGTGGAATAAGGGGATCAGGAGTCAAACAGCAATTAAGGGAACAAAGGTCAGCTGGATGATAATTACAGGCAGTTAGGGAGGGAATTAGAGCTGGAGAGGTGCTAATTACAGGGGCCATTTAGACAAGGGTGGGGCTTCTCTGAGAGGAACAAAATGAGAGCTGATTACCCGCTAAAAATAAAGGCTGCCCCTCTGAGCCTGGGCTCACAAAACTGGCACAGGCCCAGGCAGCCTGAGGCTGTGTGCTTACTCTGCCTGACTACCCTTCACCAAGTTCTGATACTAGGTCTGAGAGCTCTCTGCAGATTACTCACCAGCTCTGTTTGGGGGAGGAGCAGAGAGAGTTAGAATCAGGGCATCCATCAATCAATATAATCACTTTAGGAGTTGGTTGTATCCTGCAAAAGGGTGCCAACCAAGAGGTCAGAGTGGGCGACATCCAGGCCACTCTTTGTTCTTTACTCTGGTGCTCTGGAGTGGGGCTGCAACTTCAGGGAAGAAGGGGTGCCTCTTCTTGAATTGCATTAAGTCACTGTATAAACTATCTCAACTCTGTAGCTAATGCAAGAAAGTTGGTCTGACTTTCCCAGGTGCTGGCATTGTATCCTTTATTTCTCTTGTCACCTCCTGGAATCATTGCTCCTCATTAGGGGCTTGTTGGAGAGGTGAAAAGATATGGGAGAGATGGCAGAGGGGAAGCATGCACTCAGTATATTCTCTTTGCTCAGTCAGGGTCCTTTGCCTCCTGTTGTACTCATTATAAAGCTTCCTGGGGTACCCGCATCCAACTGCTGGCATACATGATCTTTCTTATACTGTGAAGGGTCTCTGTGACGATGGGTGAAATTGACTATCAGATATCAAGCTTTCTGTATGCTTCATTTGATATTTCATTTTTTTTGTTGTTCTCCTTTGTAATAGTTACCTATTACTGAATAATAAATTATCCCAAGATTTAGTGGCTTAAAAGAGAAATTAACATTTATTATCTTTCACAGTTTCTGTGGATCAGAAATTCAGGAGCAGCTTGGGTGGCTGGTTCTGCCACAGAGTCTCTCACAAGATAACACCCACAATATTAGCTGTGGCCATAGTCATCTGAAGGCAGCCTGAGGCTGGAGGATCTACTTCTAAGATGGTTCACTCATATGACTGGCAAGTTGATACTAGTTTTTGGTGCAAGGTCTCAATTTCTCTTTGGTTAGCTCCTCCACGGGGCTGAGTATTCTCATGACATGAGTGCTAGTTTCCCCCATAGCAGGCAATACAAATCCAAGGTGTAAGTGACTATGCATGTATTTGACCTAACCTTGGAAGTCACACTTCATACACTGTAACTTCTACTGTACACTACTGGTCATATGGTACATTCCTGATTCACAAGGATTGAATACTAGGAAACAAAGACCAGTGGGGTTCATTTGGACCATTGTAATAACCACTGTAGTATGCATTTGATCATGTCTACTACATTCTTTAAAAATTAAGAAAAATCACTTGATGCTTATTGTAGAGCTCTTAACTCTTTAGTGGGCTTTCATTCATAAGAGCTTCATTGATTTTCAAAAAGTATAAGCAGGTAGAGATGGGTATTCAATCATTCACTTATTCATTTATTCATTCCTTCAAAAGTGTTTGTTGGGTATATTTAGTATTATTGGGTGAACAGTACTAGACACTATTTCAGACACCTGACAGATGGAGGAACTGAAACATAGAAGCCTAGTGACTTTTTTAACGTTGAGTGACAGATGGCAGTGAAAATCCAGGTAACTGGCCATTGTCATTGAGCATTTGAGAAGCAGTTAAGTGCTAGGCCTTGGGGGTACAGAGGTGAATGATATTCCTGTCTGCAAGGAATTCAAGATCTAGTGGGGGAATCTTAGAGATAAGATACATATATACAGAGGTAGTAATTATGATAAGCACCAAAATGCTATGGAAAATAGCTGTTGCGGTTGCAAACATGGTCATTGTCAGCGGAAGTGGTCAAGGATGGGAGTGTGTGCTGAAAGATCAAATTAAGAATAGGACTGAAAATTGACAAGATGAAAGACTGCTGAACTGAACAAGAATAGTTTCAAAATAAAATGGAGCCTCTCTGATTGAAGTAAGATTGAGATGAAACTGGGTTCTGTTGGTGGGAGGGAGCTGGAGCCAAACCGGTATGCTATTTACACAAATTCTGATGTTGAAACAATTTCCAGTGTGATGGTGTTTGGCGGCTGGAGCCTTTGAGAGGTGATGAGATCATGAGGTTGGAGCCTGCATGAGTGGAATTTGTTCCATCATAAAAGAGACCCCAGAGAGCCCCCTCATGCATTCTTCCATGTGAGGACACAGCAAAAAGAATGTTGTTTACAATCCAGAAAGTGGACCCTCATCAGACACCAAGTCTGTTGGCACCTTGGTTTTGGAATTCCAGGCTTCCAGAACAATGAGAAATATCTGTTGTTTATAAGCCACCCAGTTTATGTTATTTAGTTACAATGGCCCAAAGGGACTAAGATAGCCTCCAAAACCACCTTCCAGCAATGTGACCAGTTAATGAATGGAGTCCTCCACTAGGTTCACTCTTGGCCATAGTACAACACAAAGCTTGTACCATAATATCAAAAATGCTTCATGACATCTCACATTTTTCATATGTAGATTTCATGTGTGCATACTCTGAGACTATAAACCACCCAGGGCCAGAGCTGTAGCATTTTCCCCCTTGTTCTCAGTGCACTCAGTGAGATTTAAGTAATCACGTTTTAGTTTTCCTATTACTGACATCATTGCGTTTAGAGAGGCAGTAAGGAGTGGTGGTTAAGAGCATAGATGGCCTGGATTGAAATCCCAGCTCTGTTACTTTCACACCGTTTGAACTTCTGCAAGCCCTTTAACTTCTGAGTCTCACTTTACTCATCTATAATATGGGGATAATAATCTTACCATCTTAATGGGTTTTGTCTTAAAGAGAAAATGAGTTAATATGTGTAAAACCTTAGAATAGTTCCTGACATATAGGCAATGTTCAAAATGTATTAGTTATTATTTATTCTTAGATTATCTACATTTAATTAACAGATCTCATTAGTTCCTTGATGGCATTGATGTAAGACACACTGTAATTTAAGAGTAGATTTCTTTAAGGGGGCAAGAGGTGTGTTGAGGTGATGGAGAGAAGAAACATTGTATCAAATGTACACCGCTTCTCTGGAAATATAAAAAATGAGAGTATGTGGATTTATAATTGAGGAAATGCAGTACATAAACATCTAAGCAACTTGTCTTCACCTTTTCCAGCTGGGGCACACCTGCAGCTGGAGGCCAGGCTAGGATGTCAGGGGCTTTTCAGAGAGTAGAAACACAATCTGACATTTTTGGGAGGAGAGAGTAGAAATTTTTTTTTATTGAGGTATAGTTTATATATAGTCAAATATCTAAATCTTTTATGTATAACATAAGCCAATATTTAAAGTCCTATATGCTCCTGCCACAATATTTGAAACAAGTCTGGGTATGAATATAGTAGAATTAAAAGTTGGGACAAATGTGTCTAGATGTAACAATAAGAAAATAAACTCAGTCAAAATCAGCATTTTTAGGGGTGGAAGGGAACTTACAGTTACTTATTGAACAGCTATTATGTACTAGATAGTTTACATCTGTCTTTTTATTTAAGACTTGCAGTAACCTATGAGTTACATATTAACAGCCCCATTTTACAGATCAGGAAATGGATGCTCAGTTTGTACAATTTGTCCCAAAGTCACTGGATATTTTGTGCTTTTGAATCAAACCAGAACTATCTTACTTCAAAATACTATGCTTTTTTTCCTACTTTAATTATAATTTATTTAAATTTACCTCATTTCTTATCTTAGAGATAACCAATACAATTTTACACAACACAGTAAGACTAAACTGTATGAAGACAATTGAGATGGAATCTAGGTGCCATTTTTTTAATTGTTATGAAGAATCTGGAAGGAGTCAAAATGATGTCAGTTAGATAGGTAAGTAATGTTTAATTTGTGTAATAGTTTTTGGACTAGAGAGGAGGATTAATAGAATAAAATGTCATAAAGACACATAGTAGAAACTAGTGACCATTGGCCTAGACATAGAAGGAAGAGGGGGGGAGAGAGAGATTAAGAGAGAGAGAGAGAGAGAGAGAGAGAGAGAGAGAGAGAGAGAGAGAGGAATTGCTGCCCAGTGCTTGCCCTACAAGTTAGCAGAGTTCTCTGCCTAAGTGATGAAAAATAAATATTTTCTCCCCACCACAGCTGAAATGCAGTGGGGCCTTCATCAATCTGTCCTATTGAATTTTAAATACCACTGGGAAGGGTAACACTGAGGAAATTATTAATTAGCAAAGTCAGATCAAGGCCATGCAGGAACATATCAAAAAAGAGGGAGAGAGTCAAGGAGATGAGAGAGCCAGACATTCATAACAGGGTCAGTGAAAGCAAATAGAAATGGTAAGGCTTCCTTAACTGCACCTTTCCAGAGCCCAAGCTACAGCACTGCGGGAGCCCGGTTATCATTAGGAGTTATGTCTTAGATGTTCTGCCTGAACATCTAGTTTGATTTTCTATAAAATGCGTCTCTCCTGTGACCTCTCAGTTTTGATGGTATTCAGGAATATATACTATGCAACACACACACACACACACACACACACACACACACACACACACACTCACTCACAACCTTTCTTAATTAAATAAGTTTATTTCCGTTAGCAGTTTTACAAAGCACTTTCTGTTTGATTCTCTCATTTGTATCTATTTCTGGGGAGTCCAGTTTTCATTAATGGGAAGCCTTCTTGACTTGGCCCCATTTAAATTTGTGCTTTACAGAAGGCATACTTAGGAAGAATACTGAGAAGAAAAGAAAAAAGGAGGGCTGAGTGCTTTAATCTTAGAGGCAACCAGTGCCCATACCTTGAGAGTCTGGAAATTCCAGCTTTGGGTAATGTTTGGACCACAGACCCAAAGAGACCTAGATGAGTTAATAAGCAGATCAAGCACATAGATCAAGCATATACTAGCAAAATTAGCAAAATACACCCCCCAAAAATTTTAAATATTTTTATTTTCAAAAAAATTAAAATTCCATAATGAAAAAATAAGAACTTTAAATTTTTTTCTTATATTTGTCATATATGTATGAATATGAATCCCCAAAATGAGGTTATTCTCTATTCTTTCAGTGAGAAAATCAACAAGGAAGTTTTGTTTGCCAATGTGAATAAACTTCTAGGTATGTAGATGGAATAACCCAGTTGTATTCATATTGTATTTAATCTACTAATTTAATTATATTTAAATCTTGTAAACCACAAATAAAATATTGTGTCAATTGAAAAGGGAGAAAGCTGTTTTCTTTCATATATATCACATCAACCTTATTCAAGCTCTTCAAAAAAGTGTCTTTGAAACCAATATATTTACTATCACTAAAGCCAATTTTTTAGTCACTGAATCATTTAAAATTAAAAAGTGCATTTTCAGGGAACATTATTTGTATTTCTGAGTTGTTAGAAGAGCACTTATTGAATTCTTATATGACATTGTCACTGACTATTTTATCTCAAGCACACAAGAAACCATTTCTATAAAATAAAGATCCTTGATTTTTTATATGTATGTATTTGTAATTTCCACAGTGTCAATACTTATTCTGTTACACATTAAAATAACCTTCAAAGAGTCATTTATAATATTCATCATTTGCAATGAGGGGCTCATAATCATAATGATTAGTAAAACTATGTTGAATTTCTTTGTCTTTATTTTTTGCCAGGTAACTTCTGTAATCATTCCCAGCTAGCATCAGTTGAGGCAGTTCTAGGTCTAACATACCTTTCCTCAAATGGTGCTTTTTGTTCAAAATGAAGTATTAGAGAGTGTTCCATATAGGAGACATTTTGAAAAAACTTGAATATAAGGGGACTTCCGCTTTTCTAAAGGATATATTTTGGGGGAACATTGCCAAATATAACAGTATATAAAACAGCATTTTATTGAATAGTCTTGTCTTTATTTTGAATTATCATGGGGATGGGCAATATAATCTTTTCAGTATTTGGAGCCTCTAAATGTCTCACTCTAATTTTGGTCCCATTCAAAGACTGCATTGAGTCAGTAAGTTTCTCTCCCTTGAGAATCTGAACTAAGACACATAGAGATTGGTTGGTGATGGCCCCTGAAGTTATAAGGTCATTGAGTCTTTAGGGCAGGTGACCACATTGGGCCATGTACAAGATGAGTAAGTGGAAGATCTTCTGAGAGAAGTAAGTGAGTGGGGCCAATGGACAGAGAGAAGCAGACAGAAGATATCATGTAATATGGATCCTAGGATGAGCTACAATATTTGATCCAGTATTTGTACCACTATGAAGCATTACTATACCTCATCTCCTGACCTTGGGGAACCTATTCCATGGAATTGCCCACTCTCCGTTTATAATACACCCCCATTTTCTCAAACAATATTCAATGCAACTCAAATACCTTCTATCAATATTCTCTCTAACAAAGTTTTCTTTTCTCTAAATGCTTTATTTTTAAAAAATCTGACAATTGGGAATTTTGGCAGTATTCCCTACTTTTCAGAGTCAGTGTAAAGAGCAGATGAGGTAGGATATATAAGAATATTTTGAAAAGTATAGGATGCCTTATAAAACATATATAAGAAATTTATCATCATGCTTTTTATAATTATTCAAGACTTTCTGCAAAGGAATGGCTGGTTGGGGAAAGCTGGGGAAAGTCTCACCTACCCGCAGCAAGTGGGTTCATGTGCTGCCCTCACATGCCCCAAATCCTGAGACTATCAGGCTTCACACTTCCCTCTCTGTAATGAGCTAATGATGGTGACCATTTCTGCGGAAACATTTGACATAGCAGAATTTTAGCAATGACAAATGGACCCACACAGACCTGATGCAGCGCAGGACAAAGCTAATTCTCTTCACAGTGCCCGAGGTTCCTGCCTCAGGTTCCTAGTACTTCTGGCAGGTCCACAAAATATTCTGCTTTATATTCTATTGAGATGGGCCTCCATATAACAATCCTTCCCTGAAATCTCTTTATCTACAGTCACCTGATCTCAAGACTCTGCTTTGGTTTGGTAATCTGAGCTTCTTGAGACTAGGGTCCCCTAAGGTGGATGTGCCTGAGAGGAAGTTAACACAGAGCAGGCAAAGAGACAGATGGAGAAAAAAAAAAAACTGGTTCCCAAAGACATTGTTAGGTGTCCTTCATCAAGTTTTGCTCAAAGTTAGGCTACCCTTTGCAATTTGCCCCTGATCTTTGCGGTATTATGAACCAATATATTTTCTTTTTGCCTTAAATCTGTTTGTCTTGAGTTTTCGATGACTTGAAATCAAAAGAGTGCTATTCGATAAATACTTTTAATGGACCTTTGAGGAAGATGATACTCTAACCTAAAGGAATGATGCTAAAGATATAAATCTTTGAATTCTTATAAAGTAAGATAGCTTGGGAAGTACCTTGAATCAGAGAGATATGTCACTACTCTGTCACTCATTTGAAGGACAAGACCTGGACATGGTGAGAAATATGAGGCCCTCTTCTTGCTCTAAGAATGGCCCCTAACGGGAAGTTGGCAGCTTTCCCAGACTGAGCAGATAAAAAGGGGCTAGTGTAGCAGTGCGGAGGTGGATAGACAGATGGCATCTACTTATACTTATTAAGGTTACGACTCATGACCAGAAAGCTCCAGCTAGATTAGGGATGATTACGATTTCCCTGGTTGTACTTGTCAACATCACTGAAAAAGTCATGGTCCTGGTTAAAGAGAAAGTGAATACTCAAGAATACAATCAAGAGAAGCATAGAAAAAACCACAGGGAGAGGATGCTCTGGGTCCCTTGCCAGTATATATCACAACTTGTTAGCCCACATCACTTCTGTGTATTGATCAAAGGCTTGACATGCTGTGGTGCCTGCAACATGATTCAAATCCACCCAAGTAATCACCAATATCTCTAAATCCCTTCCAAATGTCACAGGCCACTGTTCAAATTCCATATATGTGGGTGGAAACTGATGGCTCTTAATGACCTCATTGAAAAGACCTAGACTGATAGGAGAACAGATAATGAGTTATACTGTAAATTGTGTTTCTGAATGGGAGGTGTGTCTTTTTGTTATCTGGAGGTGAGAGCTCTCTCATGTTAAACAAAATAAAACAAACAAAACAGACATGAACACCTATTGTGTGCCATACACATTTTGTATTGAAAATAGAGCAAAGAAAAAAATAGACAGGGTTTCTACCCTCATTGATAAGTACAGTATACTCTGCCAGCATATTGGAGGGCACCTAGCCTATACTTTGGGGTGGTGACCAAGTATATACTTCTATGGAGAAATGAGCTAGAGAAAAAAGAAGTAGTGAGAGAAAGGGGTTGGTAGAGGCAGCATGGAAGCCCAAAAAGAACAGAAAGAGAAGGCAGGTTTGAGAAACTACAAGTAGTTCCCCAAGACTAGATCAGAACTTGCAAGAAAGAGAATGACATAAGGTGTTTGGATCAAGTCAGAAAGGATTTTGTGAGTTGTTTAGACACTTTTATTTTGAAGGCAATAAACATGATCAAATAGGAAGTTAAGTCTCTCTTAAATTAAGGTTTGTATTTTCGGTGCTAGAAAGGAAATCAGATACTTTAAGATTCACAACTCTTTCTTTTTCCATTACATGGATTAGACATCATTTACAGTAGAGAGGATGTTAAAGCAATAGACTAGATAAAGCAGTAAATGTACAATAGGATTCCTGTCGACCTCTTCTGTGGGCTTCCCCTTTCCTCTGTGGTGCCGTGTCTTGCAAAAATGAGCATAGTTCTTCTGTTCAGATATCGAGGTCAGTGTTGAGAATCCCCAGCAGGAACTAGAATTTAGAAAAATGCAATGTCAACAACCAGGAAAGGACATGGGAAACATCCCAGAGATTATGAATTTGAATTCAAATTTTTTAACTGCCTAGAGATGCCTTTTGGGTTAGGTAGGGTAATAGAACCCCTTTTGTGGGTTGTTAGTACTGGATTGCCTTCCTTGATATATAAAGGATTATATAATTACAAATTGTGGTAAGTACCAAGAAGGAAATGAATGTGAGACTATGATAAAGCATAATTTGGGGGACATGGTTCATATGAGGTTGTTAGAAAAGTGAAATTAAAGATACAACATAAAAGAGTAATAGGCTTTAGAGAAGCCAAAAGTTGGGGCACAACCTCCTTGGTGGAAAGAAAAACATGTAGGGTGGCTCAGAGGAGGTAAAGAGCTGGTGCAAGTATTTGAAGAGCTGTTGAATAGGATGGAATGCATTTTGTTTGGCCACATTGGACTATAGGTGCCAATGGCTAGAAGTTGCTGCAGGTCTGATAGAGATTAAATAAAAAAGAACTTTTCCTGCAGTAAGAAAATCAAAATTTCTCTGTCGGAGGATCACAGAAGAGGGTATGGTCACAAATCAAGGGTACTTTACTAGGAAATGCAGTTACTAGATTAGGGGTGGCTGGTAGTCATTTATTTCTTTATTTACTCATCCAACAAATATTGTTTGAGCTCCTGCAATGTGCCAGGTATAATACCTGCGTATAAAAATAAGCAAAATGTAGTCTCAGATCTGAATTGAAGAACTGACAGTCTAGTGGGGAAACTGACAACTCAAATGTCAATTCTATTACATTATGATGAGTAGTAGAGCAAGTGCAAGTATAAGGTGCTTTGTGACTAACTCAGCTGAGAATGACTTCTAATGTGGGTTCCTATCCTGTGAAATCTTGATTCTAAACATCAGATAAAAGGTTTTATGAAATCTGTGAATGAGATCCAAGAGTAAGCACCTATCATTGGTGGAAGAATCAGTTTCCAGATAATGTCAAGTGAATAAATTCCTGTGCTTATTAGGAGAATTAGGCAAGCAACTGGCTTGTAGAATGGCACCTTAACAAATATAATTCAGTGAAAATATTACTATTTGAATTGTTAGCATGGAATTTATCTTAGGGAGGGATATGGAAAAATATCTTGAAAAGCTGTGAGGGAGAACTATAAAGTTAGGAGCATAAGAAGCAAGAGGAGGCCTCACAATAAAAAGAGTTGTGTAAGTTTTTCTGCAGAAGGCAACAAGAGAAATCTGAGTTTGGTTTGGTTTTGGTTCTGTTTTCTCAAAGATTGAGAGAGTGCAGGAAGGTCAGAGCTTCAGAGAGAGGAGTTGGAAATATGGACTACAGAAATAGCCTTGGCCATTGGCATTTTAAGACCAGAAGATGCTGTGTTCCATTTGAAGAGACTTGCACCGTGTATCTGTCCTCCTCAGACCCCCAACCCTTCCGTGTAGTCAGCTATGCTCAGAAATGCCTCCAGGGAGGGTGTGTGTATATTATATCTTAAGAAAATCCAGGAAGATAACTGGATTTGTCACTGGGTCCATGCTGTGTAAAACAGAGACACTATGCATGGACACAGGAGCCCAGAGCTGACAGTGACACATAAGTCTGCAGCTCTCTGCAGAAATCCAGAAAAAGTCTTGGAATTCGATGGGGACATGGAATGGGAAGTTTTGAACCAATCTTATCTGTATGTCAAGGGTCAAGGAAGACTGAGTACCATGAGCTCTGAGTTATAGTCACCTAATTCTAGACTTAGTGTACTAAATATTTGCACTCTCATCAGTGCTTAAATTATATCGTAACTGGGGGAGTGTATATACATACATGTTCTCCTTCCAGCCAGCCCATCCCAAGTGTAAGACCCTTGGAAACAAGTTCTTGGCAGCTTCTCCAGTGCCTAATATGTGACATAGATGGGGCTAGATAAATGTTTTTTGGGGGGCCTGAGCCATTCCCCTATTGGCAGAGGAGAAATGAATCAGCTTCAAGCCGCTAACAAGTTACAAGCTCCTAGACAAAGACCTGCATGGTTCTGGGAATTGTGATAATGAGCCTGCGGAGGGCCTCTGGGCTGAGCCAGCTGCTAAGGACACAGGCCCTGCCCAGCTCCAACCTCGTGTGGGCTCTGACTGGAAATAGGGATGTGGAAGCTCATTAGGGAGGAATGGTTTTAAAAAAAATAGCATCATCACCTCTAATCAGGCAGTGGGTAGAGGTCAGATCCCTCTTAACAGGAATGTGGGCCGGGAGAGCAGGGCTAGGACAGACGTGATAGGGCATCAAGGGGCAGCTGTAGTCAGCTGCTGGGAGTGACACTTCTGGTCACGGTCACTCACCTCTGAGGGCATTGTGCTTAAAGGTCTTAATTAGGCCCCCTACGTTGCAATTGTTTCCTTGTGAAACACTGCCAACCAGTACCCCAGCCTTACAGGAAAGAGCAGATATGCTTAGACCCGGGCTTCGGTAGGGAAAGACAAGGCTGGCCTGGCACGAAATAAGCAGCAGAGAAGGCCATCTCACCCACACAAGCCTGGCCCTGCCAACAGCTCTGGGCTTGTGCTTCCGGGACTACTGATGGGAATGCTGAGATGGATGAGGGGAAGGCCCAGACTTCCTCCCCACACAGACACTGCTTATTGGAAGGATGTTGGCGCAAACCACACTGCTGGCTGTACCCTGCTTCCCCTCAGCTCAATTAAGTCAGTAATCAGTATTTCTTAATTGCTGCTCCTGTTCCATCTCCTGTCCCTCCTCCTCTCTTTGTCCACTGCAGTATAGTACCAGGAGACTTGTATGTCCTCTGGGGCTGGCTTGGGAAGAAAAGGGAAGTGTCTTGAGGAGGCTTAAAGAACTTGACACCTTGTAAGAAAAAACCTTGCAGGAATAGTTCTATAGCTGGAACATTACCTGGCTGGGCTCAGATCCAAATCTGAGGCTACCCTCCAGCACCTAGGGTGACACCTGGTCCAGCATTTGGGTTTATTTCTACTTGGCCTTGCTTTTCTGTTTCTAGTTTCTCTAAACTTGATTTTCATTTTATAGGCATGTTATTTCATTATAAGTGTCACTGTCTGTGGTAAATCTTCTCAGATCTTTGTGGAATGAGATTAGGTATAAATACAAAAAATAAAATTATAATTATTTATGTGTCAATAAAAACAACAAATGGGTAATGTGATAATGGGGGACTGGTGTTTGTGTATGTGTGTATATGTAGGGTGGCTCTAAAAGAGGGATTTTGATGCTATTAAACCCAATTTAGATGATCTCCTCTGAAGAGATACTGAGATTACTTGGTATAGGAGCAACTCCAGAAGTTAAATGGTTAAATCCTGCTGAGTTGCTCAGGGAGCCTGGGGGACTATCCAGAGTTCTCAGATTAAAATTTTCTTCCAAACTGTGCTTCTTGGCCCTTCTTCCCTCCCTCCTTCCCTCCATCCCTCCTTATACATTCAATTGAGCATTCAAGTTCAAGGTTGTGTATCAATGATAACACAAAGAAATCAATATAAATCCTCATTGGAAACTCTCTCAGAGCTATGTTCTAAGAAGGATAGATCAGATATGTTCATACATAACTATCACATAGGGTAGGCAGTGAGATATGAGATAAACAGACATGGCTAGAGTACTAGGGGAATTGTTTATTTTTTCCTCTGCCCTTATCTAGGCTCTTCCCATTTTATTCACTGTGTCCAATGCCCAGGGACTAGATTTAGGTATTCATTACAACTTTAAGGCTGCCCCTCTTGGATAGGTTGACATTAGTGGGCCCTGAGACTCTTTATCTCATGGCAGATACCTTTATGAAGCCCGTGAGGTGAAAGATCTGTTTAACTCATCTCTTGAATGGCCCTGAGAAAGTACCCTGTTGATGTAGACACTCTTAATTGATGATTAAGTTGGCAGAATGAGCACGTTTGAGAGAGGCAGACAAAATGTAGGGCTGTTATGAAATCAAAGTCCGGACCAAAACAATGAACTCGGGACCAAATAAAGCTTCCCCCAATTTGACTCTGAAACAGGTTTCTATTATGCATAGCTTATTTATTTAATTTTTCCTTAAGTTAATCCATTAACTCCTTATAAGCCAAATTGAACATTTACGTGGCATGAAAGATCATTCTCACCACAACCTGGAAGTTTAGGCTGGCTGCTAGCCCCTCAGAGAACTGCTCAGGCAGCCTGAGAAACAGTCAGTGGCTCTGTGCAGCTGTAAGACAATAAATTGGGAGGAATGATTCTAAGACTCATTCATTCGTTTGGATCATGCTCTCAGAGAGAAAAACATAATATGAACCACAAACATGAGCCACTGTATGATTTAAACCTTTCTAGTAGTAGACTTACCTTTAAAAGATTTTAAAAAGTAAAAGGAAATGGGTGAAATTAATTCTAATATTTTATTTAATGCATTATATATAAATGTCACTTCAGTATGTAATCAATGAAAAAAATAAAATATTTTGCATTTTTTGAACTAGGTCTTTAAAATTTGGCACAGATTTTTTTCATTTACAGATTAGCCGCATTTTAAGTACTTAATAACTACATGTGACTACTGGCCAAGATATTGGACAGCACAGATTTGCACAGTTGAGAGAAGCTTGTTACCTCTAGAGCCTTCTGTTGGTGAGAAATACCAGCATTCATTTTGATCTTCATCTCACACATGTACAAATCACTTATCTTTCTGAAATATAGTTTATTCATGTAACAAATCAGGAGGTATATATTTTATCCCCATTTTGTATATGAAAGAACTGAACCTAGAGAAATGAAATAATTTGTCTTACAAATTCCTATGATAGGTAGCAAGTCACAGGGCTAGGACTTGACTCCTCCAGGTCTTCCAGTTTGATTCTGAATCCCTCCAAGCTACCATTTTCAAAGTCCTATAATCTCCACAAGAAATATTTAGTGTCAAGGATATTTGGGGAATCTTCTATATAATGGCCCGATCTTGGAGATTCACAGTACGAGTTACTTGTTGATGGCTCTGTGAAGTCCTTTGTTTGAAGGAACCTGCTTATCCTTGTTTAACGCAGTTTCCCAAACATGTAACATGGAACTTTTTTCATGCAACACCTATTAACATTCTAAGGAACTAGTGTTTCATATAACTTGTTTTGGGAAATACACTGTGCCAATGGAATTCCACTTTTTGAAACAAAGCTCCTAGCCACATAGGGGTCACATCATAAGTAATGACAGAAATTTTGAATGTCAGCATCAGGTATTTAAAGGAAGCCCTGTCTGGTGACTTCAGTTTAGCAATAATATTGTTCCTATTTAGCTACTTTAGCTTCAGATTGAAATCATAAAGTGTGAGCCACAAGGCAGCCAGAATCCACACAATATAAGAGCTCAAATAACCAACTCTTTCTCCATCTCACACAGTGATGATTTATGTTCATAATCTTAATTGGGGCTCCTTAAGACCTTAGGAAGATTCATATTCACACAGTGTAGTTTTAGCATAATGTAAATGTGATCACATTTCATTTTTCCTTTTGAAAATCACTGATTTGCATATGGAAAATCTAATGCTTAAATTGACTGAGGACTTATTGCCGGAGCCAGCCAGCTAAGATCGAACAGTTCCCGAGAGGGAGAGTGAGGATTGAGAAAAGAGAGAAAAAGTGATAAAGAGAGAGATAGAAAGACAAAGAGATAGAGTTGGGAGGGCTAACAGTGAATACTGCACCCGAGTTTATTAAGAACAGTATATTTATACCCTAGGATGTGCAAGAGAAGCAACACCCACAGATATGCAAACAATTTCAGTAACGAGCTTATCCATTAATGAGCCCACCTGCCCTGCAAACTTATAGCTTGCAGGCAATTTTAACTCTGTAGGGCATTCAGCAACAATGGCTCCCAACAACTTATATGTATTAAACATGGTTTAAAGACTTCACCATAACTCCATGAATTTAGGAGACTCTATCATCATCTTCACTATTTTCATTGTACCTGAGAAAACTGAGGCACACAGAGGGTAAGTAACATGCCAGAGGTCACTCAGACCTAGAAAGCAGGAACACTGAACTCTCAGAGAGTCTAACAGCTAGCCCATAACCAGTTAATACTGAATAAATGAGTCCTCCAGAACAGTCCATTTTAGAACTCAATTGGATCAATGGGATGGACGAGTGTGTATGCATAGGTGCAGAGAGATAGACAAAGAAAGAGACATAACAGAGAACAAGCAAATTAGGATATATTAGAGATTGGGAGAGAAGTAGTGACAGATCGTTGAAGTCATGTAGTATTTTATAAAGAGTTTTCTTATACATTATATCATTAGATCCTCCTAATAATTTATTTGAGTTAGGTACTAATGCCACTAACAAAGCAGCTGAGAGGCAGGATAATGCTGGGTACCTGATGTCAGTTAACAACTCTTTCCATCACCCGACTACAAGGAAATTACCCACAAGTTCCCTGCAGTCTCTCTCCTTGCCCTAAATCTTCTAGACACACTTTAAAAGTGATGTTGTTGTGTCCATGCTCCTAGCACACACCACAGTTCCTCCTTTAGGTTCTGCATCCAGACAATACCCAGGCTTCACTGCACATTTCTAAGGCCCCAACGAGACTGACCAATATAGTGTGGCAAGGAGCCAGCATTCTCATTTCCTGAGGTTGGATAGCTGGGGAGGCTTCTGGGTGTCTCGGCCCATTTCCCGGCACACAGCTGCTGTGGCAGAGCCTGTATGAATGTTTCACGTTAGACTGGGAAACTGTGTGAGAGACCATTTGGAGAATGAAAAAACTCCTGTGTCAGTGTCAGGAAAGAGGAAAGCAAATCAAGGCCTATAGGAGACCCTGGGTGGAAATCTGTCTGGTGGGTGCCCTGACCTGAGTAACAGCTGAAAACTCCAAACACTCTCTGGTTCTCAGCCTCTTTAAGAGACCCCAAAGGATTGGCTAGGATGAATGTAGGCAATTCATGCTAGTGGTAAGCTGGCATTGGGAGGGGGATGGTGGTAGAGTCCCTCCACTGAGCCTCATCCTTCTGCTGGAGGGTCACATGGAGAGGTTGTTTCTTTGAGGGAATCTGAGTGTCATCCTGGCAAACATTGATCCTCTCTTTGTTTCCCCTGCTGGATCCTTCCAGATGCAAGTAGAAGGGGCCTGTTTTATATTTCTGTTGAACAAATTAGTTACACCTTTTGGGTTTTCTCACACAGGCCAACACATCAAAACATGCCTGAGAGCTCTGGAGAATGTCCCAGTGGTCCCAGACCCTCTGGAAAAACACTCATTTGGACAGCTGCAGGAGGTGGGACCAAGGGTTTGCCTTTGAAGCCCCTTAGTTAGAGGAGAAAACTTGCCAAAATGGCCCCCCAAAAGGGGAGGAGAGAGAATCTATGGCAAACTCTGTAATAAAAATAGATTGTTTTATTAGAAGCTAATGATGATGATAATGATGATGATGATGATCATGTTAATAGCTAGCATTTATTGAATTTTATTTGCTGAGCACTTAACATATTCATTCATTCAATAAAGATTGCTTCACATTGTCTTATTTAATTCTTACAATAACCCTTTATGAGCCAAGTATTATGTTCTCCAGATGATAAAACTAAATGGTAAAGCACTTAAGACACTCTCCCAGCTTCCCTCAGCTCATTTTTATAGTGGAGGTGGGACTTGATACAGATTTTTTTTAATTCCAAAGCTCATATTCTTAACTATTCATTCATTTTTTCATCCATCCATCCATTTGTTGACTGAACAATTATCTATTAGGTGCCCACTATATGCTAGGCATTCTTTTATATGCTAGGGAGGTAAATGAACAAAACAGACAGGTCTTTTATTCTAACAGAGAGACAAACACCAGTAAATTAGTGAAATTATAGTATGTTAAATGTTGATGTACAGGAAGAAAATTTAAGGAAGGTATAGGAAATATTGGAGTGGGGAGAGGAGGATTTGTTGTTTTATAATGGATGATAAGAAATATCAGTTCTCATAAAGAGATACCTCTGCAAAGACTTAATTTAAAAAAGTGAGCCATTTAGGTGAGGAGAGTTCTAGGCAAAGGGGAACAAGTGCAAAGGCTCTGAGGTTAAAATACGCTTGAAGGAATAGCAAATAAACCAGTGTGGCTAGAGTAAAGTAAAATATAAGCAAATCAGGTCAGTGAAGAAGTGGGGCCCCTGATCAAGTAGAGTTTGTAAGCCAGTGTATGAATGAATGAAATGAGACATGAAAGGAAGGTTTTGAGCAGAGGGATGACTTGAGCTGACTTATATTCTAAAGAAGATTGAGCATGGGTTAGTGTATGTATATATTTCTTAGTTCTGCCTGCTAATGGAGCTCAAGAGCAACTCCCATACTGACTAGTACATCTAATACCTAGATCTTGGCTTCTAAACACCATTTCTCAATGGGAGAAACCAGGTCTCCTAAGAGAAGTTGTTATTTTCAGGACTAAGGTGGGGAAAATATAAGATAAAATATCTTCTGGTGACAGAAATAAAGTGCCTAAAAAGTTGGGGGGCATGGTAAAAGAGGATAAGAGTTAATTCGAAGGTCAAATCTAGGATAATTTGAGCAGCAAAATAAATAATGATAGAATTAGATTAAATTCATAGAATAAAATAAAAATAGTAATATAAAAACATAATTGAATAAACAAATAAATAGGGGAGAAGGGATAGAAGAATTCAAATTAATATAGAGTGAATGAAAGAAATACATAACCACCATTAGAATATCACAGTAATAGTTGCTGCAAACAAGTTCCACCAATGAATGCTAAAATTGGAAGGTGAAAATTTGAACAGAATGAAATATTAGCACAGTTTAAAATTATCTTCTACAAAATATTGACCAATTACAAAGAAAACAATAACTTTCTAGCAAAGAAATCCAATAAGCGCCACTCGAAATTAAATGGGTAAGGTTGACATCACCAATAAGATACCGAAATGAGGTAACCTGACTATGATGTGCTGACAAGAACACACCATCACTTCTGTGGTATGCTTGCTATAAATGCATTATCTCAATCTCATGGTGAGAAAACACCAAACAAATGCAAGTCAATAGATATTCTACAAAATAACTTACCAGTACTCATCAAAAGATCATTAAAGTCAAGGAAAAACTGAGAAATCATCGCAAATTGGAGGAGACTAAAGGGATAACTTCCTGCACTGTTGGATCTTGAACTGCATCAGGCAGAGGAAAAAGAAAAAGGAGACAATGGTGAAATTTGAATACGAATTGTAGTTAATAGTGTTAATGTCCTGGTTTTGATCATTGTACTATGATGTATAAGTTGTTAATACTGGAAAAAATTGAGTAAAGAATATACATTAACTTTCTGTATTAATTTTGGAAATTTTCTGAAAGTCAGTATTTCAAGATAAAAAATAAAATATAAAAAAACTATGGGTGTTAGCTGGATGTATTGTGGTGATCATTTCACAATATATATACATACATACATAGAATCATTATGTTGCATGCCTGAAACTAATATAATGTTATATGTCAACTATATCGTGATGAAAAAAATTAAATTAACAAACCCTAAAAAACCTTAAACTAATGATTCTTGGATCGAGAATACACGATATGGGGGCAAGGACAGAAGTCAGAAGACGGATTAAAAGGCTGTAGCGGAAATAACCTTCTTAAGAATGACGGCGCTGCAGCAAGGGGAGAGGTGAGCAGTGGCTGGATTTTAAATATTTTTGACAGTAGAGCTGACAATATTTGCTGGCAGAATGATTTCAAGAGGAAAAAACGGAATTCAGGATGACTTTAAAGTGTTTAATCCAAGCAACTAAACTTCCAACGGAATACATTTTTTAAGCGTTTCATTTACATGATTTCAACTAATCATCACAAAAATATTATGAGTACTCTAATTACCCTCATTTTAACAACAACAACAACAACAACAAAACAACAAACTAATATTTTCCAAGTATCTATACTGAGTTCTTCACAAGTAAAATCTCATTTCATCCTCACTTGTGTCATTAGTCTTATTTAATATATGAAAACACAGAGACTCTGAGAGTCTAAGTAGCTTTCCCACCGCTACCCAACTGGTAAGTCATGTCGCTAGGATTCAGCAACCTAAGCCTGAATCTGGTACCCACACACTGAACTGCTGCACTCTACTGCCTGATTTCATAGCGGAGGAAACAGAAATTTAGCAGGTTGCATAATCTGCCAGATCCCCACAGTTCGAATATGGCAAAGCTAGATTTGACCCCAGCTCTGATTTTAAAGTGCAAGCTCTTCCTTCACCAGCGTCCTCTGCTCTGGATCCTGCATGTTTGAGTGCGGATGGTGTCAGCTACGGGGCACCCTGGCACCACCAGCAGGTACCATGTCTAGGACAGGGATTTGGGTGGCTTCCTTGCCCCTGGTTCTTCCGCTGGAGAGGGCCGTTCCATGCCCTAAGTGAGAAGGAGGAGACGCCATTGCCAGGCTGTGGCAGCGCTGCAGTTCCATATGCTGGAACCACACGCACCAAGGAAACCTGCCATGCCTATCAGCCTCTTTGGTCAGCCGCCAGTTGGAAAGGACAGAGAAATCATGCACTCATTTTAATGGGCCAAAAGGTCCCTGCTTTCCCTTTCTACTCTATAAAAGGCCCAAACTACTCACCCCTGCCCCTAAGGCACAAAGAAATATGCTCAATCTCTGAAAAATAGAAATACAGTCTTCTCACCAAAAAAAAAAAAAAAAGACCAAACAATCAACTCTGAGTATTCTGGGTAATAATTCATGCTGGGTACTAAGAGAGGTGATTTTTTTTAAAACATATTTTTTTCTCTTTCCAATTTTTTATAATGATCATGTAAATTTGAATATTTAAATTATTGATAATTTGATAATTATTTAAAAGAAAAACCTAAGTGTGGACTCTGCCTTAAGGCTCCTTACATTTGAATATGAGGTCCACCATTTAGTAGCTATGTGATCCTCAGTAAATTAATCATTTAAGTCATAGTTTCTGTATCTGTCCAACAGGGTTAATATGAGATCCTACTTTATAGAGTTTTTACAATGATGAAATGAGATAATATATGCAAATAATTTAGCACTAACTTCCAGCTATAGCATAATTATTATTAACTTTTCAGTTACAGTGAGTTTTCTTTTCTCCATGCTATCCCCTGTCCCTTGCTCTCATCTGGTGCTAAATATTTTGTTGGCAAACAGAAGGGCTGCGGGGAAAACCAGGAAGCCCCTCCAATGGATGGTCTGAGCGAATGTCAACTGGGAGAGAGAGTTCTCCAGAAAAAGTAGCCATTTCATCACTATGGTTCTTAGCAAGGCAGTCAAACAAAAGCTGGTGTTTTTCATTATTCCCTTTCTCCAGGGAGCACATCCTCAGTGTCTCCAGTAAATTGGACTTTCAAAGGTAAATGTAAATTCTAGTGTTAATTTATTTAAAGTAAATTATTCAGGGAGTCATATGTCAGCAAACCTCATTTTGTGGCACTATATTAATGTCTTCCTTAAATACAGCTCACCCTTTCTAAAAGCTGTTTTATGGGTCCAGGAAATCTGTCTATTACAAAGAAGTGCTTATTGTAAAGGATGTTTTAGTCTTTGGGTTCAATTAGGGAGAGAGCCAGGGTCAATGGGAGCCCTATGTGTGAAACAGCCTTAATAGCTGCGATGTAATAGGGAAGTGGGAAGCCCACTAAAGCACATAGGTTTTTACCCGGCAGGAAGGGATGTGAAGAAAGATAAATGAAGAGCTTGATTCAAATTTTACCAGCCTTTAGGGATCCTAGTGACAGCGTCTGACCAATCTATTGTAGTGGAAAGAAGGCAGTCTCTGAGTGGAAGTTTCTGGGTCCTAGTGTCTTCTCAGGCAAAGTTAATATCCCCTTATCTGAATTTTCTTCTCTTTACATGGAGAGGAATGTCTGTCTTCCCTATAGAGCTGCTTGTTACTGATAGCGAATAAAATAGCTGTGAAATGCTTTGAAAGATTCAAAGAGCCATAGAAATATAAAGCAATAATGTATTCATGGCCACTAATTACAATTCTATTATCAGATTTCAGGGGCATAGGATTGAATTACTTTTACTCTTTAATTCTTGACATATTGTCATCACCAAGGTCCTTTCTCTTATTTATTTCATTATTCTCTTTGATCCTGGTTCTTCACCTTTATTCCCTGCCACCCCAAACAAAAGCCACTGTAATGTGTTTAACATGTTCTGTGTTATATAAAAAATACACACACACTCACTCACTCACACGCATATGGGTATTTTAATTGCATAAATTTGTAATTTCCATATAAATAGCATTGTTTTATAGATCTCAGTTTGTTTCTTTTATCACCTATCTCTATGCTTTTAAGAAGCATCATGCTGCTACCTACACATCTAATTAATCACTAAGAATTGCCACAGAGTACTAAAGATATGCATTCCCCACCTAGAACAACTAACTCTGAGTGAAGGGCCTCGTGCTGCCTCCAACTCCCCACCACAGTGAATAGCAGCCATGACTGTTCTTATGCACTGCTCTCTAGGGTCATGTTTGAGACTCTATTTGGAATATATGCCCAGGAGCAAAATTGAGCAAAGGACAACAATAGGCAATTTCCAGAAAAGAAAATCCAAAGGACTAGCAAGCATTTGAAGTTTTACTCAAATGTATTAGTAATCAGAAAAATGTGAATCAAAACAAATGAGCCATCACTTTATACATTTTAGACTGGCATTAATTAAAAAGCTGCATAGTGCCAAGTGTAGGTGGAGATGAGAGATATAATGTCCTCGTCCACTGCTGGTAGGGAGTAGTTAGGAGTAGTAGCTGGCACAGTGCTTCAGGAGAGACATCTGGTAGTTTTTAGCCAAATTCAGACACACGTAGTTTCTGATAGGTATTATTTTTATTATTGCCATTTTGCATTAAAAATAATTATTCAACACCTATTTATCTCGTTAGAAAATACTTATTTAATATTTACTAACCTAACTCTATTAAATGTTAGAACTATAGCAGCGAACACTTCAGACAATGTCCTTGCTCTCACAGAATTTAAGATACCGCTGGAGATGCTTGATCGTCTAGGTACTGCTAGGTCCTAGCAGGGAGCCTGGCTTGCTTTAGCTCAGTAAATGTCTGCTGAATGAGTGAATGAGGAGCAGCAGATATTAAGCACCCTACTGCTTTCCAATCTTACTGTAAGTCAATAAACCCTCATCCCCTGAGACATTTCCCCAGGCATGGCTGGTACTTTTTGTTCTGCAACCTGTTCTTGACCTCCAGAGAAAACATTAAACCTGCCCCCAACCCAACCCACCCCCCAAAAAAGTTATTTGTAACTAACATTATCTTCCAAGCACTTGGCTAAAATCCTCTACATTCTAATATACATTCAGTGATGTAGGTACTATTTTTATGCTCATTTTACAGATGAGGAAGATTAAGCTCAGAGCAGTGATAAACTCACCTAAGATCATGCAGCCTTTTTTTTCTCCTCCCCAGTATCTAGAAGCTCCCTGGCATGAGCCCACTTAAGCTGTGCTCACTGCTAGGGATGAGGCTTCTAAGGTGCTCTGGTCCACGAGTAAAACCTGGCAGGCCACAGGCCGACCGGCAGGGATTAGGATGGACCAAGATCACAGCTTTTGAGGTGCAGGCTAAGCTCTGCCCCAGATCATTTTTGCTCCGTTGCCTGAGTCCTCTCCACTACATCAGCATGTTTGGATGGGTAAGTAGGTGGGGCGTATCTTAGTTTGGGCTACAATAACAAAATACCACACTCTGGGTTACTTATAAACAACAGAAATTTATTTCTCATAGTTCTGGAGGCTGGAAGTCTGAGGTCAGGGTGCCAGCATGGTTGAGTGAGGGTACTCTCAGGGCCACAGACTTCTTATAGTATCCTCACGCTGTGGGAGGGGCAAGGTCGCTCTCAGGCCTCTTTCATAAGAGCATTAATCAGTCTTGAGGGCTCCACCCTTGTGGCCTAATCACTATCCCCAAATCCTACCTTTTAATTGGGCATTAGAATTTCAACATATGAATTTGGAGGAGGGGGACGCGAACATTCAGAGCATAGCAGGTAGCATTTATCTGTGTGGTAGTACCTAAGGTTTTGACATATGCACATTATGTTCTTGACAAATAACTGCTGAAGAAAAAGGGCATTTTAATAACTGTCTGTTAAGGCATTGGTTTTCACCCCATGGTCTGAACACAGACTCATCAACACCAGCTCCCTGCCCTCAGCCTCTAACCACACAGCTTTAAGCAGCAGAAAGTGCTCATTAGAATGGACCCCCAAAGCTTTGTGTTAGCTCCTCCCAGCAGCTTAGCCAGCCCCCTCCCAAATGTTTCTGTTCAGGGCTGAAAAGATTTATAGCATCCTCTAGCTGCTGACGATGTTTCCCTATTGATCCTGCTTCCGGAACTCTGCTCAGGGGACAGGGAGTGACTGAAATGCTAAATTTTTACCAGGCTCACTGCAAAATCAGCCAGACAGCACAGGCCTCCTTTGGGACCCAGAGCTGAAGGCAGAGAGCCACTGAGTCACACACACTTGCTCCTGATCCACAGCAGGATGAATTTTCTCCTTCCCTTTAGTCAGTGCCTTAAGAGCCAGTTTCCAGGTTTAATCCAAGGTCTTTGCCTGAAGGTTTCAGTCTTTCCTTTCTCCTAAGTAAGACATTTTAGCCCTATGGCAGCACCACACCTTCATAGACCCACACTGTAGCCCTTTTCACACTGGTTACCTGGGTTGGTCTAAAACCTGTTTATCTTCTCTATGAGTCTTCAAACTCTTTGAAGGCCAGGACTGAACAGTTCCAGCACTTAGAACAGGGTCTGTTGTTGAAAATGTTGAACTAAAAAGTAACACACACTGTTCAATTTTCACAGCAGGAACCGAGAATATGAGAAGCTATTTCTACCATGGGTGAGTTATAAATGCCAAATTTTAGTTCTAAGATTCTGGAGGGCAGGAATATCATTTTTTTCATGTTTAGATAAGAGGAATCTTATCCATGGGACAAAAGCTGGGTCAGGGATGGCAAAGTATATGTTCATATACACCCCTCTCTAGTTTCACATCTATGACAGACATAATTAATCGTTCACAGTGTCCTATTTCACTGAGTATCCAGGTAGCCTTTACTGATCATGGGAGATGAAACCTCGGTGTCATCCCTCAGCTGGGAACAGTCCACCATATTGTGCTTTGCACCCCAGATGATGCAAAGCCACAGTTTCTCACAGACTAATTGAAAAGACAATGCTTTCACATATAAAAAAATTAAATAACACTATAATGCTCTATGTCAAGTACTATATAAAATGCCAGGGATATATGGGGATGAAAAGGCACCAGTCCCTGGTTTCAAGGATTTTTCAGTGGAGAACATGGAAATGTAGTTAATATACACTGTGGAAACTGGTAGGAATGGCTTTGGAAAGTCTAAGAAGGAGCCAGAGAAAGGGTACTATATGAACTTCCTGAGACTACTGTAACAAATTACCACTAATTGGTGCCTTAAAACAACAGTAATTTATTCTCTCACAGTTCTGAAGGCCAAAAGTCCAAAATTGAAGCCATAATCACTTAGAGGTCCCAGGGGAGAATCCATTCCTTGCCTCTTCCAACTTCTGGTGGCTGTCAGCATTCCTTGGCTTGTGACTAGATCATTCCAATCTTCAAGGTCCAGCTCTTAAAATTTCTGTCTGCTTTGTTTTTTCATCATCTTTTCATTTGTATATATCAAAGTCTCCTACAGTCTTCTTCTTATGAAGGTACATGTGATTACATTTAAGGCACAACTGGATAATCTCAGAAAATCTCTGTGTGTCAAGATCTTTAATTTAATCATAACTGTAATCTTTTTGCCATATAAGGTAACAATCACAGATTCCAGCAGTTAAGATGTAGGTATCTTTGGACGGGCCATTTTTTAACTTCCCATAGGTACCTAGATTTTAACTATGTGTGGCACATTATAGGCACTAAGCGAATGTAACAGGAATGAATAAAGCTATATGTAATCTGAGGACACAAGAGTGAGTATATAGAGAATTGCATACTCTTATACTGAGAGCACATGGGATAGGAATCAAGAGGAGGAATCTAAACTGAGGAAGGAAGCAGTAAGACCAAAAGTGAGAGAACTGATTCAGTTAGACGCCAAGGTGAAGCAGGAAGAAGGGAGAAGGTGAGACTGGGGACAACGGTGGGCTACAGCAAAATACTGAGAAGGAAATTTAAGGCCAGTTTAGAATTAATCTCTGTGAAGTACGAAGCTCACCAGCAGCCCATTTTAGACAGGACTTTGACCCCTTAGTAGGCTAGGACAACAATGAAGAGAGTGGTAATGATGCTGAGATGCTGCTGGGCTCCATGGTTTTCTGTCTGTTTCCTGTGCCCGCAGTGCTCTTCCTTCACTGCCTTCCTTGCCAGCTCCTACTCACCTTTCTGCTCTCAGCTAACTTGTCTCTTTTTGACTCTGGCTCTCTTATCACCCTGCCATTTTTCCACAGAGACCAGGGTAGCCAGTTACAGAGGAGAGCCATAGCACAGTATAGTGGGTAAGAGAGAACATGCTGAAAGGGAAGCTGCCAGAGGAGAAGCTTCACAGGACAAGGATTTTTATCTATTTTGTTCGCTGTGGTGTGCCTATTGCCTAAAACAGTGCCTAGCAGATAGTGGGCACTTAAAAATATTTGTTAAAAGAATGAATGGAGTCTGTTTTCATATTTAATCCTGGTTCTACTACTGTAAGTTGGTAAATTACTTAACAACTCTGTCTAAGGGCCCTTGTCTATTAAATCAGGATACTATTATCGGCCTCATGGGGTTGTTCTAGAGAGTAGAGGAATTGATACAGGCAAAACATTTAGAACTGTGCCTGGCACAGATGTGTTTTTCAAATCTGTACCACACAGGTACTCATAGATACCCCCAAGTTTGATATATATTTAATTTTAAAATACATTCTAAACTTTTAAAAACTGTAGTTTACAAAGGAATGCACACTCAAAAGTGTTCTGTATGAACATCAACACAAGGCAAAACACAAATGCTTCCACTTGTCTTTCTCTCATTGATTTTAAAATCAGTAAGTGTTCTGATCTAAAATTTTAATATACAGCTATACTAGCAAATAACTATGTGTTCACTCTTTTGGGGTTCTAAGGAGAGATTTCACTTGAAAATAGGGTACAGAGTCTGAGGAAGATGCCGGTAACCACTCTTATCTCATTGTTTAATACAATGATAAGATTTGCAACATATGCAAAGAAGATGGTAGAGTTTGCCTTATTTGAAGAAATGTCCTTATTTTAGCACAAAGGAAGAGAGAAGAATTGTGATCTGTTAAAATCGGCAGGGCCCGAGCCCTAGTGTTTCACCATAGTTACAAACTGTGAGGCACCAAGGTGGTGTTGGCCCTTGTCTCTGCTCACTCAGTGGAAGAGGAGTTGTAGCAGAGATGGCAAGTTGATAGGATATTCTTTCAAAACAAATAGTTTGACTAGCCCCCTCAAGTTGTTTTTGTTGATTCATTCATTTTAGAAATGAGAATTAACAACATGACATGTTTCAGGTCTTGTGCTGGGTGCTAAGATTAAAGTGGTGATAGAAATAAGATAGACAGGATCCCACCATGACTGAGCACAGAGCCATCGGGAAAGAAAAACCTCAATCAGTAAAAGTAAGTATGAGAAGTCCCGTGGTAAAGGCAATACTCCTCATGAGAGCTGGAGTAACTCACTTAGGTCTACAAGGGATTTCCCTGGACTTCCAGAGGAAGAGTGACTTAAGCTGAGATCTGAACAATAAGTAGGAAGAGTTAGTTTGTTGAAAAGAAAATGCAGGGAGGGCAAAGACAGAACAATATTCTAGCAGAGAGAAGGGTATGTCTGCGTGAAGGCACAGAAGCTAGAGAGAGCATACTGCATTTGCAGAACTGAAAGAAATGTAGTATGGCTAGACCATAGAATGGTGACTTTGACCATAACAGCCCTTATTATTTTAAACATGCTCACTGGTATATTATTCAGTGTTTTCCTTGGCTTTTTTTTTTTTTTTTAATTTCAGCTCTCCTTTCTGATTGTTGCCTGCCTCATTACAATATCCACTTTTCCAGATGGTCACCACTCTTTGCCATATGTCCAATGTACCTTCAACTTTTTGATCCTCTCCAGCGCCCCTGACTCTGCTTTCCTATGTTGGTATAAATGACACCTTCCTGTCTGGTGGCTGCCCCAAAGCTTTTCTCATCTGCCTTTCTTGGGACTCAGGTTTCACACCCAAAGATAGCAATCTTCAAAGGGAGAATGATCCAGCATAATAAACTCTCCAGGCTGGGCTTTGCAAAATGAAATAAAGTCTTTGATCCCTAATTGGTTGCCCCTTGGAATAAAATGAACTCTTTGAAGTGAAGTTTGGCACACCTAGAAATGACAAAACAGGTCCAGAGGAGTTACAAGGTTAAGAACAAAATAGTGCTGGCATCTAGGTTATTTTGTTAAAGGATGGATTTTAAGAGATGATCTGAGAACCTAGTTTAGGTTTAGGCTGTCAAAATTACCATCAGAAACTAGATGTTAATTGAAGCTGAAAGATCTTCCCTTAGTAACCTGGCTCTATGCACCAGAGTGGCAATTTCAAACCATTATGCATCATACCCCTAAGAACTTTCCAGAATGTATTCCAGATGCCATATGAATCAATATTCAAATTTCTTTTGTACAGTCCACAAACACACTTTCTGCCTTCTAAGATTACACCTAGAACTGTACCAGCTTTGTCACTGAGGGTTATGCAACACATGTGCAAAAAACACCACCATCTGAGCACCAACTCACCAAAACTGAAGCCATATGAGTCACACCATGAAGGAAGGGAATCCCAAAATGCCAAGTTTACTTTGTAATCAGGTCTACAATGCAGGGATGGTTCAAGGTTGCTCTGGAGCCTGGAAACAAGCCCCCAAATAACTCAATCTACTATTTTCTCACTATATCAGCTACAGGAGCTGAAAATCAGTTAAAGCTAGTGCTAATTAATTATCCTCCAGATGAAGATCATAACCAACCTCGAACAGGAAGTGTTATTACCCTGTGCTCAATTCTGGCACTTTGAGTTGCCAGTAGGTGGCAGAAATTCAAAAACATTTTTATAATTCTGTTCTCTTTTTAAGTGAGGTTTAAGTGTGTTCAAATCAGTAGTTGATAGTCTTTGCACATCTGTATGAGATTAGACACGTCGAGAGAAATGTTTATGAAGTTAATGAATAACCAACTTGGATGTACCATGTTTTTAAGTAATTTTGGCAATTTCTCTGGAGGGTGTGAAAACACCCTGTGGTGCAAAGCATTGATCCCTTGTATCATTTTTACAGCTCATCATAAAGAATTGTTTTGTATTGCATGCATTTTACTCTCTTGCCATTTCTGGTCTTGGGTCTTTTTATTGTCTGTCTGTGCTTACCAACCTTGAAATATTATAGTTTAAATTTTTCAAAGAGGATGAAGTTGGAAGCTTCTGATGAACAGTTTCTCTCTTCTTAGTCTACAATGAATAGCATTATAAATGTGAAGTTTCTTTCAACACCCAAAAATAACTTAAACGTGCATACACACACACACACACACACACACACACACACACACACACACACACACACATTTTTAGTATGCATTCAGTGGGCAGAGTTATGTGGAAAAAGAACTGGAGATGTGAGTAAAAATTTCAAGTCATGGAGAGGAAAAAAAGTCTGAAATAAATATTTCAAATTAAGATCTGCAAAAAATGATTTATATATATTTAAACCAGACCATCTGAAAGCAACAGGAAACATACAACAGAAACATGGTAAAAAGTTTTTCTTGTAGAACCTAGGAAAAAAAAAAACAAGCTTCTGTATGGTTTATTTTATTTGAAAGACAAATGTGTGGTCCCCTGACCACCAGCATCATATTCTGAGAACTTGTTGGAAATACAAATTCTTAGACCTTCTGTCCTTAGACTTACCGAGTCAGAAGCTCTGGGGGTGGGGCCAGGCAGTCAGAAGTCTTCCAAGTGCCTCTGATGTACACTCACGTTTGAGTCTTTAACAAAATAGAGGCTCACTGCTTTCAAGATTTAGGGGCTTCTCCTGGGGCTTATAAAGTGCACCCTTAAGTACCAAGAGTGGGGCCAAAGAGGAAGGACCTGGGAACCTCTTCGATCATTCTTGGTATAAGAAAATCATTTCCTTCATTCTGTGAATGGAGTTATTTTTCCACAAACTGTTTTTATTTTCTGAAAATCAGCATAGTGTCGCATAAGAGAATGGTCTCTGACTGTTCATTTTTAGCTGTGTAACTTTGGGTAAATTACTTAATTTATCTGGGTCTCAATTTTACATCTTTAAAGTGGAGATAATGCAAATATAATTTTTTTGGATTGTGAAGATTAAATGAGTTTATGAATAAAAAATGTGAAAAATAGTACTTGACACATGACAATCACATAGTAAATGTTAGATATTATCATTTTTATGGTCCTTCAAAATCAAACTTACTAGTCACCAAGAGTTGAGGTTTTTCTGCCTCTGCCATCCAAGTTGATTGATCCTGTATCTGTGCTGTGACAGTTTTCTGTCCTCAGTATTTACAGATTGATTCATATTTTACCCGTTCCTTGACAGATAGATTACTTACTTTTCTAGAGTAGGGACTCTGTCTCATCTATCTTTCTTCTACCTAGCACAAGACTTGACACAAATTGGTATTCAATAGATTTGGCTGGAAAAAAAAAAAAAGGAATATGATGGCTTTGGCGAGTTTACCACATCCACAGCCTCTTTTAGGCAAATAAAAACATTTTAAAGTAAATCTAAAATTTCACATCAGTAGAAAACAAAGCACATCTTTAGGGTCTCCTACTAATTCCTCATTTCTTCCACCTGCCTTGATCTATTTAGCTTCCTTCTCTCTCTCTCTCTCTCTTTCCCTCCCTTCTTCCCTCCCCCCATACACACACACACACACACACACACACACACACACACACACACACACACACTCTCCTTGATAATCCTAAACTCAAGGAGCTTCCAAGGTTACGGCGAGGGACTAAGTACCCATACCACATTATAGGAGAGAATTTAACAGTGGAGACATTAGGCAAAGCTGAATCTAGATGCTCCAACTACATTTTAAGAACTTGGCCTCTTTTTCTTGGTTTTACTTTTCCTATGCATGTTTTTATTCTTGAGTACTCTTCTTCACGGCTGGTCTCCAGACCCCCAAGCTTGGTTCTAGTCACCTTTTACTATCTTATTAAGACCAGCAGCAAGAGAGCTTCTCATTCTTAATTTTTCCAGCAGAAGTCCCTGTTCAGGCTCTCATTGGCCTGGCTTGAATTATGTGGCCATTCCTGGATCAACCCTTGTGGACAGAAGGATAGAATACTCTGACTGGACAATCCTAGGTCATGTACCATCTACCTTAATGGAAGACAGTGGTTCTCTAACTGAAAATCGGGATATTGTTGCTAGAAAAAAAGAGATAGTGATTCCAGGTAGAGGAAAACAACAATTGTCTTTTATGGGCATTATACTTAGTCTTTGCAAGTTCTTGGTTATTCTGCAAAACCAAATTAAAATAATAGTCATTGAGCCCAATAACCATAGCTAGAAATGGGTAAAGGGTATATATAGTTGTATTAAACAGGATTTTTTCCCCTTTTTGTTCCCTTTGGTGAACAAAAAGAGACCTGGCTCTGTGATTTATAGGAAAAGTGAAAGGCGAAGATCATCAAGGAAATGGGGTCCTCAGTTCTATAGCCACATGAAACTGATTTCGGCCAGCAACCTAAATAAGCCTGGAAGCAGATTCTTCCTTAGAGGCTCAGGATAAGAGTCTAAATCAGCTGACAGCTTGATCTTGGCCTTGTAAGGTTCTACACAGAGAACTCAACTGAGCCCACCTAGACTTCTGACCTACAGAACTATAAGATAATAAATGTATGTTGTTTTAAGTTGTGAAATTTTTGGTGAATTGTTACACAGTAATAGAAAACTAATATAAATGCAATTGATCAATTGATTATTGTCCTATGGATAGACCATTTTGCTTCTACATATTGGTAAATTTATTTTAGAATTCTTTGTTTCTTACAAATGATTCTGTTCTTCAAATTCACCCTTTGTATAAGTTGTATCATTTTATTGGTCCCTTCCTAAAATAATGAGTTAAATAAAATCTTTGACACATGATTATTTTACATTTGTATTACAGTCATGATCTTATATTTTTTAGTTTTAGAAAATTACCCTTTAACACTGAAATAAACAACTGTTATTTTCATTTGTTATTTTTTATGTATCTTGTTACTCATTCAGTCTAAATTTTTTTTCTTTCTAAAACTTCATTCAATATGATAAATCATACCAGATAGTTTATCAGTTGCATATCCACCCCCATCTCACTCCCATCCCCTGGCATCTCTCCTGGAGCCCTCAATACTGCTTCTCCAGCTGGAAATAGATACCCTCTAAATCTGCTGCAGAGCTGTCATCCTGGAACTTCTCTTTGTCATCACTCTCCGAATCTACTTTACTTCTGTCCTTTTTCTTACCTGGTTTCTTGAATTCTCTCTTTAATTATGCCCTCATTTTGTGGAATAGCATCCTTCAGTAGTTTCCTGGAAAAGAATATATGAGAGAGAAACTTTTAGAAATCTTTCATGTCAAAATAAATTTTCCTTCTAATTTTACTTGACTATAAATATAATTCTATATTTGAAATTATTTTCCCTTGGAATTTTGAAGATATTATTCATTTGTACCTTAGCTTTTAATGCGCTCTAGAGAAATCTTATGCTATTCTGAATACAACTTTTTATATTTGTCTTATTCTCATTGTTCCCCTATAATTTCTGAAAATTTAAGAATCTTATTTTTGGTCTGGGATGTAAATTCAGACTTCATCATACTTTACCCTCAGCAGCAAGCAATTAACTGGTGACTCCTTGAAACATTCCTATAATTGACTTGGCTATTGTCTCACTCTTTTAGTTTTCCTTCTAGCTTTCTCATGGTTTTGTTTTAATCTCTTTTGTCTTTTATATTCTGGGCTGTCTATTTTTCCTTACTGCCAATATTTTCATAGGTAATACCATCTCCTCTCTTGGCTTTAAATACCATAAATCTGCCAACAATACCCAAACATACATTTCCAGCAAACTTCTTAGCTCTGGATCGTATATACAATAATTTACTTGATATCTTACATCTCAAACTCATTGTCTCAAAGTAAACCTTTATCTACTCCTTACATTTGTCCCCTTCTCATGGCCTCTATCTTTAGCACCAGTTGTGGGAAACAGAAACTAGGAATACCTTCAACTCTTGCTTCCCCCTTATTATATTCAATCTCATTCAACTCCTGTCATATCTACCTGCATGTGTGTCCTGAATTCATCCTCTTCTCTCTATCTCCATGGCCACCTACCATCATTGCTTTCCTGGTGGCTGCAATAGCTTCTCAACTGATCTCTTTAAATCTGTTCTTTCTCCAGCTCATGCATGCTCCAAAAAGTAGTTTGAGTAATCATATTTTAAGATAACATTTAGTTACATTAGCTTTATGGTTAGAACTCCTCAATAATTTAGAATTCACCTATAACAAAATTCAATATTCTTAAGGGACATACAAGACCCGTGTGGTCTGATCCCTGCCCACCTCTCTAGAACCACCTATTCCACTCTCTCCCTCCTCACTTTGCTCCCGTCACACCTGTTTTGTTATGTGTCAAAAGTGCCAAATTTTTCCACCTCAGGGCCTTTTCCTGGAATGTTTCCTACCCTCCTTTTACATAGCTCCTACTCACAGTATAAATAAGGGTCCTCTTTTATTCCTTTTCCTTTATAATACCGATCAAAATTTTTGTAAAACTTCTATTTTTGTTTCTATTTTTCTTTTCCTCTAGATTTTAAATTCCATAAAGTTAAGAATTATGTCTGTTTACATTACCATTAATTCCAGCACCTGGCATGGAGACTCATCTGTTGAATAAATGGTTATTCATTTGGAATTTTAGTAACCTAAGTCTAATGTTGGCCCCTCTACTAATTGTGAAAATTTGGGCAAGTTATTTAACTTTTCTTGGCCTTAGTTTGCTTGCTGTAAAATGAGATAATGATGCCTACTTGACAGGCCTCTTGTGAAAAATTAAAGAAAATAATCCATGGGTTTGTGCAGCACTAAGCAAGTATAAGTGCTCAGTAATTTAGATAAAATCAATAAAAAAAATAATAATGAGAAGTTATAATTTCAGATGCAAGAGTGAGAGTAAAGGGGTACAAAGTCAAATAAAGGATTTTTATTGTTTTTATGTTCTAGTCCACGTGTGCTGCTATAATCAAAATACCATACACTGGGTAACTTAAACAATGAACATTATTTCTCACAATTCTGGAGTCTGGGAAGTCCAATATCAAGGTACTAGCTCTCTAGTTCACAGATGGCTGTCTTCTTACTGTGTACATGGTTGAAGGTGCAGGAGAGTTTTCTGGTTTTGTTTGTTTGTTTTTTATAAGGGCACTGATCCTATCCATGAGGACTCCAACTTCATGACCTAATCACTTCCTAAAGACCCCACCTCCTAATATCATCCCATTGGGGGTTAAGATTTCAATATACAAATTTGTGCCAGAGGGACACAAACGTTAAGTCCATAACACTACATAAAGCCACATAAACTATTCACCTTTATACGTAGCTATACCATTGTGATCCACAAATAAATGAATATAGGACACTGTTGTTGTCTACCTAAAATTAACTTATTCTTTATTTCTTACTAATAGAACATCCTTTTTGTTCCCTCCAGAGTTTCATCCTCTCCAGACAACCATATGTTTCAGTCAAATCAACCATCGGAGTCTCACCATAGGATGTGGGAGTGGATGTGTAACTTAGTTCTTGTCAATGAGATGAGCAGGGAGTTCTGGTTAGATTTGGAGAGGGGCCTGGAAAAATGTTTCCCTTTTAAGAAGAAGCACAATAAAAAATAGTTTCTCTGCTGGCTCTGGACCCCGGCTGTGGCATCTGTAACTGCTGCCACCACTTCATGATTACACCCAGAATTGGCCTTAGAAAGCTGTTGCAGAGCAGAAAAACAGAAGGAAGATGGATCTCTGATGGCATCACTGAATTACAGGTGTACCTTAGTTTCTTTGTTAGAAGAGAATTTTCATAACGTTTAGATTTCAGTTGGGTAATAATGTTACACATAACCCAAAGCAAAGCATACCATCCAGGACCCAGTGGCTAGCTCTTCATCAGAGACTATATGGCCTGAGGGCCACAGGACCTCAGACCACCCTTCCAACTTTGAGATAACGACATTTAGTCATTTATTAGACAAAAATTACTTTCTTTGTTTGAAAACACTTTTGCCAGTAAACAGAACTCTGCATTTGGGTGTTCGTGAGTGGGTGGAGTGGTGTACACGTGCCCCTCCCAGCTGCAGGACTCTGCCACAATGGCTCCAGTGAATAGATGCTTGTTTCCACAACATTATTCTTCCACAGCCTTGCCAGATGGAAAACGTCATGTGTTTTTCCTCTAGAGATAGGAGATCAATTCATTTCCCAAATGTACCAAAAGAACATTCATTGTTTTGGCTCTCTTTGACCTTGTTTTGGATGATTTTATTACTTACCCCAGAATTCAGAGGTCTTAGGAGATACTAAAATGGAAGTAGGCTTCTCAGGCCCACTTGAAAGGCACCAACCACAGGTCTGATCAACCCATCAGGCCAGAGGGCAGTGGCATGACAAGGGGTTTGAAGATTTTGTTGCCCAGCAAGCATTCATCATACAGTTTCTTGCTCTGTGTTTAGGCCTGTTTTAGGCCTAGGGAATCTTGGGGAAAAGCTTAGTGGCAGTGCATTTTATGTCAAGCTAGGTTTTAAAGTTAACACCTAAAACAAAATTGCATGTGGTCAAAGTGCTCTTGAAAGTGCCTTTAAATAATTGATGTAGAATGAAGCACATGGTTTGCTGTATATAACCCTGCATATATATATATATATATATATATATATATATATATATATATATATATATATATATATATTAGAAAGTTAGAAAGATTTGTTAGAAAGATTTGTATTTTGGTTAAAATAATACCTAGCAAGGCAAGATCTTCATACCATGAAAGGCCAGAAGGAACTGAGAATATAAAGGGAACGGCCATTTTCTATCCCCCATCTGTGCTCACTCCGCTATTCCTTTCTTAAATAAAGCCCATATAATTAATTGTACGAATAGATTCTACACTGGAGCAGTATGGGTTAAATTCTCCTTGTTTTTGAAAAATATGGAAACCTAGAAGAAAATCCAGAGAGCTTGTTCAAAGTCACATTAATGGTTATTGATGGTAGCAAAGCTTCCCAGTTCCACACTGTCACTGGGGGTAGATTTGCATATATACTAAGAGTCTGAGTGTGTTTGTGTGAGAGGTTCACACTTCTGCCCAGGTGTCCCAGTACTAGGAAGTCACGATGCTTTTGCAGAACACCATGGACAAATCGATGTGTGAATCTTAAAATGATGAAATCAATAATCTGCTGCCAAATCAGATCTGAAATGTACTGGCAAGTACCAGAAGCTTAAGAAAAAGTCATTCTTTAAATGCTTTCTTTCCTTTTTTTCCCCCTCTGCTTGTTTCACAGAGTTCTTGCAAAAGAATACATTCTTTGCAAATTTTCTCTGTGAATTTTAAAGAATGATAATGTTATATTGTTTTAAGAGGCAGGAAGATTTCAGTCCATAAACTCTACTTCATGAAATAGTGAAAGTGAGTGGTGAAGGGTTATAAATATAGGCATTGCATGTGCCCCCAAAAACCTGGAGATTGCCTGGATTTGGGGGGATGGTGGCTGAGATTCTGCAATAGTGAGAAGCCCTGTGGATCAGGGTCATGAACATTGGGACTCTTGAATGGGGAACATTGGGACTCTTGAATGGGGCTTTGTATGTAGGGGAAGAAAAACTAAATCTGATAGAGAGTCTAGTCTCGCTAACGAATATGCCTTGGATGGTCTGAATCTAAGTGAAGAGTGGGGACCTATCTGCTAATGTCTCTAATATCTGGGCACTAACTAATGATCGATGGAATATTGAGAAATTTTAGGTAAGGCACTTAGATTCTTCCCTCTTCTTATTCCACTGAAATTCTGATAAGACTGGGAAAGAAAAGAAACTTTTTTTCTATTATCTTTCATAAAACTCTGACATTCAAAACAGAACCATAAATTGTATGCAATTTAGTATTGTTTTTAAACTTTTGCACATGTTTCTTTTCTGTCTCTATTTCATTCAAGAAAGATTATTAAATGGACTTCTCTTAGGCTCCTTCCAATCTTTTCCCTCATCTAGCACTGTATGGGCTGCTGCGAGAATTGCCTGTCTAGTCTCCCCACACATTTTCTCTTGCCTCTTGAAGTCCATTCACTAGAAGCCAGTGTGATCTTTTCTAAATATATATTACATGCTCTCTAGTAGAGACATAATGTCAGTCACATACATAAATTTAACTGTTCTAGCAGCCACATTAATAAAAGTTAAAAAATATATATAAAATTAATTTTAACAATATACTTTATATAAACCATTAGATATCCAAAAATTATTATTGCAACATGTGATTAATATAAATAAGTTATTAATGAGATATTCTACATTGTCATTTTGCACTAAATCTTTGATATCCAATATATATTTATACTGCAAAAGATCTCAGTCAAGATTAGCCACATTTCAAGTTCTCAATAGCAATATTTGTCTAGTGGCTAGCATAGATCTGGCAGATCATATCACTTCCTTGATTCCCATTGTGGACTCTGCCTCATCTAGTGTGTATTTAAAGAAATTATTTTTATTGAGGTATAATTTATATAGCATTAAATTAGTTTCAGATGTACAATGTAATGATTCAACATTTGTATATATTGTAGAATAATTACCATAATAAATCCAGTCAACATCTGTTACCATACATAAACAATATTTTTTTCTTGCAATGGGAATTTTCAAGATCCTATCTTCTAGTTACATTCATATTTGCAATAAAGTGTTAACTATAGTCACCACATCACATCTCTTCTGACTTATTTATTTTGTAAATGGAAATTTGTACCTTTTGACTTCCTTCACCTAACTCCCACTTCAGGCAACCACCAATCTGTTCTCCATATCTAAAAGCTTGAATTTTTCTTTTTTTAATTTCTTTGGTTTTTGTTTTAGATTCCACATAAAAGTGAGATCATATGGTATATATCTTTTTCTGTCTGACTTATTTTACTTAGCATAATGCCTTCAAGATCAATCCATGTCGTCACAAATGACAAGATTAAATTATTTTTTATGACTGAATTATATATATATAATTAATTATATATTATATATAATGTATTGTCATTATTTATATATAAAATAATGTAATCTTGTCATTATATATATATATATATGTATGTGTGTTGTGGGTGTATGTATATGTATATGTGTGTGTGTGTGTGTGTATATATATATATATATATATATATATATATATATATATCACACACATTTTCTTTATCCATTTCTACATTGTTGGACGCTTAGATTGCTTCTAAGTCTTGACTATTATAAATAATGCTGAAATGAACATGGGACACATAGATCTTTTTAAATTACTGTTTTTGTTTTCTTTGGATAAATACCCAGAAGTCAAATTGCTGGATCATATGATACTTCTATTTTTAATTCTTTGAGGAACCTCTAGAGGAACCTCCATTTTCCATAATGGATACACCAATTCACATTTCAACCAACAGTGCACAATAGTTCCTTTTTCTCCTCATCCTCACCAACACTTGTTATTTCTTGTCTTTTTGATCATAGCCATTCTGAAAGTTGTGAGGTGATAGCTCATTGTGGTTTTGATTTACTTATTATGTTGATTACTGTTTGTCTTCCCCATTAGAACTTAAGCTTCATAAGGCCAGGATTTTTTTGTTGTTTTTATTGATGTTGTTTGTTTTGTATTTTTCACAACTGTAGGCCCAGTATTTAAAAAGTGCATGGAACTTAGTAGATGCTGAATAAATATTCATTGAATGAATGATATTTTAAAAAGATCACTGGTATGAATTTGAAGAACCCTAGCTTCTCATGTGATTATGTGAAGGCTGCCCATGTGGATTTAGGCAAGCATAAAATATTAAGCAAAAGTTATAGAAAATTATATAATTTATTTCAATCATTGACTGAGCACTAATTTTATGTCAGGTACTGTACTAAGTGGTTTATAATTGTAATCTTATTTAATCCTCACAGCAGGCACTATTATTAGTTCTCTTTTATGAATGAGGTTTATTGAAACTGAATTTCACCATCTGTAAAATGAAAAGATTGGGGCTAAATCATCCCTAAGATCTCTTTCCCCCTCAAAAATGTGTTTATGTCTATGGCTTTTTATTTGAAAAAATCCATTTATTTATTCATAACTCAAAGGAAGAAAAGAAAGTCTCAAAGTTCCATCATAAATTTGAACCTCAATGCTTCTTTCAGATAAATAAGTGTTTGTTTCTTTTTATTCTGAAATGCTCACCCCAATGTGCTGGATCTTGGGTAGGGTCTATGGAAATGAATTAACCCCACAGTTTACTTCTTATACTTGGAAATAACTTCCAACACGAATATCCAAAGTGTGAGGTTAAAAATCCTTGTATTTTGAAAGAAAGTCCATGACCAATTATTTTTAGGGCACCTCAAAAAAGTTCAATGTTCATTATTGGTTTTCTATTAGTAATGGAATTCAGAGCTGTTGTCACTGAATGTTCTTTGCCTCTAGCCTAATAGACTTTCTTTAGCAACTTGTCCCAGGAAAATTAGATTAAGGAAAAGCTTTATGAGACTCTGTTCCCACTCTTACACTTGAGGGCTGGAAAGGACCAGGTTGATAACCTGAGATAGCCCCCTCTCATTTTGCAGAACAGGGGAAGGAAGGCTCAGAGAAGGTAAGCTGTTTACCCAAACACACACAGCTAACAAACAGCAGAGTTGGACATTTGAACACCAATATATCTAATGCCAAAGCCAATGTCTTTTCTACTTTATCACACTTCCTTATCATGACCTTGAAAGGTAGATTCCTCTTTGACATTTTATTTGGAGCAGCAGTTTATTTTTTCTCCTGTCCTATTACAAAAAATGTGACGGAAGACACACATGCAGTGCATTCTTATGGTGTATTCAGAATTTGATGGAAATCAAACAATATTTTGAATGTAAATAAACAAATTGTACCACAAGGCACACATGAAGCACTACCATAATTTATAATTGGCACAATTATGCAAAAAAAAATATAAGCGACAGATTAAACATTTAGTTATAAGCACTTCCCTGAATTTGAAATATACTAATGAAAATGAGACCGAAGGTAATAGCTTTGACTAAATACTTACTATGTGCCAGGTGTTGTGCTAAGTGTTTTAAGTCCAATTCCAGAAGCAGCAAAGAATGGTGATTGCCTAGATTCAAACCCTGGCTCTGTCATTTGCTAGGTGTTGAACTTGGGCAAATTAAACCATTATTCATTTAAACTCATCCATTAAGTAGGGATAACTATAGCACCTACTGCACAGGATTATTTTAAGGATTACGCATGTAGGCTACCCACTGAGGTTTTATCACATGCCAGGCTCTGTTCTGAGTCCTCCACAATCGTTAGCTCTCATTATCGCATTTAATTAGCACTGGAACCCACTACAAACTGAGCTCTGTGAGTCCAGAGACATTTGTTTTGTTCCATAACTGACACAACTATGCATAAGTATATAAGCAGAAGTGCCTGGAACATAATAGAAACTCAATAAATACTGTTCAATGAATAAATTCACTTTTTACTTTTATAGTTGAGGAACCTGAGTCTTTGTCTTTTTTCCTAGGATAACATGGCTAGGCTGTGTGATATGATAGTGTATTATTAAAATGTATGATAAGCAATTATATAAAAATGCAATTAGATGAACATGAGACAATAGGATTATTAATTAATTAGAATAAATCTGTTCTAATTACTTTTAATAAGTTAATTGTTTCTAAATATGACTGATCTTACTATTTTAAGGCATAAATTACTAGAGGCATACCTGATACTGACTGGGAATAATAAAACAGTGCACTGGGATAAACCTGCAGGCAATGCAGAGCCATAAGGCATTAGATGTGGGGTGATGTGTGCAAAGGCATTTAAGAAAGATGAATGTGCATAAGTGTGCTTGAGAGACTGGAGGGCCAGGGGCTGAGTGCAGAAGGACTATCTATCAATAGGATGGATTGCAAAAAATAGAGAAACCACCTTAGAGTTATCTAAAACCATTAGATAATTCTGAGAGTCCCCCTCATTTCACTCTCCCAGATCTCATTCACCAGAACACAATGAGTAGAGGGAAACGTAATCTGGGCTGGCAAATTCCAAGTGGCCTCCAAGTGCCCCCCAGTCCAGGTAAGAAAGGTTAGATGGTGAATCTGCCTGACCCTAGGGACATTGATAGGGTCCTTTTCAGGAGAAGAGAAAAATTTGATCTGGAATTTACCTGCGACTGTCAGAGAGGATGGTGTGCACTCATGAATAATCCAGAGGGAATTCAGAAGCCTAGAGTGTCCGCTACCTCCCTGTCAGAGTCAGGCTGGTGGCTGTGACCTGAGGGGTCAGTTCACCACAAGGCACCTGTTTCTGTTCCTCTTCCCAAGCTAGCTTCACCACAGCAAACACGCTGGGGAAGATGTGGGTGGGAGGTGAGAGGAAGAGCTAAAGTGGAACATGAAGGCCACAAAGTGTTGCTTGGCCCGTGGGACCAATTGTGTCAGCCTCAGTCTCACTGAGGTAGTAAAAACAGTGTGGCCTCAATGCACACCCAGCACTTCCACTAGTGAGAACCAAATACAAGTCTGGAAGGCAAGAAGTGAAGAAAGATAAAGGCTGAAAGAGAAAAGAGTAAGGTTTGTCTTGTGACCAGGTTTGCCAAGAGGCAGGACTGCTTGACCATTATTGACCATTGTATTTGCATTTGTACCCAAGAGGTTATGATTACATTTGAAGGTGTGCACAAAGAATGAAAGAAAAGAGAAAAAGATTCCTGAATCAGTAGGGGATCAGCCTGAAGGAGGCAATGTTGTGCAGCAAAAAGAGCAGACTAGAGAGCCAGAGATACCTGGGTTCAAATCCCACCTTAGCCAGTTGCTGGTTGTGTGGTATTGAATAAGTTATGTCACCTATCAGGGCTTCAGTTGCATCATCTGTAAAATAAGTATGATAATGATGTTAATAAAATATAATAGCTCAAATATTTTTGAGATATGACAGAATTAGAATATATTTTATAGCATAAAGTACAAAAGTTTTAAGTTTGGGTTCAACTTATATGTGTTTGAGTTCTACCTCTGTTAGTAATTAAGTGAGCCTGAAAAAATTAAATTATCCAAGCTCTAGTTTTCTCATCTGTTAAATGGAGATAGTAGTAGTACTTGACTTTCATAGTAAAGGCCCAGTAGATATTTATTGAATGAATGAAGGTGGTTGAGAGGATTCCATGCAATAATGTACATAAAAAGCTAAGCCTAAACCTTGGCACATAATAGTCATGCAAAAATCTTGGCTATTATTATCATTTGACAAAAATTGAGTAAAAGGAATACATGTAAATGAACAGTCTCATAATTGTGGCTTAGTGTTAACTTCGCCTCCCTTCTTTCCTTTTCCAATTCTGTGAATGATTCTTCAAACCCTCTCTCACCTAGCCTTGACCTCCATTTAAACATCTCTACAGCTCCAAGTTGGTCAAGGACTTGTAAGTTAAAGTAAAATCAATCTGCCCAATAGATCTGAGGAAACAGGCACTGAGGCTGGCACAGTGCCCTGAGTGGTAGTGGATTCCTTCCAGGATCTGCAGGCTTCCTTCCTGCAATGCCGTGAAGCTCACAGCAACTGGACATCTTGCTGTACCAGCTATTATGGGAAATCTAATCCCATTTGTGGTGATCCTGGCCTGTTGGGAGATGATGAAGAGCCAGCTCCTAAATAAATTGCTGAAGTGATTCCATGAAGAGATGGCCCATCCACTCAAAGCCAGTGCTTTTTCCCAGACAATTGCTGGTTTCCCACCTTTACATCTATTTGGCCAGTCTACTAGAAATTCTTTCCCTCCTAATCAGATCCCATGCGCCTTTCAAAGTCTCATGTCAGTGAGACCTGTCTTACTGCTTTCCTCACAGCTCAGATGCAGCAAGTTAATCAATAGAACATAGGCATCCTCTCATGCCCAGGGCATAGCAGCTCATGTTAAATTAGCAATCTACAGCATACAAAACGCTTGCATATACTCTGAACTCCCTAGAATGTAGGCTGCCTAAGGAAAGGGAGTTTTGTCTACTTTCTATATCTGGCTCCTGGAAGAGGGCCTGGCATGTGGTAGGCACTCAACACATATTTGCTGAATGCATGACTGTGTCAATGATTCTCATTGCAACTCCATGACTTTGGGGGGACAGGTGTTATTCTGATCATCCACCCCCATACAAGGGAAATGGAGGCTCAGAGGCATAAACACCTCAAGGTAGGGAGCTGATGGGAAGCAGAGCTGAGACTCAGACCATACCCTTAACCTCAAAGTCCATCCTCTTTCAAATAAACCACCTTTAAGTTCGTTTATTTCCCCAACTATGTTTGAAGTTCCTTCGAAGCCATCTCTATGTGAAACCCCTCATGGAGGTAGACACTTGCTCAAAGTGGAGTTGTCACTATGATCTTCTTCACGAAGGCTTCCTCATTTGATTTGGTCTAGCTTATTTTTAGGCTCCAGGCCTGTCTTGGCTTTTGATAGCTACTTGGTCTTTAGTTTACCAATATGGAAACGTGCTGGTCTCTAGCTTCCAGTTCCAGCACACTCAGTCGTCCCCTTCAAGTTACCAAATTCTAGTTCTGTTCTCAGCTTATTTATTTTTATTGTCCTTTATTTTTTTTAAACTCCATGAGTTCCTATAACTTCCTTTCTGGTGAAAGAGCCAGTGACCTCTGAAGGTGATCTTCTTCAAAAGGGGAAGACCCCAAAGAAAAGAAGGCTGGAATATAATGCTCCTTTCTCTGACCCAGGAATTTATGCTCTTGCCATACAATCAGGCACTAGGTTATATGTCCAGTTGTATTCACTTATTCTTCTAACTATATTTTAAATTCTTTAAGGGCAGATATCTTAAAAAATAGTTCTCTATCTCCCTTAAAAGAAGCTAAATAGATGGCCTAAGCTCTGGGCCCAGGTTTTTTCCCTATGAAGGGTGTTTTTCCACAGTATTTTATAAAAGAGCTTTCACAGGGCTCTCACTTGTGATAATATCTCACACAGGTTTATTTGATAAGTGATTAAGCTCAAACTATCTATCTTGGCTTACTAAGTTCTTCATAATTGAATACCTATCTATGTCACTAGGCTTCTTTTGCATCCTGTTTCCCTCTCCCACACACTCAGCCTAGTTTCCAGTAATAATTAATTTCCTCATCATTCCACAAATACATCATCACCATTATTAATCATCATTAATGCTTTTATATCTTGATGCCTTTGGCCAGTGTGTACAGGGGTGCCCATCCTCCATCTACCCAATCCAATAAGTCCTTCTAAAACACATTGTAGATGACTTCTCTTCTGAAAAAACCTTCCACTGTTCCTGAGCTGAGCCAGTCTCTCTCTCTTCTTTGTATTCCCATAAAACTTTGTTTAACATTTGACACTTGACTTATAGGATTTTGTCTCTCTGACTTTCTCAAGGTAAGAGCCGAGTCTTAGTTTCTTTTCATGAGTCCCTTGCAGAACCTTTTATAATATTTGACAGAGATGGCATTCAATAAATATGTGTTGAATGACTGTGTGAGCAAAAGACAGAAATGTTCTCCAGGTAGTTACTGTGATGGATTTGAATGCAGTGATAGTGAACAATGAAAGAAAGGAAGGTGGGGGTGGGGGGTTGGGGGTCATTTTACTGGAAGTCAAAGGGATTAGCTCTTGCATCACGCAGTGCAGCTGACCGCTCCCAGAAGGGAGACATCCAAATGTAAGATGCAGAACATTAAATATTGAAAGCAAAAGTTAAATATTAAATTTTAATATGAAACATTAATGCCAATAAACAAAGCCAGCCAGAGGGGGACAAAATTAGGACCAGGATGTAGCCAAAAAGGAAAGAGTCATGGCTCAGGCTGAAAGCTGAGCATGGCCTGGACTTTCCCAGCAGAGCTCGTCGGTAACGGTCACACCCATCAAATTTCCCAGGAGAAACGGTAGAGGGAGAAAAAAAAAACCTTTTATAATCCACAGCCATAAAAACCAAGTCTTTCCAACAAAACAATACACAGTAAAGTGTTTCAGGACCGCCAAGCCTTCAGAACTCATGGTACACTGGAACAAAAATAGAGACAGCACAGAGGAAACTATGAGGTTGCTGAACCCTTGGGGCAGGAATCCTATCTTTGCTTGTGCTGTGTGTGACTGGGCTTGTGTGCCGCCAGCTTGGGCAGAAATAACAAGAGTTGTAAGAGAAGCAAAAATAATGGGCTTGCTTCTATTGGTGCCAATGGGTGTTTTGCTTGAATAAAAAACAACCTGGGAGCAGAAAATTGAAACTAGCAGTCAAAATTTTAACTAATAAGGCCCCAAAGCTTATCCCACCTGAGGCTGCAGGAGAACTTAGGTCTTCTAGGACTCAAGTTAAACCTGAAAATCACATAAATTATGGGGTTTTCATCAGAAAGCCCATGGAATTGGCTGGTAAAAATCAATAATAGGTAAACTATTGAGTTAGATGTCGAAAGGCTCTGGATAACTTGTTTCTATACCTGTATTCAAATCTTGCTCGGTACTCATAGTTTATGAACAGCTTTTATTCCAAATTTAAAGTAAACCACAGGGCCAGATCACATTCTTTTGGGGCAACTGTAATGAGGTATTTAGGATCGAAAGGTAATAACTTCATGGTATTGGCTTCAGGGTCAGGATGACACAGAAGACTATTTGTCTTGCTTTAAGTCTTAAAATTGAGAAGAGAAGTGGAAAATTCTGAGAGCAAGACCCCGCTCACCATAAAGGTCTCATGTAACCCGTCCCCGGGTTACAGGAAATTTAAGAGGTCACTGAATGTAAAGCCCCTACTCTCAGCCACAGTCTCACCTAATCTGGGAAAGGCACAAAAGTTAGTCAAGACAGAGAAAGTGCTCCAACAAGTCTCCATTCCAAAACCCTCACAGTTTCCAGGGGAAATATGGACACAATGATAAAGGAATGAAGGTAATTTAGCTGGAAGGATAATCTTCACAAGAAATTAGCAAACATAAGGGAAGAAACGAGCCTGAATTGGTGGTTTAATTTTAACCATATGGAAGGATTAACTGATCGGTGCTATCGAGTAACCATATCAAGTGAAAGTCAATCAGGAGACAGCTTGGAGGAAAATTAGGTTTTCTTAAAGGAAACAAGGTATAAAAATGGAAGCTGGGGCCAAGAAACACAGAATTCATATTATGTGATGTTTTCTTTCCTCGAGGTCTCTTTCTTTCTTATAATATATTTTGGTTATCTGCCTTTCTTTCAAATTTACTTGAGAATTTTTATCTGCTCTGGTATCTCTTTCTCCTCACTTCTGTTTATCCCACATAATCACATGATGCTAAAAGAGGTTAGCCCTAGATGTTTGGGCAGCCTGCTGAGTTTCAGAAGAAAATGGGGAGTTTTAATGTGAGTTGTGCTATTCTTGGTGTTTACAACCTCACCTATGTCTATATCTGGGGTAAATATAATCAGCTTCTCTGATAAAATATTGCCTCAAGCAAATAAATATTGAGCATGTTTTATAGGAAAAAAATAGAAGTTATAATTTGTATGCTATCAGCAGCATCGAATTATTCTTAATGCCTCACAAAATGCAGAGAAAAGATTAATGAGCTAGACAGTCAGGAATAGAGCCCAGGTTTTGTACTGACTCACTGGGTGACTCTGAGGTGACTTACTCAACAGTACTGGCCTTCAATTTTCATGCCTGAAATATGACAGGATTAGACCAATAAGGGATTCTTAGACTATAACCCAAGGATCCCTAATGGTTTTTGGAGAGGTGATGCAGAGTCCACCAGAAAGGCAAAGGGGAATTGGAACAGTGTTGGCTACCTCAACTAGAGCAGCTTCATTTTAATCAACTTATTTATATATTGTTTTTTTTTTAAATAGCAGTTAATGCTTTAAAAAATTGAAAACTCATTAGGCTCTAACAGATGGTCACTCGATAATATTGTCCTTTTCTATCTTTTTCTACAGACTTATAGAATGCTTTATACTCAGGAATTATAAGGATCATGTAGGTGAACTCCTTCCTTTGACATGTGAGAAAACTGAGGTCTAGAAGCAGAAGGGATCTGCTCAAGACCGCATGGCATAATGATACTGAGTGGGTTTAGTCTTTCCGTTATCCTGGATCTATTGCTTCCTCTGCTAGATCAACAATGGTGCAACTCAGTACATTAGTTTGCTCGGACTGCCATAACAGATTCCACAGACTGATAGCTCAACAACAGAAATTACTTCCTCACAGTTCTGGAGGCTAGAAGTTCAAGATCAATGTGCTGGCAGGTTTGGTTTCACTCTGAGACTTCTCTCCTTGGCTTGTAAATACATAGCTGTCTTCTCCCCATGTCTTCACCTTTGCATATATATATATATATATATATATATATATATATATACTAATCTCTTCTTCTAATAAGAACACTGGTCACGTTGGATTAGGGTTTATTCACAAGACCTCATTTATCCTTAATTACCTCTTTAAAGACTATCTTCAAACACAGTCACCTTCTGAGGTACTGGGGTTAGGACTTCGATACATGAACTTTGAAGGCAAAAACTTTAGCCCATAACACTTGGTGATTATAAGAATAACCCAAATAATTTTTTTAATTGTTTCAATGCTTTTGAAAAAGTCACATAGACACTCATTCAAAAGATGCAAGCAATTAAGAATGGTACACAGTGAATAATCAACTCAGTCCTCCAGTTTCCCTTCTCAAGAACAACTACTATTACTTTTTTCTTGTGCATCTTTCCAGAAAAAGTTGATGTCTATTCAAACCTATAGTATATATGTATCTCCTCAGTATTTTGGAGAATTTTAAAACAAACAAAAGCTCTCTTTTGGCTCAATCCCAAATTAATTAAGTTAGCATCTTGGAGCCCATCAGATGTTTCCAGTGCTGGGGTAGATTTGGGAAACTGTTCTAGGCCGTTGTTACTCAGAGGTGGCCTGAGGTCAGCATCACCTAGAAAGTTGTTAGAAATGCAGAATCTGAAGCCCTACCCCAAACCTACTGATCCAAATCTACATTTTAATAATTACCTTTCTTAGGTAATTCACATGCAGGTAAAGTTTGAGAAACTAGTTGACTTTAGTTTTGTATTGGAATTTCTGCTGGACATAATTTGTGAAGAGTCACACTGGACAGCCCCAGCCAGAGCAGAGAAGAAGGGGCTGATGCCTCCAGAGGCAGGAGACAGACTCCCGTGGTGGCTTGTCACTTGGGCCAACAAATCTTCTGACAACATGTTCCCCAAGTAGAAGAGGAAGGGATAACTTCAACAGCTGCCTGGTTGGGACTTTCCCCTACAGATGCTCAGCGCCACTTTGGTACCAGTTACTGAAATCAGATGATTTCACTTCTGCAATCATACAATCTTCTGTTAGAGACCTGGAGCATGGCTCCCATAAATCACAGTGAACACATTACAGAGTCGGCAGCCCAGCATTTCCCTGGCCTGGTGCAATAAATTGCTGAGGCCATCATCCGTGGCAAATAACCCAGTTAGGCTGCCTGGTGGCCCAGAAGGGAGGGAGGTGTCAGCCAGTCAATTAGCTACAGAAATGGCATTTCTTCCTCCGGGGTGGATTTTCCTCTGTTTAGCACCACTAACTCAAATGTCAAACCAGTTGTAACTGCCATGGAGAGCAGGCCCTAGTTAAAGAATTTGCTTTCTGGAAGAGAGAGAAAACAACCGCCCATTTTGGCTTGACCTTGGGAGTTCCTGGACTTGGGATGAAGCCAAATGAGCTGCTTGTTAGCAACTTCTCTACTCCCACCCAGCTCCAACACCTAGTGCTGCTAGTGGGAATGACTTCTGAGTCCCCTTCTTGCTGGTTGCAAACCCAGTGCTCAGGGAGGAGGGGCTGTTATTACCTGAAGAGCCGCCTTTCTGGGGCAGCTGTGGCTAGATATCAGCCGCGGTCATATTAGAGCATGTTTCCAGCATCTTGAAATCTATCTAGAAAAGAGGTAATGAGGACTTGGATTCCACCCAATTCTTGAATGAACCAAGATGCCTTTTGCAATGCTATAATGCCAGGTGTTCGTCTCAAAGAGGAGTTTATAGGTGCACTGATTTGGGCAATTCCTTTTGGCAATAGCAACTGAATGACCGTCTGGTAAAATGTGAGACTCCAAGAGCTTCTGTGACTTGCCTGGGACCACTTAGCATGGAGAATGCTAGAATCACAAAGTCTTTGAACCTGATCTCCTGGAAGGCAGGCACCACTGTTTGTGAACTGACTTAAAGTGGTGTCCGGGGATTCTTTGCAGTGGGAGGCATATAGGAAAGGCTCAGTGCTGGGCAGGAGTGGTAATGTCTGGGAGTAGATTGCATCCAACCCTGGAGCCGCTAGGGTACACCTGGCCCTACCTTAGTTCTCAAGGCAGAGGATATCTCAATGAGGAAGCAGGCAACTTTCCAAAGTGGTCTTCATTCTCCTCCCCTATTTAGAATGAGGGTGAGGGACACGGTAGCAGACATTTGGCCTTCGCTTAGGGGGACTGTGTAGACTTTGACAAATTTCGATGCTCAGGGGCTAAGAGGGCATGTTAACAAGGCAGCCAGGAATTGGAGGAAATGTAGTGTGGGCAAAAGTTCATTCTTTTGAGTAGGTCTGAATAGTGACGGCTGAATTTGAAGAGGAGAAAGCTGGGCTGGAAACAGAATAGAAAGATAAACAGTCAAAAACTGGGGGGAACATGAACAGAATATGGAGTGAGACAGAGTATAAACAGAGCTTGGGGGTTCCTAACTGGTTTTTCCTGGCTGCCAGCTGATGAAGGTATGGGTGTATTCCTTGGTTTAAAGAAATAAAGTAGGAGTGAACACAGTCTTGGGCACAAAGTGCAGGAAACTTCCAGCATCGACTTGCCATTAGCTTAGCTAAGCTGTGCACATAAAATCTCAGTTATGCAGGTCCTTCTCTGCACATTATGTAACAATAATATTTTAACCGCATCCTTGAGTATGTGGATGACCGTTTGTCAAACCCTGGTCTAAGAGACTGCTTTTGCTTCTTGGAGCTCACCAGGATATTCATAAACTATGATCTCTATTGAGAACTTATCTCATGATTGCCTCTCTGTAACAATCAATTAAATTAATAGCTGACACTAAAACAATGCTTACTGTGTTTTAGACACTGTTGTAAGTACCATAGAAATATTTACTCATTAGCTATCACAGCAACACTACTAGTAGGTACTAATATTCCCATTTTCTGTAGAGGGCAACTGAGGTACAAAGAGATTAAGAAACTTTCTCAAGGTCATTTGGTTAGCCAATGGTAGAGAATGGATAGAAACCCCAACAACCTACCTCCAGAATCAAGCTTTTAACCTCTACGCTAAATTGTAAACTGAGCTCATTCTTCTAATGTTATGGCTAAATCCATGTTATTTTCCTCTGGCTAAGCCTGGAGGATTGGCAAAAACGCCTACACAGTAGATGTTTTATGAAAATCCTTCATCTATTTGAAGGAAGCATTTGAGCTAAGCCTAGGCCTTCTCTGCCAGGGCCTCGGTGGAGCGCATCCATAGGCTTTGGGAAATACTTTATCCAAAAAACTTCAAAGCAGACATCTTCAGTAGATCCATAGCCAAATGAGGGATATGTGGCAAATGCTTCAAGGAAGTGTAATAAACCTTAGTATTGCTGGGGGCCCTTATGATCCAGCCTATATTTGTCATAAAGAAAGAAGTACAGTCCAAAGCTAAAAATAATTATAAATGCATTTTGATTTCTAGTTGTTTCCTTCAAAAATAAATTAAACAGAACCCATTTTATAACTCACAGATTTTAAAAATCATTTTGTCTCTCTTCCCTACTTTACTCATACCCCAAAACGGTTCCAGTACCTCTCTATTTCTCAGTTTACACTTTTCATTCTCACCTCCAAAACTCTCTCTGACACCCATGCTTTCCTCTTCCCAGAAGCAGCATCTGGAGTTACTCTTGACTATCAAGGGGCTTGGCAGTTCTAGGTCCTCTGGCCTTTGCCCACACTCCAAGGGAGACATAGAGGAGTTTAGTTTTCTTTTTTTCCTTGTGTTGACTCTCTTCATGAAGAATTCTCCTGGAGAGTGTCCAGGAAACAAAATTCTCACTTGTTACATTAACAAATACCGCTTTTGGGGGCCTCTTACATGCCAGTTCTTATGCTAAGTCTTTCAAATTTGTTATCTTATTTTGTCTTCACAGCCCTCCCAGAAATGTATTCCTGCTATATCAATTTTACAGATGAGAAATTTTAGGCTCATAGAGATTAAATAGCTTGCCTAAGATCATACAGCTAACAGGTAGCAAAGTCAGACCCAGACAAGTTCTTGTATTTATAAAAGAATGGTCTACAGAACACAGTGATCAGAATTAACTGATGCGCTTGATGAAAAGGTAGGTTCTTGGTCCCACCTAAGACCAAGTTATTATGGGGAGTGGTGCTGAGGAATCTTAATGAATATTAAAATGTATGGACCTATCACTACATTTTCTTGCCTTCTTGGTTGCAGCATTCTCCTGTCCCACTCCTCCCCTTCCCAGTCGGGTTTCTGTCAGATCCAGGACCTGCCAGGCATCTAACTAGCTCTTCTCTACAGGTGCAGCTCTAGGCCTTCTACTCTCCTCCCCTTTCCCCATATGACAAGGACTAGCAGCATACATTTGTTTCTTGCTAGGCTTCAGTTGGTATTTTCTATTTGCAAAACATTTTCCTTCTTCCCTAAACCTTCTGAGATCTGTAACTAGTGTGTCCAGTCTATTCAAAATCAGAAAACAAACAAGGCATTCTGCTGGAAAGATCCAGGGATAAGGTAGTGGTGGATTGGGGGAGGAGGGACTCCAGCTGCCTGTGTGTACTCAAAGGAGGCATCTAGATACCAAACCAGCTCTGTGGAACAGATGCCACCTGGAAAGAAGGCCATTGGCACTATAGAAAGAGGTCTGGCTGGGAGCGAGCAATCCAGGTTCTAGTCCTCGCTCTGTCACTGATTCTCCACAAGTCACTGGCCTCTCTGGCTCCATCTGTATAAATGATTAAACAACAGTTCTAAGCATCCTGTCTTATCCCCTCCAAGAACCTGTGATTTTAGAAAAGCAGGATTTCAGACCATCTGGGAGACAGTCAAGAGAAGCTATGGTTGGTACACTCGGGCACATTTTGTTGCCCTGGCCAGTTTCACTCTCTTCTCTGACATCAAATTGCAACATAGTTAGCACTCTACTTAAGCAAGACCAAGGCCTGACATGGTTGATGGTGAAGAGTCAACTTAGACATTTATCAAAGGAAATTTACTAAGAGACTTCTGTTTGCCAGGTACTGTGCTAGGTGCTGGTGATAAAGCAGAAATGACACTTATATGCCTAACACTATGTTCCACTTGCATTGCCTCATTTAAGCCTTGTGGCAATCCTAGAATCAGGTATAATTACCATCCTATACTGTAGGTAAAGAAGCTAACGCTCAGAGGAGATAGCCTAGGGTTTGGATACAGGCAGTCTGAACTCAGAACTCTTGCTCTTCAGTGTCACACTACCTAATTCACTCTTGTTCAAGGCATCAACTTCCAGGAGGGCTATTTCCAAGGTTTGGCTGGACAGCTGGTATCCCTGCCTTACTTACCTAAAGTACACTTTTACATTTTATTGCTGCCATCACCATCCTACCTCTTGGCTGAGTCCTTCCCCAGACCTGCAGGCCACAGTCTAGATCTTCACTCTCTCTCTCTCTAGATGGGAACCACAGTCTGCTCGCCAGCTTTCTGGTACCCACCCTGCTCTATCCAGTGCACATTGCCTGATTCATCTTTCACCAGCATTATGTGACTAGATCAGCTCAGAACCAGCCCCACTATCACCTCTGCATTTCCCATTATGGAGCTCAGGTTACACCAAGTGCAAACTTGACATTCTAGAGCTGTCAAACCTTGGACCCTGAGTACCCATCTCAGCTTGACCCTTGCTCTTAGCATACTCCTGAAACGAGAGAGATTCTGTGGGGCTTGACATGCCTTGTGCAATCTGGGTCCTACAATAATTCTGCTATAGTTCTTATTTTATGGAAGTGGCAATAGAGGTTAGACTTTCCCCAAATCACGCTGTTTGGTAAACTGTTTGAATTTGAACACAAGTCCTGTGGCTCAAATCCCATGTCCTAACTCTTTTGCTTGATATTTTCATGATTTTTTCTCATATCTTCATACATTAAACTTATAATTTAATATTTTTTTTCTTTTAAATGCTTCCATGCCCCTCCTTTTTTTTTTATTTTTATACATTTTTCTTCATCCAAATCTAAAAATATCATAGGTTTTACGTGCTGGTTACTTTTTCTAATATATGTTTGAATAAATGTTTTATATGTTTATCTATATACTCCTGATGCCCTTAACTTTCCTCACTGTTCTCTACAAGTGTAATTCTAATGACAGGGATGACAGGCAGCCTGAAAAATTGGAAAGACTTTGGACCAAGCAAAGGAAAAGCTGGATTCTCAGCCTGACTGTGCAGCTACAAAACTATCTGACCTTGGGACAATAGACTCCCCAGCCATCATAGAAAAATGAGGCCACTGGACAAAAATGACCTCTAGGGTCTCCTTCAAGTTAGCCATCCCAAACCTTCCTTCTCTTCAGAGCGTGCAGTGAGCAACCAGGCAGCTGAAAAATACTCCCCATTTTCTAGGGCTGTCGTGGGATTTTGCATGTTATATGTACCAAGCACCCAGCACAAGGCCTTGCACAGTGTAGATGTGGGGTATAAATACTAGCTATCTCTCCATGCCAGAGTTGCTGCATCTGAGAGGGAACCCAGGTTGGCAAGGTCAGGGGTTGGTAGAAAAGAGAAGTTTCTTCCTGCTTTCCTACCCTTCTGCCCTAACCACACCCCCCTCTACCTGCCAGGAACAGGGAAGGCAGAGAAACCAGAGAGGAAAGGCTGGTGCAGCTGGAGCCAGGGAGGGCTGTAAAATAATCGGAGGGCAGCCGGCAGATATCGCTTTGCAATGATTGCTCTGGGAGGTTGTGTCAAAGTGAGAGACTGAGTCGCAATCATGAAACATTAGCACGTTGACACACGTGGCCCCAGCAGAGAACCATTCTCTGGTTACAAGAGGGCATGATCTCTGCCCTGGCTCATCAAAGCTGGACCCTCCAGCCTCTAAGTCTGGGAGCCTACTGATGTGGGGAGACCCCTTGCCCTAGAGGAACTCTAAACCTCTTGCTTACCTATGACCTGTGGCCCTGGGGAGACTTCTTGTGGACCCCCCTGCTGGGGAGATGTCAGTGCTCCTGGCAGATGCTGGGTGGGTGGTCTGTTGAGGTCGAGGCAGCTGAAAGCTCCCCTCTTCCTGAGGCTTGTAGCCAAGCTTCCTGAAGTCCTACTTCCAAGTCACCTGTGTGACTTTGTAAAGACACTTGGTCTCTCTGAGTCTCAGTTGCCTGGTCCATAGTGATGATAAAGACACCAAAGTGTCAAGGTTAATATAAGGGTTAAGTTGATATCGTACATAAGCCCCAGGGCAAAATCTCTAGATAAAACCAGGGGAGAACAAAAGACAGTCAGAACAGTAGGAGCCATAGAGGCAGTGTTTGGTTTCCCTCTCTGTAAAGGGAGCTAGGCCAGTATCTCAGTTTCAGTGTTGATGTCTGCAGCTTTGGGGGAAGCATATGGAAAGAGCTTCTCAAAATGACCTACTTAATAAGGGCTGTATTTGCAGATGAGAGGCCTTACCCTCTTGGATATATATGTAAAGTCAAAAGGCTGATAAACACAGGTTAGAGATTTGTGTGTGATCCCTTAAGCAATCTGTGAAAGATGTGGGGATTTTCAGAGCTCAAAGAGCAGCATGGGTAGGTTGCCCCAGTATTCTACCAATTTTAGTGCCATTAGTGCATTGATGCTCACATGTCTCCTACCTAAGGCCCGGACTTCACAAAACTTTATCCCCACAAAGTTCCCATGATGGCCCTCAGTGGTCCTCATAGTAGTCATCTTCTCATACAGTCTCCTTTCACAGTGATACAGACATGATCTGTATGAGCAATAAATTGTTCCAGGGGTATAAGGCGTGACTTCCAAGGCTAGGTTATAAAAGGTATCGTGGCTTCTACCTTGGTCTCTCAGATTACTTGTTCTGGGGAAAGTAGCTGCCATATCATAGGAACACTTGAGCTGCCCTGTGGGGAGGTCTCTATGGAGAGGAGCTAACAACCAGCACTAAGAGGCCGGATATGTGATTGAGCCCCCCAGTCCCAGGCAAACCTTCAGATGCCTGCAGCTCACATTTGGCTGCCATTTTATAATGGCCACTGAGCCAGAACTGTTCACCCAAGCCACTCCCAAATTCCTAACCCACAGAAACTGAGATCATAAACATTTACTGTAGTTTTAAACCACTGAGTTTTGGCATAATTTGTACATAGTAATAGATAACTAATATAGAGCTTTAGAAAACGTCACACATATGCTCTCCTGTAGGTGGAAAGCACTTGACATTGAGGGGGCTGCATTTAGAAAATCAGAGAGGCTTTGGAACATTGAATCCTGTGTTCCCAAATACTGGCTCACAGATTCATAACAAAATCTCTTTGGGAACTTGTGAAAATACATATACGTGGGTCTTACCCAGAAAAACTTGTATTCATGAGGTCTGGAGCCTATGAATCTATATTTTACTTACTTCTATAAGTTCTCCAGTAGTTTTTGATGAACAGACAGTTTAGATCTTGACCAATGTTCTCATATTATAGATCAGGCAGTGCTGAGCTGGAAGTGGCCCATCAAGGATACAAAGCAAGATATGGACAGAGGAAAGAATAAAACTCAAGGATCCTAGAATTAAGTTTAAGGCTCTTGTCCCAAATTCACAGATACACTACTGAAGTTCTGATGTCAAAACAGGAGGGCAGCTAGGGATCAATTCATCTCAAGTGTGGAGACAGCACTGCCCGTTTCCTCTAAGAACATTGGGTGGGATCTGTAGGCAGGGAGACAGGCTCCACTGCCTCTGTGGCTGGGCTAATCATACCCATCTCCGCACAGATGCCAGGTAATAGCATTGTAATGGCCTGCCGTGCTTTTAAAGTTGCGCTGAATGCAGCATTTGAGTGAACATGACTGCTGGGTTTAGATTGGACTTCCATCTGCCAGTCCCAGTCAAATGCCACGATAACAATTAGGATCGCTATGACCATGTTTACGTATGTGTGTGCATATGCTTGTGTGCATTTGAAAGAATGAGCATGGAGTGCAAAGGTCTATCTGTGAGCCCAAATACATGGTTGTGTGATTAGGAACTATGTATATTCATTGCTACCATCACATCCTGTACTACAGAAAACACGCATGATTTGCAGATGCAGGAAATATCTGATATCATGCATGCCCCTTGTTCATTCTTGGCATTATACGTGGTGATTTATAAAGCTACCAGCTCATATTTGATCTGAGTGAGACCTGACATGAAGCCATCAATCTGGTGGCTTTGTAAATATTTTCAGTGCTCCAGTCACAATGGGTACCGTGAGCTCTGTGAAGATGAAAGGCCTCACCTCTGCCATGGTATTTGTAAGGGGAAGGATGCAGCCAAGTAGGTGTGAGGGCATTTGTAGAAATAACATTAGAGAAGGGTGTGGAGGACAGAGAACACCTAGTGGGACTCTCTGCCCCCTGTTGCTCTCATCCCCCCAGCTCAGGGTTTCGCCTCCTCTCCTGTGGGCCTATTTCCAGCTGAAATAGGAGGGGAGATTTTAAGGAGTTGGATGCAGCATTTGGCAACTTGGCTACTCGTCAGTCTTCGACTTTAATGTCCTAGTTCTAATTGCGGGTGATTCCAGCAACTGCTCCTCTCTCCTTCCTGAGGCTTTTGATATATATGCTTCCATGAGAGATATTAATCACGCTGTATTACAGTAATTTGTTAATGTGCCTGACTCTCATGCCTCTTAGTCCTGGGGCTCCTTGAGGGCAGTAACTCTGTCTTGCTTACTGCTGTATCTTCAGCCCTTAGTCCAGTAGCTGGAATCCAGGTGATGGCCAGTCAGCAGTGGAGGAACAGGTTCTGAATTAAGGCCTTGCTCCTATAAACAAATCTTTCCTGGACCCTTGGCATCTTAATACCCAGACCCCTGCCTTACTGCCTCACTCCACACCCATGCTCAAGTCCCTGCCAGTGAGGTGTCTGGGACCCCAGTTTTCCCTTCTGGGTACCAGACAGTGTCCTCCCTTACTCCCACCAGCTTCTGCAGAAACTGAGCTCCTGCACCTTCCTTCTAGCCTATGCCAGCCAGCAAGCACAAAGAATCTGAATTGAGAGCCTTCTAGAGTCTATAAGTGCCAGGGGCTTGGGGTGCTCAACTCAGCTGCCTGGACTTGAGGCCACTATCCTCTCTCTAGGTGCCTGCTCTGTGTCTCAGTGTTCATATCAGATTGCTACTTCTGAAGTTTCTAGTGCCTGTAGTGGAAAGATTCTGTTCTGATAAAGGTAATAATAACAATAATTATATTGTTTGAATTATAAAGCTACTGTACATCTGGTGCCAAGTGTTTTACATACTTTATTTCTCACAGAGATGGCTTTTTCATCCTCTACTTTACAGATGATGAAACTTAGGCTCATGGGGTTAAATAACCTGCTTGAGTTCATATGAAGTCTGAAGTCAAGACCAATCGGAGTGTAGCACTGTGGGCTTGAGGGGACATATACTATAGGCTCAGGAACACCTGGAACCTGAAATAGAGCTTGGTTACTAATTTGCCAATTCACCCTGGACAATGTACTCTTGAGCCTTATCTGTAGAATAATGAAAGCAGTGACTACCTCTCTGGATTATTATGACAACCCAATGACTTGTGTCTGCAAACTGTCTACCACAGAATTTGACACTTAGAAGGTACTTGGTAAGTGGGTAAGTGTTTGTTTCTGTCTCTCCTCTTCTTGACCTCTTCTAGTTCTATCTTGAGTTCAGGGACCCTGACAAAGAGAAAGCACACTAATGCAATTTCTGATCAGAACTGTCAGAGTTATATTTTCCTCTTGTAGTCTCTTTCTTTTCATGTCTCTTATGGGACATAATGAAAAAGATGGTGTTCACCAGTCTTCAAAAAATTTCCCTCATAACAGTAAATTTATGTTCCCCTCCCCTCACTGTTAGATCATTGTGAATGTGACAAGAGAGAGAGCCTTATAGAGAAGAAATTATCCAAGCAAATATATTCCACACAAATCAAAGACAAAGATTACAATAAGAACAGACGTACATTATTAGGAAATTAAAGTGGAAATAAAATAAGGATTAGGAACCCTGAGTCTCAAATATTTAATTGTCATAATTGCCTAATTAAAGTGGTTGTTTTAAGTACTCTCCCCTCACCCGCGGGTGCTAGAGAGCTCTATTGCCAGGAAGACAAGTGCAGCACTTATCATAAAATGAAAGCTGACCCCTGGCAAACCTTTTCACTGAAAGAAGTTACGCTGCCTCTTCATTCATTTCTTCATTTAGCAACTATGAAGTGAGCGTCTACTACTACACACTGTTTCATAGGTTGCTTGGGGGCCCACACCCTGGAGGTAAATGGGTGGGGGAGGCCTTCAGAGACAAGTTGAGCTGACTTGTATTACCCAAAAGACTACTCACTTTGCCAAACCAAGAGAGCCAGGGCCAGTAGCCTGTATGTGAAAATGGATCATGGCCAGGAGGTAGGTCAGACTGTAGGGAACAGAAGGGCACAAACAGAGACCAGTTCTCAGCAGAGCAAGTTGGAAGAATGGACCAGATAATGGACAGTGGATTTGTGTATGCAGATACAGATGTTCACTAGGTTACCTGTTGTTTGTTTGGTGTTTGTCTGCCTCTGCTAGCCTGAAGCCTTTTGAGGGCCAAACTTATATCCATCTAATTTGCTATATCCCCAATGACTAGCATATAGTAGGGGCTTTTGAAAATGTGTTATTTAATTGAATTAAATTAAAATGACATTCCTTTGATGTAGACCTTGATGTATTTTAAGAGGGCAGAATCTTAGAGGAGCTGAGCCTGGATGAACAACTACTAAGCCTTGCATATAGTAGATGCTCATTAAAACTGTGTTGAGTCAATGAATCCATGAATGAATGAACGTCAGGCACTGTTCTGCACATTGAAATAGAAAGATAATTAATGCAGGGCTCTTGCCCTTCAATAGCTCTTAGATGAATGAGGGACACATTTGTGACCAGTTAATGAGAATCCAACCTGATCTGAGATGAGTCACACCATTTATCAAGCACAAGAGCTGGCATCTCATTTTCATTAATCTAGGGACTGCTGCCAGGATCATTTTTGTGGATCTTAAGACTTTATCTTTTCAACTTGAGTGTAAACTTTTCGAGAGCAGAGACCTGTATAGTAATGGGCTATCACTTTGTATTTGCTGGATGAAAGCATGAATGAAAAGGCAATGTAATTTTCCTTGAGTGGAAAAGTTTGCCTGGGGTTGTTTTCATATTATGACAAGTGCTGTGATTGTCTTCCCAAGTAAATTCTATACACTGCATCCAAGTTTTTCTTCTTGTACTCTTTCTCTAACATTTCAGATATCTCTAAAAATTGGGTTAAAATGCTCTTAGTAAATCTACTACAAATACTGTGCCAGATACTAAGGAGAGAAGTTAAGGAAGTATATGATTTTTCTCTGTTCTCAAAAGCCTTATCTCTAGTTGAGGAGATAAAGCCTAGATTCACCAAAAAGATCCCATTAGCACCAAAGCAGAGAAAATGAGATTTTGAGTTTGATAAATGGTAACCTGCCTCACCCCCACAAACTTCAGTCTGCTTTGCTATTCCAGTTTTTAAGTACCATTGCCCTGCTAAATGCATTGGTTTGGCTAGGAACATTGATTTATTGGAATGGACCTGTGTTTCCATCACTCTGGGTTAAAAATAAAAAGTGTTGGGGCCTAACTCTGTCACAAAGAAGACGTAGGTAACTGATGATATAAGATGTCAGAGGCAGGTCAGGGAACAACTCACTTGGGAGATGGTCTTTGAATTGTGCCTTGAAGGATGGATAGAATTCTATACGGAAAGAGTGTGAGTGCAAAGGGAGAAGTGAGAAACTATGCATGATTTGACACATGTACCTCATCTCAGTTCATCCTCACAAAGTTTAATGAGTTAAGTCATGCTCACGTCCCCTTTTTGCATTGGAAAAAACTGAACCTCAGTGGGATGAATGGAGTCCTTTACCTACAGACTTCTGGCATCAAAATGGCCAGGTGCAGAAGCTCACTATAGAGTTCTGAAGTTCACTCTTCTTCTCCACGCAGTTCTTTGCAGGGGAGCTGGGGATGATGGAATCGGAGAGTAAACTTGAATTCACTGAAATCAATGAGCTAGAGCATTTATAAAAACAGAATTGGAACCCTTTTCTAATTTTTTAGCCCTTTCATTTGCTTTTATTTGACTGAGTCGTGGAGTTATTTTTGCCTTCACTTTGAAAGTAAAATCTCTGTAGGTTGGGAAAGCTGTCATACAACTGACAACTCCAGTTGCATTCAAACTCCAGGTCAGCTATTTTCAATGTCTTGCTTCTGAGAGAAAACAGTCTTCCTTGAGGAGAAATTAAGAGAAAGCAGCAGAAAAACAGGAGAATTGGGAGAAAGGGGACACAGAAAAATGAATGTGGCAAACATCCATATAATCAGATAGAGAGAATTTCTGAGTACCAGCATTCTTGTACAAACAAAGTGGGGGTGGAGCGGGCAGTGTGGTCTCCAGCATTTTCTTAAGAGGAGTTCAAGTGATAAATATAAAGAATTGCTCCAAGTGCATCAAAAGGGGGACTTAGAGGAGAAATAGAAACAAAATTCAAAAGAAGGAGCCATGATATTTTTCAGAGTAGATATAGAGATGCTTAATAATTTACTTCATTACAGGATTCAACGTAACACTTGAAAGCCTCAATAAATAAGCATAATGGGTTCCCTTTAAAAATGTATTGGTTGGCAATTTATTTACTCATATATATGCACCTTATGGTATGTGACATGTTGCTCTTCCTCTCTTCGAGGAAAAGTACTCTACAGGCGGCTTTAATCAGTGCTGGCAGCTAAGGCCAGAAACTCTTTCCTTTCCATCATTTACTTCTCTCATTTTACACAGTCTTCTGGATCTAGCTTCCTTTTTCTTCTCTTATTCTTTTTTATTCTCTATCTCTCATTTATTTTTATTTCTATATCTCTCTTTTTGTTAATTTTTTTCTTTCCTCTTTCTCTGTTTCTCTCCTCTTTCTTTATTTCTCTTTTATGCTTTTTCTGTGTATTTCTCTTCTTTCCTTAATCTTTCTCCCTTTGTCTTACTTTTTTCAGTTTCTTGCCCTCTTTACTTTTTCCTGTCTTACATCCTTTTTTTTTCCTTCCTTCTTCCCTTTTTCCCTTTCTTCCCTTTTTTTTATTTTCTTCTTTCTCATTCACTCATTAACGCTTCAACAAATTTCAACAAATTCTGGCCCCAAAAGCCCTCAATTGCTTTGGGGAAAACATGTAGAAAAAGTATAATTTAGTATTATTGGTATTATAAATGATGTATATAGGAGATATGCATATTAGAATCAGGTAAAATTCTAGGCACACAAGTGATGTATAAGTGAAAAATAGTCTCAACTTTCTAGAAAGAAATTTAAAAATATGTAGCCAAAGCTTTAAAAGTGAACATATACGTTGACCAAGTAATTCCACTCTGAGGAATCTATTCTAAATGATGGGAGGAAAAGAATAAATCTCTGAATATAGAGAAAGCTTTATGCAAAAGAGGTTTATCGTGACATTATTTGTTACAAAAATTTTGTTTTTTAAAAACCCTAAATTGTTTAAAAAAATAATAGTGCATCTATTCAGTTGGGTCAATTCTATCTGAGGTAAGAGTTGGAGGATTCTAGAAATGCTTCCTGGAAAAGGTGACAAGTAAGAAAGGTTTTAGTTTGATAATAATAATAAAAAATACTCTAGAAACAGCAGCAACAAACATTTTTTAACAACTGCTAAGTGATATGCAATATACTAGATGTTTTGATATACTTGTATTTTATTATCTTTTATTGAACACCTGTCTGGCAGTTTGCTAGATTTTTAATTTGTGCTTTGACATGTATAATCTTAGGTTTTCAAAGAATTCTTAAAGGTTAGTGTAAGTATCCTTATTTTAAATGTCATGAAAATGAAGCTCAGAGAAAAGAATAAACTTGCTCAAGATCAAAACTCATAGACACCCATACATATGGAAGTAGAGAAGGTGCTTGTTCCTAGGTCACTCTGTCAGTTTGTTTCCCATTTGCAGAAAGGTTCCACACCATTCTTATTAAATGAGTAGTTCTCTTCTCTGAAAAGCTCAAACCGAGACAGTAGTCAGCCTAGTTGTGAAAGCATGGCAACGGTTGCTTACTGCGGTTAATCTGAAAGGCTGGTCAGGGTCACATGTATTGTAATTTTAATAGAATTGGATTCATCAGCATTTTGCAGCACAGGTAGGCTCAGCTGCCTGGAATAGGGTCATATTTAGAACACCATTCCTATCTCTCAATGCCACGCGGCCTAATCAGACCCTGTCACCAAAGAGAAATGACTACAGTGATAGATCTCATGGCAGTTTCCAAAGCATAACTACATACATTTTGATTTTTACAATAACTGTATAAAGTAGACCAAACAATCTTTAGTACCCTTGCTTGACAGATGAGGAAATTGATATCTGCTGAATGCAAATGCTATGGTAATACTATAAATTGGTACATTTATTTTGGAAAGTAATTTGAGCACACATACACAGCAACTTAAAAATACATGTATTATTTCAGCCTAATAATTCCACCTTGGAGAAACTGTCCTAAGGAAAGAATAAAAAGTATACAAAAAGCTGTGTGCCAAGGACATTTATAGCAATATTACTTAAGATAACAATTAACTGAAAACCACCAAAATGCTCAGGCCTAGGATTAAGACTAAGGAAATTCTAGTAAATCCATCCCATAGATGGTTATAGAACAAATAAAATGGTCTTTTAGCAAAAGGTTTATAATAAAATGGGAACATGATAACATATAATATCAAATAAAAAAATAAACTATATATACAATAATAATAAGATCAAAACTACATAAAATTACTATAAGGAAATATTCCAAAGTGTTAGTAGTGATTACCTCAGGGTATGGGATAGTAATTTCTTAATAATATGCTAATACTTTTAAAAAGTAACACCTAGAATTATTACAATATATCAGGCACTGTTCCAAGCATTTCGCATGTATTCATTCACTTAATTCTCTGTATATGTTCCTCCAAAATATACCTGTTGAGTTTCTACTCCCATTGTGATGGTATTAGAAGTGGGGAACTCTGGGAGGCAATTAGATAATAAGGGTGGAACACTCAAGGATGGGATTAGTACTCTTATAAAAGAGACTCTGGCTCTGAGAACTCTCATATCCTCTTTCTTTCATGGGAGGATACAGTGAGAAGTCAGCACAATCTGGAAGGGGCCCTCACCAGAGCCCAATCATGTTGGCATCTTCCTTTTGGACTTCTAGGACTCCGAACTGTGAGAAATAAATTTCTGTTATTTACGAGCCACCTACTCTGTGGTGTATTTGTCACAGCAGCCTGAATTAAGACAGGGATTATTACACATGAAGCTTAGGTCTCAGTTTGTAAGTGGCAGAGCTGGGTCTCCAAGCCCACACTTAGCCAGAATGCTCTGCTGGCCTCTCTCTGACAGCTAACAAACACAGAGAGCTTACTAGGTTTCCAGTTGTTATCTAGATGATCACATTTAATTTTTCTATTAGCGTGATGAGGAATGTACTGTAATTATTCTTATTTCACAGATTAAAGCAACTGTCATTTGGAGAAATTAAGTTACTTATTTAAGGTCCCAGTCCAACGCAGGCAGACTGACTCTGGGGTCCTAGCATTATAATAAACTGCCTGCTTCTTCTTGGTCTTGATTTCTATCTTTTCCTAAACTTTCTGCACTGAAGATGCTTTTCATTATGATTTCAATTAGATGTCATCTAACCATGTTAATTCTGCTCCCTATTTTTGTAAATCAAGTTTTATTCAAACACAGATATGCCTATTATACACCACCTATGGCTACTTTCATTTACAAGGGCAGAGTTGAATAACTCTGAGACAAAGACCATATGGCCAACAAGCTCTAAAATTGTTACTATCCAGCTCTTTATAGAAAAAGTTTGATGACCCCTTATTTAAATCATCACTGAGCTTGTAAAGGTAATAAGGGAATCAGAGTCCTGGTCTTCGAGCTATCGAATGCTTGGAGGCAGTAGGTAGGAAGAAAAATGAGGAAGCATGCCTCTAAGTACCTTTGTATATGTGATACACTCATGCCCAAATCTGCAGCTAGCTCTCTCTTCTCTGACAGATTGGACTAACAAAATCTAAAACAAATGGTATGACTAGTACTTTGTTTTAATCTCTAAACCATTCCATGAAAGTCTGGATGAACAATTATAAGAGCAGCAATGAATGACTCTGGGGTCCTTTGTAAATTGCCAACTCTAAAACCACTTTGAAAGACTTGGGTGTGTCCACAGGATAAAAAATTGGAGCAGACAAGTGAAAATTGAGAGTGTTTTTAAAGAGCATTCCAGTCATTTCAGAAGTTTCCCATCTAAACAGAAATGCAGTAAACGGAAGACACACCCTGCAGAATTAGAAGTCTTTCTGCCAAAGCGGGCCTTTGGAGGGTATTCTAGCTTGAAACAAGGGTGAAATCATTTAGTAGCCCCTGAAATTGAAGCTAGATGTCAAGGGGGTTAGAGAACAGACCATACAGCCTCTGGACAGTAAATCTAAGTTACAAGCGACTGAAAAACTGGAACCAAGACAGGTTTTATGTTAGATCAGTCTCCTTGAGTTGAGGATGTTCTTATAGACATAGAAAGAAGTTTAAAGAGGTCTAAAGAAGTGAGAAGAGAGAGTGATAGAAAGAACATCTTTTGAATACTATTATATACTATGTTACACTATCCTCATGCATTTTCTTATAATATCTATTGGTGCTATCTCTAATTTACAGTTGAGAAAACTGAGGTTTAGGGAGACCAATGAAATCGCTCAAGGTTACACATCTAATAATAACAATAAAGAAGACTTACCGAGTGCTACATAGTATAGTAGTTTAGAGGACACACCCTGGAGCTAAGACCTCCAGAGTTTGTATCTCAACTCTGCCACTTATCTTGAGAAAAATCACTTAATGTTTCTGTGGCTCATTTTCTTCACCTGTAAAGTAGGGATAACAAGTGCATTCATCTTGAGTAGACATGAGAAGTAAATGAGTTAATTAATATGGGCAATGCTTAGAACACTATGTGGTACTTCATACAATATAAGTGTTGAAGTTAAAACTATGTGCTGGGCAGTGCCCTAAGTATTTCATATACATTATTCATGTAATCTTAACAATAACCTTATAAGATAGATTCTCCTCTATTTTATAAACGAAAAACCCAAGGCTCTAAATAAATAAGCATTTATTTCAAATGGTAGAGCCCAAAGTCAAATGCAAATAGCCTAACTCCAGAGCTGACACTTTTAACCGTGTTGCTGTGCTGCCTCTACCTGGTGAGTGTTAGAGGTCTGTTTCCCATGCTCATGTCTAGATGCTCCATGATTTGGCTCCCTGCATGGTGCTGCAGCTCTGTTTAAGCACATGTCTCATCATGGAAAACCACTACAGCTCCAAGCCTCAGAGTCTGGCTTGCCTTCCAGGTCGTCTTCTGTTCCCTGTCTGTGTTTGCCCTGTGCCTGGACCTGAATCCAAGGGTGCTCTTCTAAGAGACTGTTGTATTAACAGAGAGAGACCTTGCTTAGGATGATTTCTAGCTGGGCCTTTTTTAATGTCTTTAGCATGCTATGAGAAGTGGATAGTCCAGGAACAAAATCTAGACAGGAGACTGTGTAGAAAAGTGGGGAAGTCATGGCAACTGGAATCTAAGGGCAAAGTTTAAGACCTGTGTACTAGTTTGTTTGGGCTGCTGTAACAGAGCATCTTGGACTGGGTATCTTCAACAGTGGAAATCTGTTCCTCACAGTCCAGGATCAAGGTTGGCAGCATTGGTCCTCAGACTTTTCTGCTTGCACATGGCCATCTGCCTGTGTCTTGATTTTCTCTCTCTGTGTGTCTGTGTACTAATCTTCTCTTCTTGTAAGGATACTAGTCATGTCGAATTAACACCAATCCATAATATCTCATTCTACCTTCATTATTTTTTTAGAGATAACCATTTTGCAATACAGTTACATTTGAAGGTACTGTGGGTTATGACTTTAACATTTTGATTTTGAGAAGACACAATTCAGTTCAAAACAACTAGGCTCCACCACTTTTTAGCTGTATGACTTTGGGCAAGACGTATAACTGCTCCAGTTTTTATTTTCCCTAAATCTGTTAAATTAAACAATAAAAAGATGTATCTCACAGGATTGTTGTGTAAGGCAAAGGAGATGCTAAAGGAACTGTACTACATTTAGACCTATGAATTAACCTTGCTTCCCAAGGCTATATGACACATAGAGATAATGATAATATACTTGGAATCCTTGTTTAATTTTAGACATTGTATTTTAAAAAGGCTAATTGGGATATCCAATTTGAGAAGGACCAAAATAATGAGAAGTCTGGGGTAGAGAACATGAGACGGACAGTTGAATTAAACCAAGACATTTAGCTTAAAGAAAAAGAAATCGAATGCAGAGAGCCATGTTAAAACACCTGTTTACTATTGTGGTAGAAAGAGAATGCAATTTGTCTTTTTGGCATTATAGAGGAGATCCAATGAGAAAAATTTATAAGGAAGAAGATTTGGACCCAATAACAAGAGGAGTTTCTAATAGAGCAGTCAAAGTTGAGGTATTGAGTTTCCTCTCTCAGAAGGTGTAAGGCCCCAGTGTTTTCTGAGCGTCTACTCTGCCAAATATGATGCTTAGCAATTTCACACAGAGTGGACAAGAGGGGATCAAGTATGCAGTAGGTGGGAGGTTGGAATACCTGCCTTCTGAAGATTCTCCAATTTTAAGGTTCTCTTACCCAAATACTATATTGCCTATGAAAGACAAACTTACACAGCCAAATTTTAATTAACGAAGCCATCTCGTGAGGAAACAGATTCTCATGAAATCTACTGCAAAATATATAAATTTCTCACAAAGGACTGGGACAGGAAACTAAAAATGTTCGGGGATAGAAGCAACTTCTCTCTCTCCCTCATTGTGCATGGCTCTCAAACAGGCCCCTCAGCCTCAGAATACAGCTTACCCTCCAGGTCCAGCACACTCAGCAAATCAACTAGAACTTTTGCCTTTCATCTCCAAAGGAAGTCAGCTCGAGTAGGGTACCCAACCTTCGTTTGGTGAGCTAGGGCAAGTGCGGGCTGAGACGGAAGTGTTACACGATTCAGGGAGCTGTCTTGATCCATCCTCCTTGAAGTGGGTCAGAGTTGTCGGAACATAGAGAGGGAGAGCTGCTCTAAACTATGTTTGCATCAGGATTTCTCTAGAGAATTTTGACGTCATCTTCCCGCAGAGATTCTGAGGGTTTGGGAATCTTTATTTTTGAATTGCCCTCATAGGTGATGCTAACAGGAACCTCTGTACCACATTGTGATTCTGTCCTTCATGCTGCTAACTTCCCCATTTCTAAATCAAAATGCACTCTTTTCTCATAGGAATGTATTTGTACTTCTCATAGAACACCCATTAAATTATACTTACTCCAATTTTGTCCTGTATCTCCAACTTAGTTATGTGGTCCTGGAGGGCACAAATTATTTCTTCCTCCTCTTGCCAACTCCTACAGCATTTACCACAGGGCTGGCACAGCGTCGATTTCTCACAGAATCAATATGGTTCTGAGAACCTACAGAAGGCTACATTAACAGGATGTTTTCTACCTTCCCCATCCAGGCAGGGAGACCCACTCAGAAAATGCCTAATTGTTCTGTGATTTGAAAAAGCTGGGTTAGTCAGGCTGGGATGAGCGTGATTAATTACAAGAGGCACGCTGTGCTGCCCCAGAGGCTGGTAGCCTATGTTACACAGTCAATTAGCTACCAGACACAATCATCTACATTGTTATTTATTACTGGGTATGCCTGAGCAGTGAATCCTGTGAGGCAGAGAATAAGTGAGGGGATCTGTCACTGCAGGCCTCTGGGCAGAAAAAAACACAGAGAACATGAGGGGAGACCAAGGACCCCTGAACAGGGGCCCTTCTCTCCAAGTCAGGCAGCTGGAGACATTCCAGGTCCTCCCACTCACAGCTCTCAATATACAGGTTGAGGAGAAACTAAACAAATTCAGTTTGAGCAGGGCATGCAAGGCACCAGGGAGCCCCAAGGGTAGAGAACACAGAAGATATTAAGATTTGTGCATGGAAAGTCTACAAGCTGGTGGCTGAGAAGGAGGCACGCACTGGAGAAAAGAGAGATTACAATAAAAGTTCAAGTATCTTTACCTGACCTCAGCAGATAGGTTGTAGATGAGAAATCAGAAAGCAGCTCATGAGTGGTGTGGATCATCACTGTTGAAAGGCAAAAGAACATCACTTTTGACAAGGGTGATCTGGAAGGCTGTGGAATGCCAACCAGACCCAGAGTGTGAAAGGAAGAGACTTGTAGGAAAGAGAGAAGAAAGGAAAGCTTAAACTTTGTAGACACCTCCTCTCAGACATTGCACTTGATGTTGTGAAAGATAGTGCTACGTAGTGGAAAACCCATGGGTGTTGGGACCAGATTCAACCTGGTTCTGTGTCTCATCTTGGGCTAATTTCTTAACCCATCTGTGGCTGTTTCCTAAGCTGTAAGAAGGGAAAAATATATTTATCTCAATATGTGGTTACGAAGATGGCTCAAGATAATCATATAATTGGAACATCTGGCAGGTGCTCAAGAGGTAAAAACTCTTGTTATTTTTGCTGTACAAAACAGACCCACAAAGCTGGCTTATCCATCTCATGATGAGAAAATTAAGGCTTAGAAAAATGATGTAATTTATCCAAGATTGTAAACTGGTAGGGGGCAGAGTCAAAATTTAAAGTCATATTTGTTTGAATTTAAAGTACACACCTTTCCTGCAACATCTTAAAGAGAATGGGGTAACACAGGATATAGTTAAGGGAAAATGAGTATAAAATTTTGTGGGGAAAGAGGTATGCTTACTCATGCTAACAAATTATTATAAGATGAAACTCATCACTGGCTTCAATTACTTGAAGCTCACTAACCACCTTTGTTCCCTTCTACTGCACCTCTGCCCTGTCACTTCCCCTGGCCTCCATCACTCTGAGTGGCCTTGCTTCCACTGGTATCTGTTGCTCCCTACCATCCTTATTGCCCATTGTTTATGTTGCTCAGGGTACAGGGCAGCTTGGCAATGTCTCAAATAACTTTTTTCCCTTCTTAATAAACTGAGCAGTTTCCTCTATCTTCACCCTCCCAAGTATAATTTCCTAGGCCTCAGAGACTGGAGACACAGTTCAGTAATGTCACACTTAGCCCTTTTACTTCACAAGAGGATTGCACACTAGTGAAGAAGTGGGAAGAAAAGACAGGTCCCTAAAGGACTGAAGACCAACAGCTCCCCTTTGATCCTGAGCTCTGTGACAAAGTCCAGATCCTTAGGCTTTACTCCCACCACTGTGATAGATTACTTATCAGGTGTGTCCACTCGCCACCATTTGCCATTTTGTTCCAAAGCCTCGCCCACCAATATCTCCACACGCAACCTGTGCTGCTTGTATTTGACCCTAGGAATTAGGAGCCAATTCTTCCCTAGGAGTCTCTTCACCTTCTAAGAAACTTATGGTATAGATATAGTATAAACAAGGCAGTTACATAGTTCTACTTTCTAGTTATCCCTGAATACTGGTTCTAATATAGCTGTTTTCCGTGTTGCAATATTATTACTCTTTAAGGTACCAGCTATACAAGCCAGTTTTCTCAGCTAGGAAGCTCAGATTCTTCTTTTTCTTATTCCTTCTTCTTATGGCTGTACTGGCTAGCTCTATTAAAATAGGAGTAGTTGTATCTCTAAGTCTTCCAGAAAGAAATTTGTACCATTTCCTCTAAAATAATAATGACTAATATGGGGCTAAACACTCAATCCCTAAACCAGGACTTAAAAGCAACTTAGAACTAAACTCCCAAGAGGCCCACCCAGGGCAGAAGCATCTCTTCGACGCTGAACATTCTTACATGAAGATGATGACTGGAGGCTCTTCTGTTAGAGAAGTGGCTCTCAACACCTAACTTATATCAGAATTAATCAGTTTCTAAAATGTCTACCAAGTTCCATGGTGATACTGATGCTGGTGGTCTGAGGGCCACTTTAAGGACTACCTTTTCAGAAAAACTCTACTTCTACATTACTAAAGTTTACTGTTTTAGAATTTTGGAAAGCTCTTCATACTCCCTTCTGCTGACCTTCTGCTCTTAATTAGGGCCAGGAATGGTTTCTAGCTGGCTTTTCATGACAATGACTTTTCCAAATGGTGGAAACAATCTCCCCTTGAGAGTCAAAGAATGACCCTATTTAAGCATGCTCCAAAAAATGTTGACTTCTCAACCTGAAAAGCTCATTTAAGCTCAATAGCCAGGGGAATGTTAGGTATGTAAATTATATGGAAGTCTTGCACAACAGGGAAGACCAATATGAAAATATTATCAGAAGTGTCATGTGGCTTTTTCCTTTGGGTTATAATGTATAAAAAAAGAGAACTTTAACTTACTTGGCAACTTCATGTTTATTGTTCAACAACTTTCTTTCTTCATGCCTTATTTGTGAGTAAGCTCATATGGCCAGAGGCTAGATGTGCATTCTCTTTATCAAATGATCTGGTACATTTGATTTTTTTTTATTACAGCTGAAAATTCTGACTTGGTTAGAAAAGTTCAGAGAATTGAGAGAAGAAAGAGATTTTCTCTCATTTTACTCAGAGGCTAAGCTGAAACTACAATTGGTCACTCTCAATAAGATCCCACCTAAGAGTTAGTACTCTTGAGGAGGGTCCTTTGAGCAGGGCTCTCCATCCAGGATGTAGGGCCTGGGGCAACCCTGTGCAGTTCAAAGCTCTGAGACAGTGTTTCTTATTATAGTGCAAAGCACAGAAAGTGGGAAGAGTTTTAACATCAAATATGTTTGGGAAATGCTGGACTAAATAGTTAAGTTTATTAGAGGACTTCTCAGAACCTTTATTTTGATGGTTTTCATAATGGATCTGTTGGAGCAGAGATAATGCTGTTAAGTCTTATAAATTTAATTTTTTGAGTAAGCAATATAATCATATAGGTTCAAAATTCAAAATCTATTAAAAGGTATACATTTCAAGAATCTTTTCTTCTTTATAAAGTTCATCTCACCACAGGCAATATTATTTTCTTGTATAACCTTCTAGAAATATTTTGTGTATAGCAAATGTATGTATAGATATTTTTTCTATCTACTTCTAAACAAATAGTATCATATTATAAACACAAATATACATATATAATATACATTTTTTATCAAATATTTTTTCCATGTTAGTACATTAAAAAGCATCTTTATTTTTAGAAGGACACTGTAGTTTTCCATTTCATAAATGTCCAGTTCTATGCCTTGTGGATATCTAATTCTTTCCAATTTTAAGTTCCTAGAAGTATTGCTGCAATAAATAATCTTATACATAGATATTTTACATGTGTGAGACAAATTCCCAGGAGTGGAATCCCACTCAATGTACAAATTGATCCTTGAACAATACAGGTTTGAACTGCACTGGATTCATTTATACTCAAGTTTCTTTCAATAAATATACAGTCAGCCCTCCATGTTTCTGGGATTCACACCCATAGATTCAACCAATCAGAGATTGAAAACAGAATTTTCTGTCTGTGGTTGGGAGTCCATAGATGTGTAATGCAGACTATATCACTGTATGCATTGCTCTATACCATTTTACACAAGAGATTTGAGCATCCACAGATTTTGGTATCTGCAGGGGGCAGGCGGAGTTGTCATGGAACCAATCCCCTGAAGTCAAAAGTTATGTAGATTTTTGGCTGGGGGAGGGCCTGGGAAGTACCTCTAACAGCCCCTCTTTCCTCTATTGTTCAAAAGGCAACTGTATATAAAAAACAGTATAAGAATGAGAATGCCATTATCAGATTTTTGGATATATGCCAAAATGATAGCTGAAGAATGTTTTTTTCAACATAGCAATAATTTGCATTTTTCTTATTATGAATGATGTTGAACATTCTTTCATACATTTAAGAGTCTTTTGTATTTCCTTTTCTGTGAACTCTTTGTGAACTTTGCCCTTCTCTCATTGAGTCGTTGGTCTTGTTTTTCATTGATTTTTTAAGAGCTCTTTTGTATTACAGAAATTAGCCCTTTGTTAACATGAGTTGAAAATATTTTTCCTATTTTTTTTGCTGTTATCCTTTATAATGGTGCTTTTTGCCATCCAGAATTTTTTATGTAAACAGAATTATTCATCTTTAAAGATTTTTTATGTAAATAAAATTATTAAAATTTAAAGATTTTTGAATTTTTTAAATCATAGTTGAAAGCTATTTTCTCTCTGAAATTATAAAATAATTCTTCCATAGTGTTTTTTTATTGCTTTTAAGTTTCAATTTTTACATTTAAATAGTTGTTTCTTTTGAAATTTATGCCAGTGTAAAGTGGGGCTTTTACATTTATTTTGTTCCCAGATGGTTAAACTACTGTACCAATAATAATTATCGAATAATTTAAATCTTATTTCTAATGATTTGAAGTAACACTTTTATTACTTATTAAATTCCTGTGAGTGTTTAGGTCTATTTCCAAATATTTAATTGTTATGTGGATCATTTTTCATTCATGCCACAATAACATACTGTTTTAATAGTTAAGGCTTTATAGTATGTTCTAATATATGGTCGGTCTTGTTCCCTTGTCACTTTTCTGGATTTTCCAGGTTATTCATTTTTGTTTATTTTTCCAAATAAACTTTACAACTAGCTTGTCTGATTTTTAAAACATTTAGTTGGTATATTGTTTTAAATTTATAGATTACTTACTGAGAATAGACCTCTTTTTGAGGTTGTGGCTTTCTTTCAAACAATATAGGATGCTTTTTTTTTTTTACATTTGTTTAAGCCTTTATAAATTCCTCAAAAAAAATTAAAAAATTTTATTATATAGAGCTTACATATTTCTTGTTTATTTCTAGATATTTCCTCTTTTGATGCTATTATGGGGTCTTTTCTGCCATACTATGAAGCTTTTTCTGAAGGAAATCTTATGGGACTAGTGGTCTTTGGGATCATCTTTAAAAATCTTACTTAAAAATTCTCTGTGCTCTAAATAAAGTGTGTCCTGAATGGGAAAATGAGATTTCCACAGAGTATCCAGAGACTGAACAAAAAAGGGAAGAGAAGAACCATTCTTTTGTCTTTGGAAGAACTGGGTAGTTTTGGTCCCATTCTGTGTTTTATAGAAGCACTCAAAAAACATCTGAACTGAAGATTGCTAAAAGATCCAGCAATTAAATCCTTCAAATGGAGATGTGAAAACAAATGATTAGAGAGAAAAAAATGGTCTACTAATGTTGGGTAGAGTCAGGGTCCTGGCCCAGATAAGGATTTCTGAGGCTTCCTGTAGCTAAACTTCTTGCTACTTATTCTGCATTGAATTACTCTATGATTTACTGAGGGTTTGAGGGCATATACTTAACATCTATTTTGTGTTTGTCATGTATCAGACGCTATATCACCTACTGTATATACACTGATCTTATTGTCATTATATATTCAATTTTCAATTTATCATTCAACTTGCAGTCAAAGCTTGGTAATCTTGTGTGTATGAATCATAGCTAAAGTACAGTAAAGACCCAGAGTGAGGTTCAGAAAATTAAAGGGGTTCAGAAAATTAAAGGTTGCTGTACTAGTTGAATAGAAGCAGGGTCTAGACCTCCTTGATTCTCCCAGCCTTTCCCAACTCAGATAATAGGAGTTTAACCTTGGAATTTCTTTAAGCCTGATTAGAGTTGATGATTTTCAATCTTTCTTTGACTTCCATGATGATCTCCTTCCCACTTTTCTTCCTAGATAATCAGGAGTTGACAGCAGTTTACCAGAAAGGTCTATTAGTGATGACAATTAGGCCAACAAGTTTTCCCCTACACCCCATACAACCTGGTGGAAGGAGCTTGGACTTTAGGAGGCAAAAAGCATGGGCTAACATTTTGTTCTAATAGTTACTAATTGCATGACCTGAGGATGGTCACCTAAACTCTCAGGGATGCTTCCTTTTCTCATCGATGGGACAGTGCATAAAAACTGTAGTGAAATATTATTCAGTAGTCAAAGTATATGAATTATAGTGATATGCAAAAAGTCCAGAAGAATCTTAGTAATATACTTTTTGTGTTTGTTTATTTTTCTTTTGTTTGTTCATTTTGAAGCAAACTAAAACTTACAGAAAAGTTACAAGTATAGTCCAAATGCTTTTTTTCCCCTGACCCATTTGAGAATAAATTGTTAATCTGAAACTTCATTACTCTTGAATAGGTTAGTGTTTATTTTCTACATTCAAGGGCATTCTCTTACATAACCAGAATACAACTATCAAAATCAGGAAATTACATTAATATTTGACCACCATGTAATCCTCAAGCTTCATTTAAGTTTTTTCCATTTTTCCAAAATGCCTCTCAGAGAAAAAAGCATCTGGTTCAGAATCACATATTGCATTTGGTTGTCATGTCTTTTTAGCCTCCTTCATCTGAAACAGTTCTTCAATTTTTCTTTGACTTTCATGACCTTTAAACTTTTGAAGATTACAGCAGTTATTTTGTAGACAGTCTCTCAACATGAGTTTGTCTGATGTTTTCTCATGATTAGATTCAGGTTATGTATCTTTGGCAAGAATATTTCAGAAATAAAGCTGTGTTCTTTTCATTGCATTCTATCAAGCACATGATTTTGATTTGTCCCATTGCTGATGAAGTTCACTTTGATCCCTTGATTAAGATGGTGTCTGCTAGGATTTTCTACTGTGAAGTTACCCTTTTTCCTTTTAGCAATAAATTTTAGGTAAAAATAATAAGTCTAAAAATTATAAACAATAAAATGCCTTTTTATAAAGTTAAAAATAACTGTTTTAAAAATGCTTATTAGGAATGATAAAACCACATAGATGAGATAAAACCACATAGAAAAGAAAGCAAAGGAATGATGAACACGGTATTAAGGTTGACAACCACACTGGATAGAAAGAGGAAGGGAAGTGAGAAGATGGGAGAGAAAGGAAAGTACAGAGACATGTAAGTAATTACCAAGTTCCTGGTGTTAGTGTTGGGTGGTGGGTTCAGAGAGGCTTATTACATTGTTAAAAACAAACAAGAAGTAAAAGAAGGCCATTCTTGGACCTATGATGAGAGGGAGTCAAGAACCATTGATTATGATTAATCCAAATCTATGCACTTATGGTCTAATTTAAAAAAATTAAAGATTGTTTACAGGTAAGTAGTAGAGAGATATCGGGCAGTGGAAGAGAAAAACTCCTAAGTTTACTCTAATACACTCTGCCTCTAGCCCTAATTGCAGTGATCATGCTTCTGTGATGGGAGACATTCTATATCCTTCTACAATCTTGGCCACAGCTGATTGGTTTGAATCCAGAGAATAGACTATACAGACCTAAGAAAAACATTAAAGCTTAGAATATTTTGATAATAAAATCTAGGGAAATTCTCCTTCCTGCAGCAATTTTGCATCCTCAGAACATTTGCATTTTTCCAGCTTCATTTCCCTTTTGCAAGAACACAGGAACTTTCCAGTCTCCTACTTCACCAAGGCCCTGGCACTTGCATGTTGGGTTTGGCACAGTTAACACAGATAGGCCTTTATTGAAAAGAGTCCTGGGTTCTAATGTTAGTTGCAGTTTTAATTGCTAAGTGACCATCTTCAATTGCTAAGAGACAAATTATTTCTCTTCCATAAGACTTAATTTATCCAGCTAGGATTACCTACCTTTTTCTTTACCCCAGAGATTCTGATTAATTAGATATGGATAGAGCCCAGGCAGATGCATTTTGAAGAAGTTACTCACATAAGAATCAATGTACTTGTTGATCTCTACATCTCCTTCATGCTCCAGTGTTCTTGCTTTAACACTTTAATGCTTGATTTTTCTAGGGGTTCTCCTTTCTGGTAGATGTCTATTGAGTTGGGTTTTTCTCTGGAAAATAACTACACCTCATGGAGGTGGGCAAACAAACATCTACCCTGTGATACCACCTTTAGCTGTAGTCCATTTGTCTAGGGGTTGACACCTGACTCAAAATTGGTCAGTTATACTGTTGACCCTTGAACAACATGAGTTTCAACTGTGCAGGTCCACTTATACACAGTTTTGTTTGTTTTTCAATTGACCAGCGCAATTCTATCCATGTTGTTCAAGGGTCAACTGTAGTCTTGTTCTTGAGAATTTTGAATTAGGACAAGATTCCAGTCTCAATCTTGGCCATTGTCTTAAGTCATAAAAAAAATTTCTGCATTGTAAGTTTAGGTAACAGAGAAAAGTTTTAGAACAAAACTGATGCACCAAAAAGAGGAGAGATGGGAAGTGAGACATACATACTGAGTTCTCAAATTGTTTTTGATTTCTTGGTTTTAGTCTCTCTAGATACCTGGTTTCTTTAATATCCTTCTGTGATGGTTAATTTTATGTATCAAATTGACTGGGCTGAGGGATGCTAAGATAGCTATAAAGTAATATTACTGGGTGTGCCTGTGAGGGTTATCTCCAGAAAAAAATAACGTTTAAATCGGTAGCCTTAGTAAAGATAATCACTCTCACCAATGTAGGCAAGCATCATCAAATTTGTTAAGAGCCTGAATAGAATAAAAAAGCAAAGGAAGGATGTCTGCTTGAGTTGAGACATCTAGATTCTCCTGCTTTTGGACATTGGTGCTCTCGTTCTTGGGCTTTTGGACTCAAACTGGGATTTACACCATCACCCTCTCCTCGCACAGATTCTCAGGTCTTTGGACATGGACTGGCTTTCCTGGTTCTCCAGCTTGAAAACAGCAGATTGTGGGACTTCTTGGCCTCTATAACCACACCAACTGATTCTTATAATCTCTCTCTCTCTCTTTCTGTGTGTGTGTGTGTGTGTGTGTGTGTGTGTATACACACACACATACACACATTATATATATGTTATATATACAATGTATATATATATGTATGTATATACATATATGTGTATATATACATGTATCACACACATATTTATATATACATATATATATATACACACAATATATATATATACATTAGTCCTATTTTTATGGAGAAACACACTGAATAATACATTTTAGGTAGATGAGATGATGAGATAATAAAGTCACCTTTATATTGCTTAAGTTGCCTCTTTTGAGATAATTAGCACAATCATTAGCTCTCTACTGTCCACTGCCCGGTGCATCCTCTTTCATCTTGGACTATTAGAACTTCATTGTAGGTTGGTGAACTATAGGCCAAATAGTTATAGTTAGAAAGCAAACTGTTGAACTGGAGAGTGAAGGATGGAAAGTCAGAGTTATGTAAAAGTAAGCTAACGTTCTTAGTTTTTCAGAGTGAGATAAATATCTATTAATTCCACATATTAGAAAAATATATTTGAAAATGCATGTTAAAATTTTCAGGGCAGCCACACCGAATATAAATACAAATATATATATATATATATATATATATATATATATATATATATATATATATCTTTCAAATAAGAAGAGGAAAATAAAATGATAGAGGAAATTTTATAACTTTTGATATTATAGATCTCCCCATCAGAAAAACAAAATCAGAAACAGGAAGTCTTTCTCAGTGAAAAGAACAATGATATTAAGTCAGTGACGAGAATGCCACTTTTGTCCTACCAAATTGACAAACAAACATATTATAATATCTAGTATTGTCAAGGGTATGGAGAAATGAACTTCATATGAACTTCTGGTGTGAATATATATTGTTACAATCTTTCCAGAAGGAAATTTGGCAACATATGCCAAAGCAGTGATTTATGTATCTTGACTTTTGACCCCCAAATTCCACTTCTAGGAATGTATCCTAAAGAAATAATTAAGAATGTAAATAAAGATATTTATTCTAACATGGTTTATGATAATGAAAATGTTAAAATAACATAAATGCTCAAAATTATGTTATTATTATAATAAATCATGCCACTTCCATACTTTAGAACATTATTCAATTATTACCAATTATAATGTAGGTTAATATTTCCTAGGATGAATTGAAAGATATTTACAATAATTTATTAAGTAAAAAAATAGCAAGATGTGAAGCAATATAAATTGCATTTTTATAAAATTAATATATATCTTTGTACGCATAGAAAAATGTTGGGAAGAACTCACACTCTGTTATTAACCGATGTGTTTTTCTTTCAGCAATAAGCTTGATTGTTCATTTTCTGCTTTTTGCCTGTCTTCTTATAGTGGCACTTTTTTGATAATGACTTATAACTTTCATATTCACAATTCCACTTGATCAACAGCCCAGGGAGTTGATCAAGAAAAATATTTTCATCATCCACTTTTACTCATAAGAAAACAGGGCTAGTAAGAAGCATAGCTGGCATTAACTCCAGGAATTTCTTCACCTGCACCCTGAGAGAATGATATGGTAGAAATGCTGAAACACTCAACAATAGGTTAAGCAAATTGAAATATCAATAAGATTCAGTTTGACACATTAAATGTTTATGAATTTGCGGACACGAAGAGAAAGAATGCTAAGTAAAAACAGAAGAAATCCACAAAGCATATGCATAGAAATTGTAGCTATGTAAAAAAAATAAGTATGGACATACAAACAAGCACACACACATGTATGTGTGTATTGGGGGAATATCTTCCTGGGAGTATATTTGTAGAAAATAGTAAGAGAGTTGTGCATTTTCTGTGTAAAATTTGAAAGTGCATTACTGGGTGGTGTAAGGGGAACCAAAGTTTGTCAAATGCATGTGCAAGTCAGGGGACACAGGTCAGATAAAATTAAGTCAAAGAAAAGGCAAAGGATTGGAATAAGGGGTGGAGGGTAATGTGATTAATTGTTCTGGTTTGCCCTGGACAGAGGTGCTTCCTGAGATCAAGCATTTTCCATGCTAAAACTGGGAAAGTCCTAGGCAAAATGGGACAAGTTGTGTCTGCCTATCCCCAGCATTATGGAGAAATAAGAAAGGGTTGAGGCAGAGCCGAAACATTCAGAAAGCCAGCAAAAGAGGAGTGACCAGGGAAGAAAGCTGGACAGGGCCTGTACCCCTCTTTTTACTTCTTCTGTTTGAAGAGGCAAGAGTTTGCTGTTTTTGTGTTTTGAGTAATAGAGGGAGAGAGCACATGGCCTGTCTACAGCTAGCCTCTAACTATAGTGGGGCCAGTGGAGAGATTTAGCTAAGCTTTCTGGGAGTTCTTTTATTTCACCACTGGGCTCGGGTATCAATTTACAGTGGATCTCAGCACTTGAGCACTGTTGAATTGGTATCCAGAGCCTTAGGTTTACAACTTGGCTCTAATGCTGCCTTGCTGTGTGACCTGGAACTGGTTTCCTAACCTCTCTTTACTTCAATTTTCTCATCTTTAAAATGAAAATAATTATAATTCTACTGTTTAAAGTTGTATTGGGCATCAGATGAGATAATATTTGTAAACGTGATTCCTGATACATATTATGCTCCCCAAATGTTAGCTGTTATTAATACAAACACACCTAAACTGGAAACAGCAGTAGACCCTATGAGGTTTATGGGCATTTGCATCTGCTGTCTGGGCACCAAATTCATTCCATGTTAAAAATGGTTTTCTAATTTCTAGTTCTTATTCTAACCACTTCTGACCCTATTTATATTTTATGAGCATCCCCCACTATTTAATCTTTCCCTTACCAGGATTTTTCTCTGCATTTTAGCCTTTAAAAGAGTCCTCAATCCTCATTCCTTTTTGTGAAGACACCATTCTATCACTCTCCCTCACTTCCTCCAGGAAACATGTTTGTATTGTTAGCAAGAACCTTCTAGGGACAGAATATTTCAACTTCCAGGCACCATGAGTTTTGCAAATTATGCTTTTAGACACTTCCACTCATACTCCAGGATTCTTCACACCCCTGTGAGGACTAGGAAGAAGTCTAGTCCTTGCTTACTTTGCCCGTGACTTGGTCTTCAGTGGGCTAAGAGGTGGACAGCAACAATAATTGAGTCAAAGCTGAATTGGACAAGTTCTTGGCAACTGTAGCCAAGAGAAGAAGGCTCTCCTGGAGGTAGGAAAGAGAAGATAGTTTTTGAACTAACCTCTGGGAACCTCATCCCAAAACTGATTTCTAATTTTTGGAAATGCCCTAACCTCAATTGTCAATGCTATTACCAGTAGGAAGTAAATAAGCAAAAACCAAAGTAGTCAGGTGGATTTTGTTGTAGAAATTGCCTGTGTGGCTACATGCGGGCATTTTCAGAGAAAATGAACATTAGTGAGATAAATACTGACAGCTGGGAAATGCTAATTGCTGGAAATACTAGCTAGTGGCTAAAGCAGGTAGAAAATACGATGAGATCTTCCTGATCCCACATGATATTAAACTAATTCAACTTTGCATTATTATAAATGGAACTTTCCCTGCCTTGCCTTAGTCCTCACTATGAGTTCTGGCCAGCAATTCCTGAAGACATCCCACAGACTGCCTAAATTTCCAACGGGTTTTTATTCAGTCATTCATTCACCCACCAAACATTTATTGAGGCACTGAGTTGACAGCCAGGTAAGGATCAATGAGACATGGTCTCCCTTGAAGAATTCACAGCCTCATGTTGGAGATAGATAAGTAAGTGGAACATTATTATTAAAACTATATGCCAAAGGTCTGGGAATATATAAAAAATGGTGACTGTGATAGGCCTCAGGGGGATGAGATAAAGTTTAAAGGAATGTTTTACAGAGGAGAGAGAATTAAACAAAACTTTAAATTAGAGTCTGTTAGTTAAAACTGGGGAGTAATGATGGGATTGTACTGTAGGAGGAGGTGTCTTGAACAAGAATACAGAACACTGAGTGCCCACAGACCAAAGGAAAGATATACCTAGGAAAGGTAAGTGTGACAAGATTAGAGTGAAACATGCAGGGTTCTGTAAGGCAAGCAAAGGACCGTGTACTTTATTCTTCAGGTCATGGAGAGTAATTGAAAGGTTTATTTTAGGAAGATGGCTCTGGCAACAGTGTAGAGAGCTAATTTTATGTGGTTAAAACTGGAATTAAGATCAGTTGAGTTAATAGTTAAGAGTAATGATGCCTTGAAGTTAGGCAATATTTGTGCAATATAATTTGAAAATATCATAATGATGGTGAAGATGATGATTTTACTATGATAGCAAACAATTTCATAGTGTTTAATATAAGCTAGTCACTGTCTTAATACTCATGACACACTATGAAGTAGGTATTATTATTATCATCCCCATTTTAAATATATTGAAACTAAAACCAGCGAGTTTAAGGAACTTGCCCAAAGCGATTTATTATTGATGTGACTCATCCCAGGTGGCCTAGGGCCAGTAGGTGGGTATGTGCTTATATCTGCAGTTGAAGCTTCATTATCTTGAATGAATTAACCATGTTAAGGTCCAAAAGGGGTCCCAAATTAGGCCACCTCCCCAGTAGATCTCAGAAAATTAGCCTTCTGCCAAGGTTCTCCAAATAGATATATTCCATCAGTGATAGGATATGGAAGACTACATCTTGAGAGGGAAGTTTGAGCTAGAGGGATGAGTTTCAGAATTAACAGCAAAGCAGTGATAATAGAAGCCTTATGAGTGAAAGAGATTATGTTAGAGAAAAAAGTAGAAAAAAAGATGAGTAGAGATGAGATAATACTAAGCTAGTAAAGATTTGGGGACTCCAGAGAATACCAATATTTAAGAATCTGATAGAGGTAGAACCTATGAAGGAAATGGAGAAGAAGCATTCTGAGAGGAAGGAAGCCTGCTATTACAGAACGAATTCATGGAGGTCAAAATAAGGGAATTTCAAGAAGAGAAAGAACATTGGGGTTAGAGGCTGCAAAGATACAAGTTAGGAGTAAAACTGATTCAATACTTTTAGCAAACAAAAAGCTGATGGTGACTTTGATAAGAGCAATTGGAGGAGAAGGCCAGAGGTGGGAGTTTAGGATGATTATGAGACACAGTCTTAGAGACAGTGCATGTTGAGCAGTTTTTGAAGAAGATGGTCAGAACAGTTTGACAGGAGTCACTCAGGAAAACACAGCCACTGTAAGTAACATGGGCATTATAAAGAAAATAGTCTCTATAAAGATGTGGAAAGATCCGAGGAAGGGAGGAGTTGGAGTGTCAAAGAAATAGTCACTAAATAAATTTCCTGAAGAACCAGTGCAGGTGGAAAGTTGCAACTTACGGGGCAATCCTAGATGCAGGTCTGGTTGCTTAAGTGGGGCTGCAAAGGGGAGCTTTAAGGGGGGTTCTGTGGAAACTTCTCCTGAAGTAGTTTTTGGCTCTGTGTAGCTGCTGCCTCCATGGGTCTGCTGGTGGGCTTGGGACAGTTGTTGGCCAGCAAGGCTAGCAGTTAAGAAGATGGGCTAAGAAATAAGACAGACAGAAAAACCTGAAAATCACATATCACTTAAAAGCAACAAACGAATAGGACAAACAAAAAGAGACTTGTAGATGTGGACAAGTCCAGATGAGAGGTTACCAAAGGGTAGGGTGAGGGAAAGGGAGGTAGATGGGGTAAAAAGGGTCAAATATGTGATGACAGAGAGAACTCTAACTATGAGTGGTGAACACATGTAAATATATATATATATATATATATATATATATATATATATATATATATGTCTTTCTGTTAAAGTGTACAGCTGAAACTTATTGGATTTCGTTAACCAATGTTAAGTAATTAAGAAATTAATTAATTAAAAAAAGAAGATGAACTAAAGCAAACTGGCACCCATTGAATACTTCTGCATCTGTTCATTTGTCACCATGTCTAACTGTGAAGAACTTCTGAGAGTAATGCCTTCTTCCTTACCCTCTGCCTTCCAGATTTCATGCCAGTTCTGAGACAGGCAAATAATGACTAAGGCAATACAAGGAAAAGTATCTTGGAAACATGGCTCCCAGCCTTAGCCAAGTTTACAAAGCCCAGTCCAGCACAGAAGTGGAGAAAAAATAAAGGGTGGTAGCTTTGCTCTAATGTATGACCCATGAGAATACTGCAGAGGGCAAAGTTGTAGCATTGAGGCAATGTATCAAAAGAGGCACAAAAGAGTTCAGTCTAAGACCTGTGTGGAAGGATTGGTCAATGACAAGAGAATGGACTCTGAATTCTTCAGGGAAGAAAAGAAGGTGGCAAAAATTATGTAACCATTGATACCTTCATAGGAAGAAGGGAGGGTAGAAATTATAGAGTTCTCACTGCAGAGGAGAGAGAAGAGTAAATGAAGCCTAATGTGGAGAATAGAGTGACTAGTAATTAAAGCCAAGGCTTTGGAAGTTTTATGCCGTCAGAATGGAGAATGGTGTGGTTCTAAGACAGACCATGCAGCTTAAAAGCATATGACTGCAGATTGAGTTATCGAATAAAGACTGAGACTCTGGTTGCCAAGAGCAACATAGACAAGGAAGAGCACAGTTTCCACTGTTCTGAAAAAAAAGAGCTTTTGCAATTCAAGGTGTGATTTAGCACACAGAAGGAGCTGCATCTTTGTCACCTCTGTGTCCGACGCAGTACTCTATTTGTATGTGATGAATTGAAGGGAAAAGGTGGCATTTGGAATTATAAACAAGGGGACTAGCAAGGAGATTCTCTAATGGGCAGCTCAATTGAGTTTATAACTATGATTAGACCAATATTTAGAGCAGTCTCTCAACCTCAGTACAATCAATGTTTTAGACTGGGTAATTCTTAGTTATGCGAGCTATCCTATATGTGGTAGGAGTTTCTGTAACATCTTTGGTCTATACTCACCATGGAGTAGTTCCTAGTTTTAACAAACAAGAACGTCTCCAGACATTGCCAAAATCACCCCTAGTTGACAACTACTGATTTAGAAAAAAGTAGCCAACATTTTTCCATTTTGCTAAACTAAACTTATTCCATTGCACTAAAAGAGATTTTGGGTGAAGATCAATGGGACTCTCCTGAAAATAGAAAACAACCTACATATCTATAGAAGATTGATCAAAGTAATAATGTTACATCTACATAATGAAATATTATATGGCCATTGAAAGTAATAGTGTGAAAGTATATTAATATGAAAATATGGTCCAGATTAATTTTTAAAGCATGTAAGAGTGTGTGTGTATGTGTGTGTGTGTGTGTGTGTGTATTTGGCCTAGGCAAAAAAGTATGAGAGAATATATACCAAAATGTTAGCAGTGAAAATCTTAGAAAGGAAAGAATTACTGCCTTTTCTTATCTTCTTTTGCTTCTATATTTTCTACAAAAAGATGAAATTTTTTAAAAAGGTGGATACAGGAGGAGAAGGATATGCCACTTCTAGGTTTAAACGGTAGGATTTGCTTGTTTACATTTGTTTGTTTATTTGTTGTTCCTGAAATTATATGCCAGAGGCACCATCATTTGACCTTTGGTGCAGCTCCTTCAGGGACCTAATATGTAGACTTTTTTGGTAAAATTGAACGAAGTTTGTCTTAAAGCTGGAAGTGAGTAAATTGGGGTGTCCCTGCACACTTCTTCTGTCAACCACTCAGAAAAAGAATCTGGAGGAAAATGTACCCAATTCAGTAGCCTGGAAGACCCTCTCCCTGATGATGACCCAACAAAAGGAAAGGCAGCCTCAGGCTTCTCTTTGAGAAGATTCATTCTTGGCTTAGATTGACTGCAGACCTTTTCTGTGCAACAGCTGCTCACTGGGCTCCATGCATATATTAAATTACCCACTGGCTCCAGCTAGCATCTCTTTCCCTTTCCCACAGGCCATAACCCTGAGGAGGTAAAGCTTTCAGGCTTTAGTGAGTCAACCCTGATAGGGCCAAAGAAGAACAAAATAAGGAGAGGGAAGCCACTCTGGGGGCGTTCTGGGTGCCTGAAGCCAGTTAAGCTGTGGGCATCTAGGAGGTGTATACCTCTTCTGCAGGTCTTTTGTTTGGGGGTGCTCAGAGTGAGGGCAAGGAGGAGAGGTAGAGGAAATGAAGAACCCTCTTGAAAGTAACAGAAGTGATTTCTTCTTGTGTATTTATAAAGACAAGATTTTAAAAGTGAGATTTGTTTGAGGGTGAGTCATCCACAACATTTGATGGATATGATTCAGATGACCTTCCCTGACAACATATTCTGAAAATACGGGCTAAAGTTTCCTGGTTGTTCAGAAACCCTCAAAGATTTCTAAAAGGCAGCATCATCAGCTTAGTTTTTAATCATCTATTTTGGTGGTGTTGTTGATAGGGTGAAAGTAAATAATAACAACCCCTGGCTCTGTTGGGAGGAATGGATGCTTACCTAAGATGCAATAATTAAGTTGCCATCAGATAAAAAGCATGGAACTCAAGAGTCCTGAGTTCTAAAACTCCTTCCTCAATAACCAGCAGGGTAACCAACCCTGAACAAGACACGTTACCAATCTCAAATATAACATGAGAGTAGAGTTAGACTAAGACAGTGTTAAGGTCCCCATTATCCTTCCTTGATAGCTCAATACTCAACAAGGTTACGTGTCCATCCTCTATGCAATCTCAGTATCTTGTGTTTATCTCTCTAATAACACTTATCATAGAATATTGTCACTACCTCTCCGTTTTCTAAGTTCTCCTTACGCTGTAGTCAGAATCCCTGCCTTATTCATGTATTCCCAGAACCTGGAATACTATTTGTATATAGAACATAGTCAGCAGATATTTGTGAAATTAAAGTATGATTGATTGATCTTAGAGTTTCACAATCCAAGCCTCCAGTCTCATTTTTCTGCTTCTTATCATTTCTCTTGTCTTCTTGGGGTCTAGAATAGAAACTTTGAATCAGAACGTGGGTAACCTTTGAGCTACTCTTGGGAACTGGCTATACTAGAAATCTTTTGGGAATTCATTCTGTTCTTAATGATCATCATTGTGGCCTTGGAAATGCACCTCTCAGATATTCAACTCTGAGAGTCTGATCAATCAAAGGGTCTCAGTTACTGAGTTCTGAAATGCATTGTCATGTTTTCACCAAAGCCACTTCTCTCAAAGGCTTCTTCTAGCTGATGACTGAGTCCAGCAAGGATACTAAGGCAGACCTCTTCTTAGTAGACATGAGTCTCCCCTGATGAACAGCTTTGGCTTGAGGATTCCCAGTGGTCTTGCTGAACTCTCTTTGGAACTTAAAACTTGTACTGAGAACCAGTCTGATCATTTCTTCCTTCCTTCCTTCCTTCCTTCCTTCCTTCCTTCCTTCCTTCCTTCCTTCCTTCCTTCCTTCTTTCCTTCCTTCCTTCCTTCCTTCCTTCTTTTCTTTCTTTTTTCCTTTTTTTCTTCTCTTTCTTCTTCACCTGGCATCATATTTACATTGATGCCTCTCCCCCTACTGTTCTACCTCACAAGCATTGCCTTTAATATATTTTATCTAATTTAATCTTGTCTTGGTATCTGCTTCTTGAAAACCCAGACTAACAAAACTACTTTTTCTGAGAGGTTCTTCTATGCCACGGGATGGGCCCCCAAGTGTCTCCTTTGCCTTTCATTCCACGCCTAACAATTTGGACCAGGGGTAGACTAATCACATTTTCTTTCCAAGGAATTTGGAATTGGTAATAAGTTAGTTTCTGTGCATAACTATAACCAAGGGAAACAAATGGAAATCATGGGATGGCTACATTCTGACCATCATGTACTTGAAGAAGCAGAGAAATCCAATCCGGAAAGAAAGAAAGAAAATGACACAAATCTAGACCTAAAGATAGCACTCTCCTTGTTTTAGACTCCCAGAGGCATAGCTGTCCTAACTTTTGCAAGGTACTTTAGGATCTATCTAATACATTCCATTTGAGGCTTTAGCAGCTTTAAATAGATCTATTGCTTGAAATCAGATGAACCTAGATTGTGAGTCAATATCGATACCTAATAAAGTTTCAACAATGACATAAGCCCATTGTTAACATATAACAACAGAAGATAACTGTTATTATACTATGCCAATTATGAGGGTGACCATATAATTTGTCATCCAAACTATGACACTTTTGAGAGTAAAAGGGGGTGTTATTTATAATTTCATTGGAACAACAGGCTTAATTCAGAACTTCCTTGGACACTATCACTATAAATAAAGTTAGTTGATAAAAGACTTGATGAGGTTGGACACAGTTGTGGTGAAATAAACCTCATATATTATCACTGAAATTCCAGGTGACTCTGAAAAAGGAACTTTGGGGATTATTTTTCCTAAATTCTCAATTTTTAAATAAGTAAACAGAGATCCAGAATGAAGTAATTAGCTCAAACACACACAGCTAATTGGGAGAAGAACTGGATTTGAACCCAGGACCCTGAATCCCTTGTTCAATGCCCATTCCTCCATGTAAGAGCCCGCAGAAGTGTTGATTCTCTTTCAGTGTGAATTCAAGGCTCATCCCCCTGCCTGAAACCACTCAGAGCACATAATCTTCATGAAAGCATATTCTTAAAACTTTCCAGGGAAGTATTCTCCTATGCCAGTGTGACAGATTGTATTTTTCAAAGATGGTTGCAGTGATATCTCCCATCCCATATGCTCTTCTACAATGAATTGTTGCCTCTCCTCCAATGAGAGGTAGAGTCTATTTTTTCACCTCTTTGAATTGGGGAGAGCCTTATGATTGCTTTGACCAAGAGTATGTGGGGGAAATAATGTTGATGTAGTGTAATTTCTTTGCAGTTTTTGTTTGAGGGAATTCCCTGTTGTAACCCAGACATCATGCTGTGAGAAGCCCAGGCAACCTGGAGAGACTGTGGTCAATAGCTTAACAGCTTCTAGCCAGTAGCCAGCATCAACTCCCAGCCATCTTGAACATCCAATCTTAAGATGACTGCAGCCCAGCCATGAACAACTGCAGTTTCATGAGCAACACAAAGTGAGACTTCCTCAGCTGAATCAGTGAAAACATAAAACAGAAAATAAAATTTTTTGTTAAACTAAAAGTTTTGAGGTTGTATGTTAGGTGACAATAAGTAACCATAGCAATCAGAATTTTCTCTCCCAGTCCAAACTAGGTCCAAGCTCAGAATGAATCTCCCTCTTGGAGTGAAGTACTCACCTCCTAATTATAGCCACCGTGGATAATCTGCTGTTGGTCAAGAGAGTTTTTTGTGGGGAGCTTGAAGTACCATTTATTTTCATTTTTATTACCTGAGACAGAAACTGTGGTTCCATTGGGATCTTCTTATGGCATAAACCAAGATAAAATTCAACAATAGTTGGCACTCCATCCATGACTTTTCTCTTTACTTACCTTCCTAATCTCATAAACCTTCTTTTGTGATCTGGCCAAACTTCAGGACAGCAAGCTATTTTATTGCACCAGGCTGTGCTCATGTCATGGGCTCACCCTGGAATTCCATTCCTATCTCAGTTCACCTGTTCCAAAATCACTCATCCTTGATGTAGTTTGAGCCCAGATATTCTCCTCTCAGTGAGGTCTCCCTAAATGCTCTGCATTTGTCTGTTTAAGTAACACTTTTTATTAGAGTTGCCTGTTATTGTGTCCAACTTCTCAAGGGGAATGTAAACCTCTGGGTGATAGGACAGTCTCTAGCTATCTATTAATCACCTACATTTATTCATTTATTTTATGGTCTTATTTATTTATTTTTTAAGTCTCAGTTTTAGACCAGACACTGATTAAGAAATGTTTGATAAGATAAAACCAAGGAGAGTTAATGAAGATAAATTGGAAATTTTCAAAGAATCTCTTATTATTCTAAGCAGCTCCTCTTATCAACAATTACAAAACTAACAAAAATCAAGAAGGACCTACATCAGACATAGACAAACTTGTAGTGACCTAGATTGAAGACCAGACCCAAAAACATATTCCTCTCAGCACCATGATAATCATAACCAACACGAAAACTTTGTGATTTTGAAAGAAAAAGCTGGACCCAGCTACACTGTTGAATTTACTGCTGTTTCTGAGTTGTATAAATGGTTCAGTAATCATTATTCATTACATAACATGAAAGTGAATGGCGAAAGTGAGTGGTGAGTCTGTGAGTGCTGATGTGAAGTCAGCTAAAAAATTTTTGAAAACTCTTGATAATCTGATTGTGAAGGAAAATTACTTACCAGAGCAAATATTCAATATGGATAAAATCTCCCTATTCTGGGAGATTGAAAGGACTTTTATTCATAAGGAGGACAAGTCGATGCCAGATTTCACAGCTTTTAAGGAAAGGATAACAGTCTTGCTCAGGAGCAATGCTGCAGGCTACTAATTGAAATCCTTTGTGATCTGTGCATTGAGGAGCTCCTAGAGAGGGTTCCTGAGGAACTGACTAATGAAAGTTGTTGGAACTGGAATAGAAATGCATAGCTAAAGAAGAGACAAGAGAAAAGGAAACTGTAGGAAAAGAAAAAGAACCCCTAAAAGAATTTACAGTAGAGAGTTTAGCAGAAGCTTTTGTGGACTCAACAGGCTCCTTAAAATGTTTGAAAATATTAACCCCGACACCAAAAGGTTTTTATTAATAGGGAGAATGTTTATGGTGCATTATCTGCTTACAATTAAATCTGTGATGAAAAAAAGAAGGAAAGCAAGCAAAGCACCATGGATATATTTCTGGAAAGACTGATACTTCCTCAAGAAGAGCCTCAGGCAGGTCCTTCAGGAGGTAGCCCAGAAGAAGTCATTGTTATCATAGGAGGTGACAGCTCCATGTGTGTTATTGTCCCCAAAGACCTTCCAATGTGGAGGTGGAAGACAGTGATATTGATGATCCTGACTCTGTGTAGGCCTAAGCTAATGTGTATGTTTGTGTCTTAGTTTTTGACAAAAAGTTTAAAAAGTAAAAATATATTTAAAATTTTTTAAGTAGAAAAAGGTTTATAGACTAAGGAAAGAAAGTATTTTTGAACAGCTGTACAATGTATTTGTGTTTTAAGCTAAGTGTTATTACAAAAAAGTTGAAAGGTTAAAAAAATTAAAAAGTTTATAAAGTGAAGTAGATATGGTAAGCTAAGGTTAATTTATTATTGAAGAAAGAAAAAAATTTTAAAATAAATTTAGTGTGGCCTAAGTGTACTGTGTTTATGGCGGTGCACAGTAATGTCCTAGACATTCACGTTCACTCATCGCTCACTCACTGACTCACCCAGAGCAACTTCCAGTCCTGCAACCTCCATTCATACAAGTGCCCCATACAGGTGTGCCATTTTTTATCTTTTACTGTATTTTACTGTATTTTAAAATTTATTACTACATTTTTATTCTATTATCATATTTTTGCTGTACCTTTTCTATGACTAGATATATTCAGATACACAAATATTTACTGCTGTGTTACAATTTTCTACAGTTCATGGTACAATAACGTGTTGTACTGGTTTGTAGCCTAGGAAAAATAGACTATCCCAGGGTCTCCAACTCCCGGGCTGCGGACCTAGAAGCACTGATCCCTGGTGCCAAAATGTTGGGGATGACAGGCTATACCATATAGCCTAGGTGTATAGGAGGCTATCCTATCCAAGTTTGTGTAAATACTATACTCTATGATGTTTGCACAATAATTAAATCTCCCAATAATGAATTTCTCAGAACACAACCTTATTAAGTGATGCATGACTGCACTGTGTGCCAGGGATTCTTCTAAGTGCTGTACATATATAATACACATAATCCTCATAGCCTTATGAGGTGGATATTATGATTATCTCCATTTTACAGATGAGAAAATGAGTAACTCATCCAAGATACACAGTTTGTAAGGGGCACAGCTGGGATTTGAACCTACATACTCTGGTTCTAAAGTTTGCTCTTATTCTTCAGCGCTGTCTTCTTGGAACCATCCACCATCACCTGAGATCTCTTGGATTGCTCAGGGTTAACTTTCCCTAGATATTTCCTACCATGCTCTGTCTGAGGCAAGTTGCAAGGAAGGAAAGCAGATAAATAATTTACAACCTGAACACTTAGAAGAGATTTCTTAAGTTAAGAGTTAGGAAATGCAAAATAACCAATTTAGAAAATAAGGTAATAAATGATACACTTATTATTCAATTGGCTACAGACTCGTTCTGGCTCTGGGGTCTGCATTTCCCCTGATGTGGCTCCTGTTTTTGCCTCTCCAATTTAATCCCTTTGCAAACAGGCAGATTTCCTCCCGTCCACATCTACCAAAATGAATTTGCTCTTAAAGCCTGAATTCTTCTTCTTCTTTTTTAAAGAAGTGAATCTCCCAAGTTTTTATTTGTTGAGCTATTACGTTTGGAAAAGAGCTGGAGAGAGAGAAAGAAATGAAAAGAAGAAGAAAGAATAGAAGGCTCGAGGGGGTCAGCAGAGGCAGAAAGAATGAGAGATAGAAAGAGACAGAGATGGGAACACGCTGCAGCTTAAAGTAACCTCACAGTGGAGCAGGGCACTGACCTCAGCGGGGTTCCCTGGAAATGTGGCTGAGTGAGTGATAGACCCTTGAGGAAATCAGTCAGTTGACCATGTAAATTCCAAAACAAAACAAACTCGATTTTCTTTCTGTCTAGAATAATAATTGTTCTTATATTCTCTTTGCCCAAGGTGTCGGGAAGCAGCATTGAGTAGTGAGTCAGAGTGCGGGCTCTTGGGGCTGGATACTCTGATTTGGAATTCTGACTGTACGGCTTACTAGCTGTTGGGGTAGGGCAGTTTTCTTTATTTCTTTGTACTTCAGTTTCCTCATCTGTAGGTGAGAGTAATAACAGCACCTTTTTTCAGGGTAGTTGTGATGAACATGCATGTAAAAAACTTAGAACAGTGTGTGGCACATTGGTAGTACTCAACAAATATTAACTTAAGTATTTAGTCTCAGCAAAATTTATGAGACCCAGAGCTCATCCCTACTTGGATGAGGGCTATGGAGCCAAGATTCTTCAGATTACTTCTCTCTGTGGTCAGAGGTTAGAGACCAGAGAGAAAAGACTCACCTGATGGGGCAGAAGTCGGAGGAAAGAAAGTGTTAAGGCTGGGGAGTTACTATTTGGATTATTTTCCACTCATATGTCTAGTTGTTCATTTATGAGACACGAGTAGTTATTATATTCTTCTTAGCATGCCCTGTACTAGGAGCACAGAGTAGAGAAATGAGTAAGAAGAGTCTGTGTTCTTGAAATCATCACATGATAGGGCAGAAGATGGACATGTAGAATTAATATGAATACAATAGGTTCCCAAGAAGACCTGGTTTCAAATCCAACAACTATTGAGCTAAGTGACCTTAGGTTTATAATTTCTCTGAACCTCAGATTCCTTTTTTCTAAAATGCAAATAATGATAATAATAATAACAATAATATCTAATTCAAAGTTTTTATGAAGCATAAATGAAAAAATTCACATGAGATGCTTAACAAAGATTTGCGCATAATGCATACTCAATAATTATAATTATGGCTTTACAAGAAAAGTGATATAAAAGCTAAAAAAAAAATAGTAAAAGAAAACATGATAGCTTTCAAAAACACAGTGATATGAATAAAGATCTATGAGGAGCTAAAGGAGGGGGTAGGTATTAACCCTGCTGTGGAGTGGAGGAAAGTGGGAAAGGTTGAAGAGAGGGGATAATACTGGAACTAGTTTTTAAAATGATTAAGAGTTCACCAAGGAAAAAAGGAGAGGACATTCCAGGCAGAATGAAGGGCAGAAGCAAGGCACAGAGTCAAAAAGGAGGTGCCAATTTTAAAGAAGGGAAATTCAGTGAGGCAGGAGAAGGGACAGAGTGATTAGAGAGGATATGAAAAGGTAAGTCAGGCCAACTCATAAAAGAGAACTTTCCTAACAAAATATGGAGTTTGAATTTTATCTTATAGGCCAAACCTTTCACAAGATCTGTTCTGTAAAACACTCACATTAGGAGATGTGAGCAGCAACTGCCTGAATACAGTCTGCCTTGCAGTAAATTTGGGAAGTGCTGGGTGGAACTAAAGTGAGCTCTCTGCACCCAAACTCTGCAGTGCCTTTAACATGCTAAGAGGCCTCCCTCTCCAAGAAGAAGCAGCAGCATATACCCACAAAGTTTGTCCCATTTCCTCTGACGATAACTCGGAGACATTCAGTTAGGCTAGTGCTGCTGTGGTTTGATACTAGAGGCCGCATCTTCAAATCTGCATTGAAGCAGATTCATGAATGTGAAGAATGAAAGTTTATTGAATGGATTGAGAGTGACAAGACTGAGGATGGGACATCAGTACGGAGGCTCATGAATGGTACATGTGACAGATGGTGAGGGTCCAGGGCAATGTCAGCGGGAAAAGGCATGGGGCTTGGGGGCAGCTTAGCAAAGCAGTAAAGAATATGAAATCTGGAGCCAAACCACTTGGAATAAATCCAAGCTTGTTTCTAATTAGCTAATACCCTTAGAAAATGGTCATCACTTTGTGCCTCAGTCTCCAGCTCTGGTAAATGAGAGTAATAATATGCTCATGGGTTGGGGGGGGAGTGGGGTAATACAAGGATTGAATAAGATAATATTTATAAAGTACTTAGAATAGTGCCTGGTACAAATGAATACTGCAAGAATGTTTTGTTAATTACATGGAGAGCACAGGATGGAATTCCCAGAGGGGTTTTGTTGGAGCAAGTCAGAAAAGACAGTATGTGCTATATGAAGCACATCTCAGCTCTCTTGTCCCAGTCTGGCTTCTTTTCTCTTTCTTATGGTTCACTTTCTCCCTTCCTTGTTTTGTTTGGAGACCAGAGCCACCATATTGCTTGACAAAGAGGCAAATAGGGGCTTTATATGAGAATTTAACTTACATGAATGCAAATAAAATAATTTTTAAAATAATAAACATATCATATTAAACTTGTATTAATATAAAATATGTAACAAAAAAGACATATATGTGTGTGTGTGTGTGTATATATATATATATATATATATATATATATATATATATATATATATGTATATATATAAAGATTTATATGGTGTGGGCCATTCATCTGCCCACCTTCATACTGTGACTACTGCTGGCCAAGGCGTTTCCATGTGCTGCTCAGAGAGGCAGCAACTTGCCAAGTTGAGGGTAATTTCAGGGTTTAAAGATAGCTATTTTTTTATGACTTGTTTCCTAAAAGCCAATTGGTCTGGTGCTCAATGGAAGAAATAAAGATCTAGAAGAAATACTGGCTGTGTTAGCCTTCCTCGAGGCACCTTTATAAAGACCTGAATAGGTAAGTCTGATAATGTGTTATTTTTGTCCCATACACTTTAGAATATCCCTGCCATATAAAATGAAACTCTCTTGAAATGTAGAACTGAGATTATGACCTGGGTCTTCCTGACTTTAAAGTCCTATATTTTTCTACCACATAGACCCTTGTAAACAAGTACTGTGAGTCATCCACTTGTTAGTTCAACACCTCTTTACTAGATGTCTGTGACATGCTAAAAACTGTGCCAGATGCTTGGGAATAAAGTACAGAACAGTCCCTGTTCTCAAGGGGCTTCTAGGCTCTAGGGAAGGTGCTGAGGAAGAAATGAACCAACGGAGGGCAACATGGGGAGAAAGACTCACCCATCCACATACTCTAAACCATTTGGTCAACCAGGACCTGAATTAGGGTCCTGTGTGTCATAATCAAATCAAATCAAAACCAGGGATAGCTTTTGCAATATGGGGTCTCAGAAAGTGTGGCTTAGCCCAGTTATCCTTTGCTTTGGTTGCCCATTAAACCATTTGGGAAGTGTATATACTCAGGCGTTATCCCAGATAAATGTAATAAAAATCTCTGTTTAAGTTAAAGACTAAGAGGCTTAGAACTGACCCAAAGATTGAGAAGATGCTTTGCCTCCACACAACTGCCCATACACTACAGAAAAAATTCCCTAGATCTTAGAGAGAGAGAGAGAGGTGCATATGGAATGGAGCTTAGGTATGCCAGCTCTGGAGATGGACTATTAGAGCTGGAATTCTAACTCTATGACTTGTTATCTATGTGGCTTTGGATATATTTTTTTTAACCTTGTAGAGCCTCAGTTTTCAATTAATTATATTAAATAAGTTAGTAGATAAAAACCTCTTAAAAGAGAAAATATATAGCAAATACTTAATAAATGTTAGCTTTTATTGTTTTGTTTTGTTTTGTTTTTTCATTATGAGACAATCCCACAGACCAATCTGAAGTTCGGAGGAGTAGCCCTGAAACTCCTTGGATTCTTGGTCGGTTCCTTCTTCTGTTGTCTAGGTCTTCTCAGATCATTTGGGTCTCCTTTTGTCCAAGGCTTCTAAATAACCACATTCTGTACCCTGATGTCTCTTTTAATTGATGCTTTACTTGCTCTTAGGCTTTGGATATTGTGAAAAATTTTAAATGGCTTCAAATTCTTTGTTACTCATCCTGTTGAGAAGTAGTCTAATTTCTGTTCTCTTGAATTTGATCTTAGTGTCTTGGTTGATTGAGACAATGCAGTGGTAGTGTCTTCTAAAATTCTGAGACGAAGTGATAAGAAGCCTTGAAGCTTCAGCCTAGGTGTCTTGATGCACTCACTCTGGGGAAGCCAATTGCCAAGTAAGGAGTCTAATCACTCCGAGGCCACCATGCTAGAAAGAGCATATGGAGGGACCACATGGAAAGCTCCTTAGACTGTAAGAGGAGAGAGCTATGCCTGGATGGCTCCCATATGCTACAGCCCCCAGCCATTCTCTTAGCTGATGGCCCAGGCTTTACATGGAGTAAGATGAGTTGTCCCTGCTAAGTTTGGCTTCAATTGCAGATTCACGAGTAAAAGAAATTTGTAAAGGTTAGGGAGGCCTGATTTTTAGTGATAGAGAAGAGAAACAGAAATTTATAAACTCAGTGAAGAAACAGCTTCTTTAGGAGAGTGGGCCATTTATATAACATGATATGGAGTCATGATGAAGAAACAGTACACATTCTGTGAGGCTGGGTGAAGCTGGTCTCAGGAATTCTGCTGTCCACTTATACACTGCTGATTTAACTAGAGTTGAAAGTCAAGATTCCTCCCACTGCTAAAAAGTTTGCTCTTGTGTTCTCTACAGCTAAAAACATACCCAGAAGAGGGGCGCTGAGGATAACTGAGAGGCAGAGCTGATTCACAAAGCTGAGGCTAAAAAAGGACATGATTCATATGTTAAGGAGTAAAATTCCATTCAACAAAACTTTATTGTGCATCCAGGATGTGCCAGCTTAGGTACCAGATATGCACAGATGAAATCTCCATGGGTGCAGTGGGTGGGACATGGGACCATTGTATTAAAAGCTATCCCAGAGGTTACATGCAGGAGTCAGTGGAGCACAAGGAGGACATGTTCAACTTTAACCAAAGAGAACAGGAAAGACATCATAAAAGAAGTGGTGCTTCAATAAAATATTGAATAAAGAGAAGTTAACCAGAAAGCCATGTGAGAGGCAGCTGTAGTTCAGTGACTAGCTACATTCAATCTGAAATCAAACTTCATGTATGCCATTGCTGATGCCATTCACCATCAGTTTTGTAGACTAGGATAAGTTACTAAACCTTTCTGAGCCTCACTTTAATTTTTTATAATAGGATCAACAGTTGTGGTGTTTTCTAAGATTGTTCCAGTGGTTAAAAGAGTTATAACATATAAATCACTTAAAATAGTATTTAGTACATTTCAAGCATGCGATAAATGTTAGTTCTGATAGAAAAAATTGCATGTGCAAAGGTACTTAGGCAAGAAATAGCATGGTAGAGTGGATGAACTGCTGGCAGTTTACCATGGGGACGTGATAAGTGGGCTAAGCTGGCAAGCATTGGGAGATGAACCTAGAGATGGCAGCAGGGATCAGAGTATGAAAAACATGCATGGATTTTATCCTCTAGGGTAGTTATTCCTCATCATGATATGTATCTGGAAAGAAATATTAGAATCACTTGTTGCACAGTATATTTTTTTAGAGCATTTCAACATTACAAATACCCATGTTTTGATAATGCACACTACCAAACATAAAGACAGACAAATTCTTTTTGACACACAAATTACTCTATCTTCACAGTACTGATGTTTTGCCACTTCAAATAAAGGAGAAGATATGGGTATCTCCAAAGCTTGACAAGAATGAGATTTTTTAAAATCTGGGGACGCGAGGAGCTGAGAACACTATAGAGAAAAATATCAAGCCATTGAAGGGTTGAAATCACAAGGGAATCATGATTAGCCTTGCATTTTAGAAAACTAATTTTGGTGGCAGTTTGAAAGAGTTGTTGAGATAGTAGAAGAAGCTGGTCAGTGCTGAAAGCAGATAGACAAATAGGAGAATATTGTAGTGATCCAAGCTAGAGATTTTAGGGCTTTAATTAAGAAAGTGATACTGGAGATGGAGAGGAGGGGGAACGACCTTAATGGTGGAATAGATGGATGAGGTATGTCTCAAATGCTTCCAAATTGCTGAATATTCTTGGGTTCCTCTGTTCACAATAGGGCCCTTTGGCCTTCATTGTGAACATCTCCCCATCTTGCCTCTCAGACCAGACTGAACAGATTTATTCTTTGGACTCAAATTTGTGAGTTTCTAAACTGTGTTACTCCCTGAGCTGGGCAATGATTATGATTGTTCTCTCCTGGGATATAGTCAGGAGACCATTGTATATAGTCAGGAGACCACGAATAATCTGAACCCACTAATTTTTGTTTTGTTTTATTTTGTTTTGTTTTAACTGAGAGCTATAACCACTGGAAGGTCATTTTTTTTTTTTTTAATTTATAATCAGGCAGATTTTCACTGGGCTGGTTTTGCAACCAGGTGCACCTCATTTCTGACTCCTGCCTGACTCAAGAATACTGCCTTCACTGTAAAACAGAGATGTGAGAGGAGAGGAGGGCAGCCAAAACCATTCTGTCTTCACACTCAAATCCCCAGGGATTAGACTCATCATCATATCATGACTCGGAGGCTTCTGACAGAAAAAGCCAAACCATAAATTTCCTTCATTGTAAAACCATGAGAGAAGTAAGCTGGCCCAGATTTGAGAGCCTCATTCACAGAATCTCTATGATCTTGATACCTGTGGTTCCCCATCTACAAAGCCATGGGGACAGCCTGCTGGCTGCTACTCTCTTATTCCCAAGGAAGGAGGAAGATGTCTGTGTGAATGCTACCATCATTTCCAGCTCTGAGCTCATTAGCAGAGGGCACTTCTTGGAAATAAATATGATGTCCTCTGCTGCAACAGGTAGTGCTTTTCTTCAAAACTTATATTTTACTATTATTAAGATGACCATGCAACTAAGCCTTGTGTCTTTAGTCTATGCAGACAAAAAGGTAAAAAGGGGATAACACAGTAATGATGCTGACTCTCTCTTCATAAAAAGAAAAGGCTCAGGAGCTTGGCTCTGCACAAAGTCTGAAAATGTGAGCTAGGCAAGGGCTCAGGATGAGCTGGATTGGTTCTGGGGAGAGTGAGAGACATCATTGCCTGTTGCCTCCTTCCAATTCATGGAACGGGGTGGCTATCTAAAGGGAAACATCTTGGGAATAAACCTTAATCAATATTACCATACTTTCTCAACCACAAGTCATTTGGAAAGGAGCAGGCAAAGAGAGAGACCCTAGATGCTGAGCCGTAGGAGGTAGACAAAGAGACTGATTAGCAGGATGAGAATTTGAAGAAGATAGGAAGCCCGAATGAACTTTCAGACCTAAAGAACATGAGAAAGGCTTTGAGCATGGCCAGTAAAACAGCTATAGAAGTATCAACCTGACTTGTACAAATACCAGAATGTGATCTTGGATGACCCACCTACCTGGGCAACCAAGGACCTGCAGAGCAGGATTTATCTTTTCTTTTTACAGATGAGGAAATGGAAGCTCATGGAAGTGAAACAAATCACTCAAGTCTGGATATCTAGTGAATAACTTTTGTGCCAGGATTAAATTCAGGACATGTGACTATAAATATCATTTCCTTTTCATTGCACCAAATGTTTTACAAATGCCTGAAAAGGGATGAGAATTATGTGTTACCAGATTAGAAGACAGATGTGAATCAACTGATCTACTCAGAATAATACTAGGAGCCAGTACAGTAGCTCTCCTTTATCTGAGGTTTTGCTTTCTGTGGCATCAGTTACCCATGGCCAAATGCGGCCTGGGAATATTAAATGGAAAATTCCAGAAATAAACAATGTATTAGTTTTGAATTGCATGATCTTCTGAGTAACATGATGAAATCTCGCACTGTCCTGCTCCCTTCCACCCGGGACATGAATCATCCCTTTGTCCCCACGCTGTAGTCTATTAGTCACTTAGCAGTTTTCTAGGTTATCAGACCAACTGTGTTGTGTTCAAGTAACCCTTATTTAACTTAATAGTGGCCCCAAAGTCATTTATATAGCTTTTATTACAGCATGTTGTTATAATAGTTCTATTTTATTATTAGTTATAATCTCTTAATGTGCTTAATTTATAAATTAAACAAGAGATTAAAATCTCTGCACCAAGATGTGCTTGGTACTGGGATGGGGGCAGCCCAGGTATGTCAGCCCATCAGGAATGGCTGCCACCATGCCACCATGCTTGCCTCAACTTGGATCCAACTGCTGAATGCACTCAGGGTCCTGTCAGAGGTGGAAGGCAGCAGTAGTCACTGGGAAGGGGTGGAGAAAGGGAGGTCAGGCAGGCTGGCGCTTGGTGTCAGGGTGGGACTGGGCTGCTGAGAACCCACCCTGTGAAGGCAGGGAGGCAGTGGGGGGCAGGGCACACACGAGCTGAGACTCCAAGTCCTTGGAAGGTGCTTTATTGTCCCTTTGGACTTGACTTACAAAACAGAATATCAAAATATAATTAAGAATTTCAAGGTGGCAACTGCAGAACATCACACCCCCAAAGCCTGATTCTTCTGAGGGCAAGGTCTTGGTTGCATACCTATTAAGAAAAGTTTATTAGAGCTAATGTGACTACTTAATTAGCTTATCATCTGTATTGGATATCGAAAGGGGATTGGATAAATAATTACACTAGGACAACAAAAGTAAATGGGACCGTCTCAGGCAAATCAGGACATATAGTCTTCCCACTTGGGATTGAATAGAAAGACATGTGATTGATCTTATACAGTGTCACACTTAAAATTCCAATACTGCCACCTCAAAATAGTTTCTTAACATGAAACCTAAGCATCGCAATTCTCTTTCTCTTAGGGAAGTTTCCCGACACTTCTAAGAGAAGGTCAGCCTTTTTTTACTTGACCACTGTTCTCAATCAATATTTCAAATCTTGTTGTCTTGTCTATGAACTACATGACAGTTGCAAAGTTCTCTGTACTTCATCTTTGTGGGGAAGCCTGGAGGGTCATTATTCAAATTTGACTCCTAGTGAGCTGTTGGGATTCCCAGATTTGGAGTGGGGGTGGGGACGGTAATGGAGGCAATTTTTGTATCCTGTGTCTGTAAATAGGTTGCTTTGTTTTCTGTAAATAGGTTGTTTTGTTTTCTACTTTCCAACACCTTTGAGGAAGCATGGAACACCCACCCCCACTCCTCCATGTTTGCTTATCCTCTTTCAAAGGTGCCAGAGGATTGGTGTCACTGGCTGAGAAATCTTAATTGACTTTAAATAGCATATTTTAGAGTTCAGAAGGGATTTTATTAATAATTTCATTCTAAAGGTAGAGTTCACTATTGCTTAACCTTTGCAGTAAAGGTAATTGCTCAGCTCAAACTATTCTCCTAAGAGGGTGAAGTCATTCTTACCCTTTCTGAAGAGACTATCAATAAAACAGAGATTTTGTTTATATTGCTAGGCCCCATTTTTTTTTTCTCAGCTGCTAATTCCTCTTCCCTCCATGGGAACGTGGTCATAGAAAAATCAACCTGTGGATTTTCTCACTTAACATCTGAAATAATTTTTATTTTTATATTATTTCTCTTGAACAACAACCACATCTTTAAAATGTTCTATTTATGCTATGAAAGTATAATAACCTTTTTGGTTCCTTCTGAAAAAAAGAAAAACTTCAAGAGAGTGTAACTTCAGTAGTGTCAGCCTTAAGCACTGGGGAAGTTTATGGCTCAGAAACGGGGTCTTCCAAGTTCTTCCCTGCAATAGAGTAATAATGGGAAGCCTGCTTTTAGAATTCCACATTTTTCTTTATCCCTTGAGAACCCTAAGTTTGAAAGTTTACCATTCAAATAATGTGTTCTCATCCTTCTCTCTCCCAACTCCAGCCTCTCTGCTTTATCTTTTTCACTTCTTTTAATTTTTTTTTTAAATTGAGCTAGCATCCATAAAGCAGAGGCAAAGTTTTTTAATCAATCATATTTTTAGAGTCCTGTGGCATCTTGAGCCAGGATAAGTTTATTAAATAAAAACATATGCTTGGTGTCATGGGCCAAATTGTATCCCTTCAAAATTCATACATTGAAGTCCTCATCTGAGAATGTAAAGGGCCTTTGAGGAGTTTATTAAGTTAAAATGAGGTCATTCATTGGGTGGGTTCTAATCCAATATGACTTGGTGTCCTTATAAAATGAGATTAGGGCACAGACACACACACAGGGAAGATTATGTGAAGACAAAGAGAAGACAACCATCTATAAGCCAAAGAGAAAGGCCTCAAAAGAACTCAACCCGTTGACAACATGATCTTGGACTTGTAGTCTCCAGAATCATGTGAAAATAAATTTCTGTTGCTTAAGCCACTGATCTGCGGTATTTTGTTATGCAGCCCTAGAAAACTAATAAAACAACTTCATCTCATATCATTCAATTTACCATTTTTTAAATTCTTTTTGTGTATAAACTCAACTTTATTGAAGGATGGTTTACATATAACAAAGTGCATCTTACAAATGTGTGATTTAATGAATTTTGACAAATGTATATACCCATATAAATATACTATGATCAAAATATAAAATTTCCTGCAACCCAAAATGTTCTCTCATGCCCCTTTGCAATCAATTCCAATTCCCCAGATACAGGTAAAAACTAACTTGCTTTCTGTTACAATAGATTAATCTTGCCTTTCTAAAATTGCATATGAATAGAATCAGACAATATATACTCCTTAGTATCTAGTTTCTTTTGCTTAGCATGTTTTTGAGATTCATCCATGTTATTGGACATATCAGTAGTTTGTTACTCTTTATGGCTGAATTGTATTCCAATGTATGTATAACCACACTTTGTTTATTCATTCACTTGTTAATGAACATTTGGATTATATCCAGTTTTAAGCTTTTATGAATAAAGATGCTCTGAATATTTGTGTACAAGTTTTTGTGTGAATATCTGTTTTTATTTCTCTTGGGTAAATACCTAAGAGTAGAATTGTTGTGTTGTATGTTAAGTGTGTGCTTAATTTATTTTTTTTAAAAAAAGAAAGAAAGAAACCCTGCTAAACTTGTTTTTCAAATTGTTTTACTTTCCCACCAATTTCACTTTCTTATATCACAAATTTACCATATTACTTTCTTAGCAATAATAAATGCAGGTTCCAGTTATTCTAGATCCTTGTCAGTCTTTGATATTGTCAGTTTATAAAATTGTCTCCATTCTAATAGGTGTTTCATGGTCCCTTATTGTGATTTTAATTTCAATTTTCCTGGATAACTAATGATGTTTAGCATCTTCTCATGTGCTTGCTGAATGCATATATAACTGTCTGGTCAAATATTCTGCCTTTTTATAATTTTTTTCATTAAATTATAAGTATTCCTTATATATTCTGGATACAAGTCTCTTGTCTGACATATGTATTGAGGTTTTCTTTCTCATATCTGACTTAGCTTTTCACTTTCTTGATGGTCTCTTTAAATAAGCAGAAACTTTTATCTTTCATAATGTTTCCATTTATCTATTTTTCCTTTAATAATTAGCAATTTTTGTATTCAAAGTAATCCCAAAGTTGCAGAAGTTTTCTTCTGTTTTCTTCTGAAAAATTTTAGTTTTTACATTAATGCATCTGATTAATTTTAAGTTGTCTGTGTGTATGGTATGTGGTAAAGGTCAGGGTTCTTTTTTGTGTGTTCATGTGGGTGTTCAGCTGTTCTAGCACTATTAATTATAAAGACTCTTCTTTTCCCCCATTGAATTAGCTCGGCATCTTTGTCAACAATTTATTGACCATATTTACGTGAGTCTATTTCTGGACTCACTATAATTTCATTACTTGCTACATCTTTCCTTATGTCAATACCATGCTGTCTTTATTACTGTAGCTTTATAGTAAGACTTTAGGTCCTACTTTATTCCTTTATTTCAAAATGTTTTCACTAGGTTATGTCCTTTACATTTCCATGTAAATTTTAGAATTAGGTTAGTAAATTTGCAAAAATCTGCAAAGATTCTGATTAGAACTGTGTTAAATCTATGGGTTGATTTGGGGAGAATGGACATTTTAATGATAATGAGTCTTCTCATGCATGAACATATGTTTTCTCTCCATTTATTTAGGTCTTTAATCTCTCAGCAATGTATTTTAGTTCTCTCTGTACAGATCTTGTGTATATTTTGTTAAATTTATCCTAAAGTATTCAATATTTGTTGCTGTTGTTGTAAAACACATTTTAAAATTTTATTTTCTAACTTTTTGTTGCTAGTACATAGAATTACAATTGAGTTTTATATATTTACATAGTTTCCTGAGGCCTTGTTAAAACCTCTATTAATTCCAATAGGTCCATGTAGATTCTTAGAAATTCCTATGCACACAATTATGTTGTCTCTGAATAAAGTTAGTTTTATTTCTTTTCCAATCTGTAACACCTTAATTTTGTCTTTTTATTGCTTTATTGCACATGCTAAATTTTAGTACAATGGTGAATAGAAATGGTGAGAACAGACATCTTTACTTTGTTTTCATTCTGAATGTAAAAGCATTCACTGTTTTGACATTACTTTGATGCCAGCCTAAGTTTTTTCATAGATGTTCTTTATTGGGTTAAGGAAATTCCCATCTATTCCTAGTTTCTTCAGGGCGTTTATCATGAATAAGTATTGAACTTGGTCAATTGAATTTTTAAACATCTATTGAGATCATCAAATGTTTTTTTTCTCCCTTTAGTTTGCCAGTGGTGAATAAAACTGATTAATTTTTAAATGTTAAACCAAACTTGAACTTCTTAGATAAACCCAGCTTCTGTTGGCAGTTCCAGACCAGCTGTGCACTGCCGCATCAGAAGAACATGAGTGGAGCCTCTTCCCCAGAAGCCTGAGCACCAGCTATTCACAGGCCTTTCCTCGGAGACCCTGATGTATGCCAACCCTTCTCAGAGGTCTATGGACCACCTCCTCAGGGCCAATTTTCTGAGCAACACATTTCTGATAATCCCACCTCTTCATTTTCTCCTCACAGCCTTAGGGCTCAGAGTGCTCTTATAAAATCATGATTTCTCAGAGCTGGAAATACCTTAGAGATCATCAGCCAACGTGAATCTTTGTTATGGTAATTCTGTTTAATGCTCATCTATCCTAGAAATCACCTGAGACAGAGAACCCAGTACCCCTTGCTTCTCAAATACAAAGAAGTTAAGAAAATGAAGCAGATTATGAAGAGATGATATTGTTTCAGCTTTAGCTTTCCTGAGCAGTGCTAAAAGGCCTAAAAGGCCATTATCTAGTTTAATATATTTCAACATGAATTTTTTTTTATTGTGATTTCAAACACTCATGAACATACTCTCAGGATTCTGTGAGTTATTAATGAAAAATTATTTTTAAAATTTATTTTTACAGCACTCTAAAAATAGTAATATAGGTATATTCTGGATGATTTCTATGGCCACAGAATGCTTATAGCAGAGTACTACCACATGTTTTTAATGTCCATGTCCACTTCATGTTCACATTTACAGTCTACATGAGAGACTATTATTGGTTAAGAACAAGGACACTGGATCTAGGATGCCTGGGTTGGAATTCTGGAGCAGCAACTCATTATATGTGTGACTTTGGGCAAATTACATTGTCTTTCTGTGCCTCATTTTCCTCATATGTAAAATGGAGATAATTAAAGTACCTCATTTATGTAATTATTGTGAGGATTCATTAAATTCACAATATGTTCAAATAATGCCTGGCACATAGTAAGTTCTTTATAAATGTTTGGTAGTATCGTTAGATGGTACTAGCTTAATTATTGTCAGCTATCAACAAAAGCAGGCAGAATTAAAAAATATATCTTAATTATTATGTACCAAGTGATGACTAAACAATATCATGGCACACTGTACAAAGGGTTCATAGTACTTGTAATAGGTAAAATGGTAAAAGAACTAATTAATTATATGGCACACAGTATTATAATATATCTCACAATACAGAGAGTGGCAATTTAGTTTCAGAAAAATAAAATCATTTGTCATAGTAATGTTCATTTAAATCTTACTACATTTATAGTTTACTTACATTTAATTTTAAATTGGTTTTCTATTTATAAGTCATAAGGACTAGAAACAAATATTTAGTTTTATGTCTTACATATTTTAATAACATGCTACTGAAACTAATTTGTCATTATTGAAAGTTTATTAGATAATTTTTCCTTTTAAAATAGTTTCATCCATTACTCAAATTTGAGAAATACTTATATAACAAGGTCAGTTCTTTTCCTAATGAAGCACTATTTCTAGTGGTAGCTGTAAGTGGACAGGCTACTTCTCCCTAAAGCCAGCCACGAGAGGCATAGTGGTAGCTATTCTGAAGCTTCTGAATCATGGAGGCACAGGCATCAGATTTAGGATTTTAGGATCCAAGGTATGAAATTGGGAGAAGGTACATTTAGAAGAGACTAAGCACCTATGATGGAAGAAAAGTGAAGAGTTAGTGGCAAGTAGGGTAATGTAGAACTAACAAATGTTTGAGTTTAAGTGCCAGGCACCACCTTCATAACAGTTCTTTACATTGATGGTCTTGTTCTTTACTTTTCAGATGAGGAGAATGCAATTCAAGGAAGTTAAGAACTCGTCTACAGTTACAGCTAGAAATTAGCAGAGTCAAGGCACCAAACTGGGCTGCCTAGCCCCAAAGCTGATCATTTTTCACTATAGCTTTGTCCTTGAAAGCCATTGTCAAGTTCTGAAATGAAGACCTATGATCAAAACTCCCACCCAAGAATCCCAGAATCCAAGCGTTTTTGGAATGGCAAGACCAGAAGGGCCTGAATATTCCCTAGTTTCTGATCCACAGAGGGAAGAGGCCTGCAGGCTTGATTACTGCAGTGTTTAATTTAACCTGTCAACTTGACTGAGATACGAGATACCCAGATAGCTGGTTAAGCATGATTCCAGGATGTGTCTGTGAGGGTGTTTCCAGAAGAGATTAACATTTGAATTGAGTGGGTATTATCTGATCCACTGAGGACCTGAATAGAACAAAAAGGAAGAGAAAGGTTGAATTTACCCTGTTTGAGCTGCAACATCCATCTTCTCCTGCTTTCAGTGATTCTGGTTCTCAGGACCTCAGATCCAGGCTGGAATGTACACCATCCTGTCTGGCTATCAGGCCATCTAACTATACCACTGGCTTTCTTAGGTCTCCAGCTTGCAGATGACAGATCGTGGGACTTCTCAGCCTCTGAAATTCTGTGAACCAATATTATATATATATATATATATATATATTCTGTTTCTTTGGAGAACCCCAGCAGAAGCAACTAGAATAGGCTGGCTCCCAGCATCCTAGAAGTTCTAACTGTAGCTTAAGCAGGAGCATTTCTACTAGAAGATTCTTTCTTTCCTTAACCCAACTATATTAAGAAAGAACCACTGGCCATTTATTTTCACAAGTGGGTTCATGACCTCAAATAGTTATAGATCTAAATATGCCTGGGAAAAATAGACTTTCCCTTCCTCAGTTTACATGTCATTTTCTGCTGAGGAAGGAGCAGTGTCTATGTCTCAATGCTGAGAGAATCCTTTACTCTCAGAGCAGAGTGAATGCTGACAAGCACACAGAATAATGCCCCCCACCCCCTCCATCCAAGGTTTTATATTTTTCTTGTTCTTCTCCACTAGAAAGCTAAACACTAAGCTTCATCTTCAAATGGTTAAGTGAGAGTTGAAACACCCCTGGGCCCTCTAATTTCAGAAAGTGATAGTCCCCAAGGAGAAGGACCACTTTTGTGAAAATGTTGTCAATTCTCTCTGTTGCTGCTTCAGAATTCCCTAGAAACTCCCAGAGCCTACTTCCTCCAAGTCTAGGCAACTCCGACTTCCTCTGCTCTGTGAGCTAAGGGGTACTTAACGTTTCTCTCTCTGTCTTCATCCTATTAAAGTCAGATGTGTTTTTGTGGATCTCAGTTAATATTAAATATTTTTAAGTTCTTGATACTTTAAAAAAGGTTCAGCTTCACAACTCATTTTAGTTAATATAATGCAAATTATTAGAATTATCAAATTTAGGAAAAATTTTTTATCAAGTTGCAAGATTTGGAAAGGGTTTCCACAGACCAGCTTCTGGCTATTCCAGATCTTGTTTCTCCATAGTTCTGGTGCTGAGAGCCACAGGAAACGTTTGTATCATAATGTGATCTCTGGTCTTGTGCCTTCATGTCATGACACCAGGTGAGTCAGCATCGAAAACAATAGAATTATTTCTGGAAGGTATTTCTTTACCAAGATGGCTAATCATAACTATAGGAAAGTGACCTCGAGCCATATTCCCATATTCACATTAGCACCAAACCCAAATTCATTGTGTCCCCAATTCGACTTCCTTTTAGAATTTCCAAAATGCCTAAGGCCATGCCAACACTACTCAACATGCCACAGAGTGTGTTGACGGGGTAAGAGTACTTGAGTGTAGCAATGTTACAAGGCATGTGACCACCTAAACACATTCCTGGAGTTCTCTTCAGAGACTTGGAAAGGACTGATGAAAATGAGCCTTAAAGCTTAAGCTTTGTTTGCTTCACAACCTGTCTCCGCCGTGCTTTTTGGGTATTTAACTTCTTACTCTTCATGGTACATTTTTCTTCAGTGTCCATAGTGTCTTTAAGGGGTCAAATTATTTTTTTTATTTTTCTTTGTTTCTTTACAAGATGGCTCAGGAAGATAACTGACCATCTCTTTGAAACGCCCCCCCACCACCCCAGGACTCCCCAAAGTAAATTTTATGTGCAACACATTGTCTATAAAGGTCTCACAATCTTAGAGTCTTTAAATTTGGTGAAAATCTGGTCAGCTGTTGACACATGATGTATTTACAAACAGACTGAAATAAACTTTTATTTGTATTATTCCAAGCTCTACATCATTCCCTAAAGGATTCAAGGCACTTTATGGTTATAGACATGTTTTTTAAATGTTTTTCTCTCACAAATAGAAGAAGAAAAAAACAGAACAAGAAATAAAACTTAGAGGCAAAGGAAACGTAGCGTAGAATGCTTGAAGGGGAGAGTTCATGCATAGAAAAGCAGAAATGCAAGCATGATGACCACATCTGGGTCAGTAAATCAGCTCTGAGCTTTGTGGGAAAAAAAGGGAAACCTGATTAGTTACAAGACATACACTGTTCAGCAAGATCAAATCATCACTATCTTTTAGAAGTTCAGCTTTTACTGATTCTGAGATGGGGCCCAGGATCTACTTCATTCACTGTTTAAATCCCAGAGTGGTACCTGGAATTTAATAAACACTAATTAAACATTTGTTGAAAAAAAATGAATACATGGATGAATGAAATCAATGTTTGCTTTCTGTAGTAAGTTGCAAATTATTTCAAGTCCTGTTCTGTACCTCATTCATCTTTGTATGCACCAGAACACTTACTACAGTTCATTCATTCAACAAGCATTTAGTGAGAGCTTATTATGTCCCAGGCATTGTTCTAAGCTCTAAGAATATGTCTGGGAACAAAACATTCTAATGAAGAAACAAACAATAAATGAAATTATATATATGTATGTATTTATATTTATATAGTACGTTTGATAGTGAGAGATCAATCCTTTAATAAAATGAACACATGTTTGAATTTTATATGAATTCTAAGAGGATCCAGAAAATTCTGGAGGGGATCTTAACCAAGGCCTCACAATTGTGAAGTTAACAACTGGGTTTGTGGAAAGGTTTCTCAAGAAGCCTTAGAATGGTCCCTGGATACCGCGTCCCCCAGTAATGGCTGGAATGTCTACTGAAAATTAAAATGCAGAAGGCTGTAGGGTGGGAGACCTTAGAGCTCAGAAGCCCTCGGGGGAAATGCTGTCCTTAGCAGATTAAGCACCCAAAGCCTGAAGTGAGGCCGTCTTTAGAAACAGGCTCCTCGTAGGGTGGATTTGTAGCTCTGAGACATTCCGCTTCCTACTAAGGGAACACACAGGAGGGGGCCCTCTCACCCAGTCAAACACCCGCGGTCAAACACGGTCATTGGCCCTGCAAAAATGTTCTCCTCTCTTCTCTTTTGGCTCTTCTTTGGCATACAGGGACTATTCCAGCATCCCACTAATCGGCGGCGCCAAGACGACGACAAGTCCCATGACAGCAGGAGCTAGTAGGACTTGCACCGGAGGCTGCCTGACAGCCAGGGCCCATTAACCTCCTCTTCCAGCTCATTGTTTTACAAGCGGTCATCGCCACCTCGCCGCCCAGTCAGAAGCCAGTAGAAGCTTTATAGCCTACTTACAGAAAATGGCTCAGCACTTAGGCATTTTCTGGTGCCCCAGGGTTCAAAGTGAAATTAATTTCCATTACTTCCCATCATAAATCACCTCGTTCAACACGTGTATGAAATTTCATTCAGGAGACTCAAGTCATTCTGAGGTATCACAGAAAAGCCTACACGCTTCAGCTTTCACTTAGTTCATTTCTCTGTTTGGGATAGGGCTGATGGGGCCCTGAAAACAATTAGGTTCCAAGAGAGCCAACAGAATGGGCAGCAGCCCTAAAAGACACAGAGGGAAAGCCGGCCTGATGATCCTGGGTTTATGGACAGGAGCAGGAGGAGTTACTTCTCTTTTGGAAAACTTTTTGGTGGCCCCTTCCTCCCTCTACATGGCCTTTCTTATCACAGGCACAGATGCACAGAACCTGATACTGTAATGAGAACAGCATTGGCTCCTTCTGTTGGACTTCATCATATTGATCTGGTTGGAAACATTTTGAGGCCTCTGGGGGAGATGTGTGTGGCTAATCATTCTGATTCTCAATATTTTTGTAAAAGAAACTGTTGGATGATCATTAAGTGTAGCATAAAGCAGTACGATGAAGAAAGAAAATAGCAAGGTTCAGCGTCATGGAGACATACCCATGGAGGTTTAAAAGGATGGTAAGCATGACTCACTCAGCAAATCATGTCTGAGGAATTTAAGTCAGAAAGAGAAAAGGAGAAGGAGGGAGAGAGGCCCAGAATCTTCCAGTTGGAAGGGATCTTATAGAGTATTGAATTCAGTCCCCACAGGTTAGAGATGGAGACAGAGGGAAACAGTTATATTAGTAACCTCTACTGTTTATTGGGTCCCCATTGTTCCTTCTAGGTACTAATTTGTAACATTTCTATCAGTTAAGCCACATGTAAATACTATATTTTTTTAATTTTTCATTTTTAAAAAGAGTTTTAAATTTACATAAAAATTGAGAAGATAGTTCAGAGTTCACATATATGCCACACCTAGCTTCCCTTGTTATTAGTATTTTATATTAGTATGGTACCTTTGTTGTAATAAACAAACCAATACTGATATATTGTATTAACTAAAGTACACATTTTATTCAGATTTTAGTTTTGAGGAGTTCTAATCAGATATTATTTAGGGTGCCTCTATTGAAATTTGTCTGATCTTCTTTCTCATAATTACACTGTGGTTAGCTTTTTGGAAGATAAGATAGGTAGTTTTATCTTTAGTTGAAAATGAGAAAATGAAGACCCAGTAGAATAAGGGACCCTGAGTAATGTTATCAAGAAGTGTTAGAGTCAGCTTTGGAACTCAGGTCTTTCTGAATCCAGAGATCAAGTTTTTAACTATCACACTGCTTCCCTGTAACCCAGTAAGTTGGAATCCCAATTGAGACCTAAATCTGAAATTCAAACTGATGTCTTCACAGAGATGAATGGATGGATGGACTGATGGATGGATGAATGGAAGGATGGTGGATGGATGGTTGGTTGGAGTGAGAGGGGGATAAATAGATAGATGATAAATAGAAGGATAATAGATAGAGATGATAAATAGGTGATAGGCTTTTTATAGTTACTTTTTTGATGACATAAGTAACACAGTCTCATTATAAATATTCAAGCACTATAGACATGTAGGAAGTGAGAGACCCTTGTAAGCTCTCTGAAATAATTGCTACCCTTAGGTAGAAAGCCCTCTAATTTTTTCTATGCTTATGCCATAAATTGTGCCAACATTATTATTATTTTTTGTTCAAATAGAATCACCTTCTACTTAATTTTTCTGTGAACCAAAATTGTTCTAAAAAATCATCTATTAAAAAAATGAAAGCATCTTATGCATATTGTCCTGCAATTTTAAAAACATTTAAAATACATATATATATCAAACAACTTTATGAACTATATACATTTTTAGTTTGACATCAAATTTTTTATACACTCTTAATAGGTTGCTTATAATAAACATCAGTTCTATCAACTTTTGGGGGTGCTTTTTCTATTAACATAGTGGGTCTAAAACTTCATCAGGCATGAGTATCATTTGGGAAGCTTATTAAAATGCATATTCCTAGACACCAAATCTAGAGAGTCTTATTCAAAAGTCCTGGACTAGAATGCAAGAATATAGATATTTTTAATAAAACTTTCTCTAGGGGTTTATAGATACAAGTAATTTTGAGACCATACTTTGCAAAATAGTTTGATCTTTCTCTTTGCATCTTGGCAGTATACTTCTTCAATTTGGAAAGAAGTAATTCATTATGTTGTCCAACTTCATAAACTTCAATTGATTGGTTAGAATGAAATAAATATGATTTTGAAAAGTAAACTATTTGAGCTCTGAATGGACTTGTTTAAATCAATAAATAGGCTTCATAGTATATGTTGGGGGAAAGTAGGGATGAGCACTTCATACATATTGCCTCAGTATATGTCTTCACATATACTGTCACATATACTGTCTCCAACAATTTGAGGGCTGAGCAGACTAGATGTCTTGTGGCATTTTATGGATGAAATACTTGAGTCTTGGATAGGCTTGTAAAGGTCACATGGGTGATGTCCCAGGTGCAATGACATCATCCCAAACTGACTTTGAGTTGTGCATCAGTTAACAACCTTTCAGTTAAACAACCTGATTGGCTCAAACAATCAGCTCACAAGAGGACAAATGACCAGGTTCAGGGTTGCCAAGACTCTCACTTTTTGTAGAAGGCATATTCTAGATGGTGGGAAGCTTATCTATTAATAGCTCCAACCTTGCATTCACAGTATTGTGGCCTAGATGGAGGGAGGTTCTTTCACCCACTTTGAGTATGAAAACAATTCCAGAGAATTTCCTAGACTCTGATTGGCCCTCCTTGTATACATACTAACATCTAGAGCTATCTCTATAGCCAAGGGGAGCTACAACTAGTCATACTGAGGGCATGTGCCTAACCATGAAGCCCCACTAGAATCACAGGCAGAAGAGAAGGAGATGCAGAACCCTATGGCAAAGGGATGGACACAGTTACTAGAAGAAAGGGAAAGGCTGATATTCACCATAGACTCTCTCAACATCACACTTTGCATTTGTAGAACTGAGTTATTTTCAAGACACTTTATGTGTAGTCTCTTGAAGATAACAATACATTGATAATTAGTAATACCCACTATCATCAGAACAAAAACGTGTTAATGTCCTTTAGATGCTTCTTCTTCTTCTTCTTCTTCTTCTTCTTCTTCTTCTTCTTCTTCTTCTTCTTCTGCTTCTTCTTCTTCTTCTTTTTCTTCAAGATACTTTCTCTAGGAGGGTACATGGTATAGAGAAATTAGTTTTCAGCTCTTCCTCTAACTTTCTGGGTGACCCTGGGTAAGTTACCTCAATTCCTCAGGCCTCTATTGGTGCATTTGTAACCTTATACCTCTAAGATCCCTTCAGGTATAATTTCTTCCTCAACCCCATACCTGCCTGGAAGAGGGAGAATTCTGGAACTAGAGAAAAGGAGACTTCTCTTGTTAGAAGACTTGGTGGGCTTTATTCATTCAGCACTGGGTTTTATAAATGGCCTCAGCTACTCTCAGAAGTCAGTGTTTGTCATTCTATTAATATGACCCCAGCCAGAAAAATAATAGCTACAAATGTAGAGATGCACCTGCTCAAATGGAAGCCAGGCACTGTAACAGTCTATTAGCATTCAGTGATTATTTTTATTTTTATGTACACAACTTATTATACATATGCAAAAACACACACAATCTGTCAAACAGTACGACCATCATATGAGGAAAAAGTTAGAGATAATCATTCCAACTTTGAGGCACAGGGAGGTTATGCTGCTTACATGTGATCCTCAGATCAGGCTCTGCAGGGACCCAGGTCTGCCGTCCCCTGATCCAATGATCTTTATAACCATGACAACAAGCACACAGAGAGCATCACATTCAAATATTTTCAGATATATTATGTCACCCAATATTCACAATGGCCCTAGGAAATAGGTATTATTACCCCACCTTATAAACAAACTCAGACCCCTACTAGACTTAAAATTATCTCAGAGCAGAAACTTTAAGTGAAGTCACTTAAAGTTACCTAGACTGAATGTGGCAGAATTGAGACTACCGTCAGATCATTTCTCTATTCAACACATAATTACTAAGTACCTGTGCTGAGGCAGTAGGCTGTGGGAAGGGGAAGGGCTGCTTCAGTGAGGAAGAGGAAGACTTGATTTCACAGATCACTTTCTATATGCATCAATTCTATCAGAATTGATTCCACTGGAGCTTCTGAAAAAAATGGATTCATCCAGTTTTTATATTTTAAATCATGCATTGACTGGACTCATACTCTTCTCTCTTGTTAAGACTTAGGGTTAGAATGACATATCAGGGATAACTTTTTTGGAAAAAGCAATATTAACATCTTATCTGATTTCTAAGATCCAGGCTGGTTTGAAGAAAATTCTTGACAATGGCTGGAGATGGGCCTCAGTTCAGAATGAATATTATTAAACTCCACATAGGTGTTGCACTAAACTCTGAAAATACAAAAATGAGAAATACCATCCTTACTCTCAGTCTAATAGAGGAGATAGATGGGAAAAATGTGAAGAAATGGAGGAAGCACACTATGTGACTTTGGGAGTCAGAGCCCCGGATGGAATTCCTGGGTAGAATCCCTGCTCCAGCATTTATTGTGTGACTGTGAGCAAATTTCTGAACCTCTGTATGTATTTGTTATTTCACCCATTACAAGGGAGGTTGGTATTAGTCCTATCTAATTTTTGTTGCAAGGATTAAATAACTTAATACATGTGAAGTGTTTAGAACAGTATCTAGCACAAGCCAAGTAATACCATGAAACCATTATAAGACAGAGTAAGAAGTACAGTAAAAGAGATACATGGAAGTAATACATGGAAGAAGAAACGGTGAATTCTTTCCAGGACAGTGGGGGTCAAGGATGGCTTACTGCATTTGGAAGAATGACTAGTATTTTCCCCAGGAAATGAAATGAAAAGGTCAGGTGGTACAAATACTACTACTAGGATAAAAAACTATCATCTATTGAGTGCTTATTGTTTGCAGGCCCTGTGCCAGTGTTTAACATGTGTTATCTTATTTAATTCTCTCAATAGCAATTTCTGAAATTGATACCATTGGACACATAAGAAAATAGAGGCCCAGAGAGGTTAAATAACTCACTCAAGGCCACATGGCTAGTGTGTGGCAGAAATAGGACATGAACCAGCAAAAATTGATGTCTGAATAAACTTTTTAAACCATCAAGCTATGTTTTCATGGTTCTCTGTCCCTCCCACAATTATTAAAGCAACTCTCCTCACTTCAGTGTTTGACCCTTTAGAACCTGAAATCCAGCCATTTATCTTGTAGAGCTTACCTGTCAATCTGTCTCTATACTCTCAGCTTGTCTCATTGGCTGACAACTATTGTGCAGAGTGTTGCAGTGGGAGGGACATCTACTGAAAGGGGGAGATTTCAGAGGTCAAAATGGGGAGCCTCCCAGCTTTTCTCCCGGGCCTGCTACAGGCATCATCCGCCTTCCACCCTTTCTCTGAGTGACCCTGTGATGCCTGATGAAATTAAACCTGCCCCGAAAGGAGCAAACTATGGGCGTCTGGTTCCCTAGCACTTTTAGTCTAATTGCTACCCAATGAATATAATAGCTCCTGACTATCTTTTCAGCAATGCAGCCTTCTGAAGCCATTCAGTAAGGGCCGAACACCAATAACATTCACCCTTCTGTCTGAAGGCTGAAATCCAATATCACCTGGAGGGTCCTAGTTTACAACTTGGTTTTCATCTCAGTGAGGTCCCTGAGTCTCAGGTTTACTGTCCAGTTGCTAGACAGGGATAATCTGTGACATCCCCCTAACCTCTCTCCTGCTTCTCACATCCCAGGGCTTCTAAACTCAGGATGGGATCACAGGATTACTTTTCAGGCTGGGAACAGGAGCTGCAAACTCCACCTGAAACCTATCTTGTTGAGCCACTTACTATGTATTGACCTTAAAGAAGCAACTGGCTCAAATTGTTCTGGGTTCAAGTTTGGAGACCAGTTGGAGTCTTTGGCCAATTAGTCAGACCTCTAATGCAGTTGGCAAGTGTGGATCCAACACTGGAATGTGCCCACATGTAGCCCCTTGTCTTCACCCTAGGTCAGGCAAGAAGCCAACAGAAAGCCCAGCTCCTGATATCTAAATCTTAGGTACCTCTGTGTTTTAATTATCTATTTCAGGGAAATGAAACAAGGCACCTCAAAAATCAGTGGCTTAAAACAACAGCTATTTTGTTATCTCTCACATTTCTGTGGGTCCATTGTGTTCAACAAGACAATTCATCCGCTTGGGGTCTCTCATGTAGTTGAGCTCAAATGGTGGCTGGGGCTGAGGTCTTCTGGAATATCTGAGATAATTCACTCCCTTGTCTGTCACCTTGACAGGGACAACTGGAAGACTTAACTCAGTTGGGACTATAATTCAGGTAGTCCCATCTCTCCATATAGTCTCAGGTTCTCTTCCTTTGAGTCTCCGTATGATCTCTTCAGCTGGGTAGCTTGACTTTTGCAGTGGCCCAGGGCTTCACAGAGTAGAAGCTGTCAGTCCTTAAATTTAGGCTCAGAATTGGTATGATGTCACTTCCACTGTATTCCACTGGTTAAAGTCGCAGTGGGACAACCCATATTCAAGGAGTTTTCATAAGAGTATGAATACTGCAGGAGCAGGTATTCACACTTGTTTATATATTGACCTCTGTAAACAAGAACAAACCACATTCCCTCACATAAACATATTTTCATCTTATATAGCTACCATTTATTTTTTGTACTTATTATAGGTGAGGCACTATGCTAAATGGATCATATCATTGCCTCTTTTAGACTTACAAAACCTGAGAGAGCTAGGTGTTTATACCACCATGTTACAATTGAACAAACTAAGGTTTCAGAGAGGATGAGTGAACTTTCCTAAGTTATCCATCTAGTAAGTTATGGGGCTAGAATTAAATCTAATATCTATGTATCTGAAAAAATTTGTATTTTTTAAAATATGTACAGACACTCTTTGTTGTTCTGGTACAGTAAACAAAATGAAACAAAACAAAAAAAAAACAGTCACACCTGGCCAAGCTGAAGCTAATTGTGTTTTGCCTGAGGACTCAAGGATCTTGAGAGTAAATGTGGCTGTATATTCAGAAGCTCTTCCTTCTGAGCTATTTGTGCATCCCACCATGGATTCCTGCCAGCCCTGGGCTGAAGGTCTTTGATTCTACTCACTTTGCTCTTGCTGCTGGGGATCTAGACCTATGAATTCAGTGACCTGCCTAGATCCTGACAACTTATTGCTCAGCTTTCTGCCTCATCTTTCATCCTTTTATTTGAATCACTACTATTGGCTATCCTAGAGTCTGAGAAGATAATGGTAAACATGTGGGCATACCCATATCCTAGTTAGTAAAGAGGTAGTAACTATAAAAAATGAGAGAAGTCCACAGTGCTGTGAGGGACATAGTATAAGTACACAGCCACATGAATCAGCCAGAATAGGCCTTGTTATGCTGTAGTAAAAATCAATTCGCAAATTTCAATGGATTGAGACAATAATGGTTTGTTTTCCACTCATGCTACAGGTCTACTGCAGACTGACAGGGGACCCAAGCTAAAAGAGTAAACAGCAATGATAGAGGAAATATACCCTAATGAATCTAGTCATGGCCCCATTCATCGAGAAGGCATTCAGGATGTTCCATCTCCTGGTGTGTGTAGGAAATGACCTCTAAGCTGAGATCTGAAGAATGAGTAGGAATGACGTAGAGAGTAAAGCATGAGTATTCAGGCAGGGTAAATAGCAAGAACAGAAGTGTGGGGGTGAAAGAGAGAATACAATTTTGTAAGACATAAACTTGGAGTATGAAGAGTGGAGTGGGGAAGAAAAGAGGATACTTGGTCAATACCGTAGGATTTAAAACATCGTAGACATTTCTCATGTAAAAAAAAGTAGCCTTTCAGTAAACCAGTTGATGATCTGTGCATTCATTCATTCACTTGTCCATGTGAGATATGTGTTCCTTCAAGACATATTATATCTCAAAGACTTCTAGTTGCTTTTCTGTTTTTCAATTATTTTATCATGGTTACTGTGTAGGCAGATGGCTATGAAAGCACATCTTAATGATTTCTTCAATGTTAATTCCATGACTTGATTATGGAAATTTACTCAACAAGCAACTTTAAGTTTTAACTATCATTAGTCACAAAGAAATTCTTAAAATTCAAGATGGTAGGAGAGGGGAGTGACATTTTTGGGTGAGTAAACACTTTAAATATTTGCAAACTGGTCTTATATCATCTCTTGTGCAGAGGTAATGGAACTCATCTAAACAGACCTTAACTAAGCCGTGACTTTTCCCTTATTGGTATACAGTGCCAACCAAGTACTTTCCATAGGCTTGTGTCAGAAGAACTAAAAGTTCCAGGAAATAGTATTTCACTGAAGAATTTCAGTGTGTTCATTCACTCATCAAGCATTAACTGAGCATGTACTGTATACCAGAGCTAGAAACTGAAGCTCTAGTAGTGAACAAAACAAAGTTCTTGCTCACATGAAGCTGACAATCTGGTCAGAGAGATAGACAGTAAAAAAGTAAATGCATCAGATGGTGATAAGTGCTATAGATAAAAATAAAGTAGGTAAGAAGCATAAGGACCCTAAGAACAGTTAAGAAAGGCTTCTAAAATAATAGACCCGAAAGAAATGAAGGATGACATCTGGGAGAACAAATCAGGAAAGGCATGGAAAAAGCAAGAGTAAAAAACCTTGAGGCCAAATCATCCCTGAAGCACCCACAGAACCACAGGGAGGCCATATGGCTAGAGAGGAGTAAGCAATGAGGAGAGAAGTTAGAGATGTTTCCTAGCAGACAGAAGGAGGAGATGGATAATGTGTCTCTCCATTATAAGGATTTTTGCTTTAACTCAGAGTGAAGCGGAAAGCTGAGGAAGGATTTTGAGCAAAGAGTGGCATGATTTGATTTAGGTTTTAGAACCTGGTAACATCTAGGGCTATTGAGACTACAACCCTTGTGGATATAGTAGAAAAGCAATTTGGTACAATCTTTGGGGAATATTATGACATTACATATTTTGCTAGATTGGATGACTGGTCTCAATTCTTTGCCTGTCTTCTTGGCCTCTTCCTCTAAAAGGGAAGTGCTTTTCCCTGCCTTTGATTTTAAGTTCAGCCATGTGAATTGTTTTGACTACAGAGGTATTAGCAAGCATGATACAAATGGGGACTCAAAATGTGCTTGTGTAATTAAGTGTAATCTCTGATGCTTTTATCATCGTCAGAAGAACATGTCTAAATAACCTGCTGCTGTTGGGAGGAGGATGAGAGATAATACAGTCAGTCCAGTTGAACTCAACTTAGATGTTCCAACTAGATCTGTGAGATCAAATGATCATTGTGTTAAGTCACTGGGTTTTGGAGTGTTTTTATACATCATGTTTGAAGCACTAGCCAACCAGTACACATATCAAGCATCATCAAGCATGCTATTATTCCTTGATCTTCCAAATACACTTTAAGAGCTCATTCAGATAAATTTACACATGTATCAGTCAGCATAGGCTAGGATATTCTGTGGTAGCACATGAGGCTTAACTCACCAACAATGTATTTCTCACTCATGTAAACCAGATATGGAAAAACACTAATAAGGTGTATTCAACGGCAGACTTTTAAACATGAGTGATGTCTACCTACAGCATACAAATGGAGCAGTGAGTGAGAAATAAGTCAACTAACTAGATAGTCAGATGAGCAGAATAACACTAGCAATCAGAGGGCTATCAAATTAAAAAATTTTTCTCAATTGGCATCCTCTTCTGTATCTTTAGCCTTTGGAAATAATTTAACAGAAATTTTTTTTTAAAGTTTGAATTAACATATATTCTTTCTACTTCTACCTGTAGTATAGAAGAATCAGAAACAGACTACTTGTCCAACACAGGGGGAATGGGTAAGTAAATTACGGTACACATAGGATCATAAAAGATATTTATGGCATAAGATTAGGGAAAAAAAGAAATAAAATTTACAACAGAATAATTTTTGATTATGTAAAATGTTAATGTAAGTGAACAAATTTTAGAAGGAAATATGACATAAAACATAGGATGGAGACTATCGGTGGATTCTTTTCCTTTAAAGACCTTTTAACCATATTTTATGTTGTTAAAACAAAAACAAAATAAGTTTTATTAAATATCCTTCTGATGTTGCTTATCTGGGAGACAACTAGTTAGAAAATACATTTGCTATGGAATGCTAGCCCCCTGGAGAAATGAGATAGTGTCTATTTAAACATCTTAAGGGTATCAGATGCTAAGGTGTAGTAACTTGCAATCAATATCTGTAATTTGATAAACTGGTAACCAAATCCATCCCCCTGAATCCCATCTTTTTTTTTTTTTTTTCATAATAAACTAGACTAAAAGCAAAGGGCAAGATTTTAAGTTATCGATTCAGGTGAAACAGAATTTGATCTTTAGAAAACCTTAAAACATAATCTGCACAAAAGGAAGATAGTTTGAATGCCCAGAAAGAGGGGGTGGCTCAGCTATTTAGCTAGGACACTTCCCTCTGGTTGGAATCAATAGGCACACTGGCATTCTTACACATTGAACAATGCTCAGCTCTCCTCCCCTGGGGCACTGTGGCCCCAGAGCCAAGGTCTAAGTCTCTGCCTCCCAGATGGTACATCCACAAGCACATCTCTAATATGGGTCAGGGTCAGTTTTGGAGACAATTTCAGAAAGACTCAATATCTCTGGACATAGCTTTTTAAAGTCCTAAAAAAAGCATAAAAAGTTTAACATATATTCTTGGGAATTATAAATAGGGAAACTCTCAATTGGTATTATTCCAAGAAATATCTTGATTTCTCAACACATTTTTTTTGAAATGTTTTTTATTTATTCGCCACAAAGAAATCCATATTGATTGTCTATTTCAAGCTAAAAGTTGGAAATACAGTAGGAAACAAGGAAGACAAAGGTGCTTGCCATTGTGAAATTTATATTCTAATGGAGAACATATAGATTAGCTCTCTCTGTTTTTCCTTTGGAACCTCTGCTCTGCTAGGAAAAGATTAAGAGGTAAATATCCAAAGTAAAGATTCATATTGGCTCTATTGAATGATGATGGAATAATATTTTAATTAACCCAAATGAATTCCCAGATTCTAGAACCTAGTAAATCTTTATTGCTTAGTCTCAAGTACTCTGAGTATCAGTTAATTATACCAACCTACTTTGTTTATGGGAGAGACCATTCAAATACCAAAATCTCAGAATTCTTCTGAAGAACTGCCTTGTTTGGACTGAAGGAACTTTTGCGACTAATATTTCCTCTTCCTAACATTTGTACCAAGCACTGTGATAAATTATTTTTCATGAACTTTTGATACAATTTTTACCACTATCCTCACAGGTAGTTATTTTTATACCATTGTACAGAAGACAAACAGAAGGTCCAATGACTGCTCCAAGTCGAGAAAATCAAAATCAGTGAATTCCAAATTCAGATTCTGTCTTATGCCAAAAGCTGTGCTCTCCCTCACAATTTGATGCTCATAGATTGTGGTCAAAAGAAGTGAGGGAACACATTGGATCAATGAAAGAGCTTACTGGATAAATAATAGAAAGTGATTCTGAAAAATAAGGCATCGTTGTGTTTACATTGTTGGTTTGGCTGGGTGTTTTCTGATCATGCAGCATAATACAGTAAAAAGCGAGTCTTTGAAGTTGGGCTGACTTACATCTGAATCCCAGCTCCCTTAGTTTTTAGTTTTACCTTTGACTGTGGAGAAGTTACCTTATGATAGGAAGTCAATTCCCCTGTATGCAATGGTGATGATAATACTTAACCTCACTGGGTTTTTGTGAGGATTAAATGAAGTCATGTTTGTAAAGCAACTATTGGAGTCCTTGGCATACAATCAGTTCTTAAATAATCCATTCATTTAGCAAATATCCTCTCTAATTCTCCTTTACAAATCTGTCTTTCAGGTAGGTTAGGTTCAAATAAAAAGACAAAACAGTCAAATTTATTTGTGGGGCCCACAAAGGCACTTTCTGATAATAAATAACATCCCGTGAACATGAAGTTAACCCTCAGAGGTATTTCTTTTTGTTTATAAGATTATGATTTAGAGTTCAAATGATAAAATGTACATGTTTACCTAAAAATTTTTTTAGCAATATCTTGACACCTTATCCTTCTAATCCAAGAGCATGAGGCTTTCAAATGTAAGAAGGGGACAGTTCTACAGGCCAGTTACTATGCCAAGACATCTACACTGAGCATCTCATCTCAGCCTCTAACTAACACTAGGAGATAGGTTCTTTTTAAAAATTTCATAGATGAGGAAACTTCTCATAGGGTTGGCAGTGGCCATGTTTCTCTGCCAAAGCCATGGCTTTTATCTTTTATTGTTTAGCCTCAAATACCCTAAGAGTATCAGTTAATTATACCAGCTCACTCCTGGAGTTACACCTTTTTCCAGGTTCCAATAACTACCTCATTTTCTTCTCCTTTGAACCTCAGGTTGGATGTGGTTCCCCAGGCTGTCACTAGAAGCAAGACACTTTATCTTTTATTCATTTTTTGTATCCTATCCAAACCTTTGTAATAATCCTTCCATTAAACCCTCCTGAATTACCCCATTTGGCCATCTGTTTTGTGTTGTAGCTGGTTGCTACAGCTTGGGAAATGGAACCTAGGAACTAGGTGAGCACAGTTATTTCCTCTAAAACAAAATTAATTTGGGGGGCACAGACCAACTCTATGTACTCGGTGCAGAAAATTTCTCCAACTCTTCTCTTTTTATCTCTCCCTGAAGTTGAAATTTATCTTCCATTCTCTTTCAGAATTGCCAAGGAGACAAAGTTATTTTATTCATTCAGGGTACTTTCACTTTAATTTTGACATTTTTTTTTTTTATCTGAAAGTCTGGAAAGTTCAATAAATCCTGAGACCAGAACAGATGTTAACATTTTAGTATTAAACTTTAACATAATCCCTTTTGGTATTGCTAATGATGCCTGATTGCTTTAAGTTTCAAAGTAAAATAAAATCATTTTGACTTTATTCTAGAATGATGGAACATATTAAAGTCACAGACTATTATTTCAAAAGAAGCTACTAGAAAGAAAGATACAGACAGAAGTTAGTAAGATGAAATGTATTACCACTGGTCTCCTGGGCAACCATTTAAATAAAAAAAAAAAAAAAGATCTATTCAGGTAGCCAGTTGAAGCTTACTACATTCTCCTTCACTGACCAGAATAATAATGGTTTTAAAAGGAGTCCAGTTCGGAAGAGAAAATGTTTACTCCAGCAATAAAATACCAAAATCTCTGTGTTACAGAAGTGTAATTCAAATCTAGCATCCTCCATGCGCCAACCAGAAAGTTTTTTCCTACAGAGTGAGTCTGACCATATTTCTTCCCTGTGGCAAACCTCTGGATGGCATCCCATAGTCTACAAAATAAAGCAATACAAACTAGTCTTAGCTGCCTTTCTGGTTGTCCCCACTTCCTTCCATGACACCAAAATCTATGCTTTAGAAATTTGGGTGTCCCATCCTTCTCTTTGCTGGATGCAGTGTGCTCTATTTCTCTTCCAGGGTCTCACCCATGTTTTCCCTCTGCTTAGCCTCTACTGTAAGCCTCCCGAGTACCTTCTCATGCTCAATAGACCATGTTAAATGTCACTTCTTGGCTAAAGTTTTCCCTCACTGCCTCCCCACAACAGCCTTCTACCACCTTTCATTACCTTTTCAGAGTTTTTAAAAAAATTTCTAAATTTTTTACCTCTTTTTTCAACATCACATTTTCGTTAGAACAAAGAAAGTTACCACTCACTAATTCTCTTTTATGATGCATGCCCTTTGGAGTCAATGAATTCTAATAATATATTTAGAGAAGAAAGAATTTTTATTAAGCACCCACTGATGTACTACGTTCATTATTTACATATGTTGTTTAATTTAATCCTCAAGACAGCATTATATAAAAACTATTATCCCATTTTGTTGATGAGGAAACTGAGCCTCGAAACATTACTCAAGGCAGTTCAACTGGTGGTGGGGAATCCAGAATTTGAACCCATGTTCTACCTGACTCAAAATCTGTGCCTTTTCTATTACATCATTTTCATCATATAAAAAATTGATTCACAGACAAGACTCTCTCTTGCTTACATAGATTACAAAGTATTTTTGCAGAATTATCTTATTTGATCACCAATGAACCTATGAGGTAGTTAAGGGAGGGTGAGGATCTCACTTTCTATATCAGGTCAGAGATTTGCTCAAGGTCATTAAACAAAAACTGGAGTCACCAACACTAGAACCTTTGTCTCCTAAACCAGCTCTCCTTCTCTATAACAACACTGTCTCTAGCACAGATATTATACTTTCCTCCCCAAAGGAAGAAAGAATTAGATCTTCTAGACTGCCTACAGAGGCTCCAAATGAACCTCCCACACATCTTACACTTTTGCCCTATCTTAACCACCAAGGATACAACCTCTGCCCTGATTGGTAAGCTCAGCTCAGCTTTAATACCAAGATTCCAACACGTTATGCCAGCAGCCAACTTTGACCCCAGATACGAGATTTCATTTTTGGTTTTCACTCTACACTGCACTTTTAATAAATGTAATTTGTTTCTTATTTTAAAAAATCAGGTGTCTATAGCGTCTCATGAAAAAAAAAATACTAATACTGCGAAAATCACTGGCTCTCACAATGAGATGAGACAAACACTCCATTTCTTTCTTTCATGTACCTGCTGGCCCTCTGGGCTCCTGAGTTTCTGGCCCAGGTCTCATTGAAAACTCCCTGTTGGATGTAGTTCCCTAGTGTAGTGGTTAGCATGTCTGCTTTACATGCAGAAGGTCCTGATTTCATGCCCTAGGTGGAGCCACGGTCCATGGTCCACAGCCATGCCACCCTGAACAAGCCTGATGTCTGATCTTGGAAGCTAAACAGGCTTGGGCCTGGTTAATACTTGGATGGGAGGCCACCTAGGAAGACCAGGTGCTATAGGCATAAATATAAAACAAAAACAAAAAACTCCTTGTTGACAATTATACAATGCAAAAGGGCTTGCAAGAGCACCTGCCACACATTTGCCTCCTTCTCTAATTTTTTCTCCAAGGTTAGCTCAAGGCCCTGCCTTCCTGGAATGATTTTCTTATCTTAAACATTGAAAAGCATCCCCTATGAGGACAAGTTCTTTGCTCCTTCACACAGGAATGAAAATATCTAGGAATCATCTACTCCATGTCCCTTTATGAAACCTCATTCCATCTGTGCTGGTGATTATCTTCCCTAATTGCTCCAGAGAAAAGTGGCATTGGTGAGTGGAATAGAATTGCTAATTGCAGGGTATGAGAACCTCTTTTGGTCTATTAGGCTTTTGTTCTTTGTCTCACCTTCCATGGCTTCTGAATGACCTGGAGAAACAGTACATACCATAATGGGAATGACAAAAAAATATTCCTCATGAATTCCTTTGGGACTCAGTTTTATCCTCTGTAATATGAGGGTGATAGGTTCTTTGCTCTTTAAAAGCCCTTCTAGATCTAATATTCTCTGATGGTATGAGGGAACAGTCTTTAACTTATATCCCATTTTTGCCTTAACAGTGTTTTACTTCTGCATTTATAATTAAAAATGTGTTCCAATTTTCAGGTAGGAAAACAATCTTGCTAACTCTCACAGTGTTTTGGCTGCCCACAAAGCTAGGAGGCTTCCTGGGTATACATAGATTAATAAACAGAACCCTAGGCTAACAGCCAGGAAACCCGGCTGTGTCGTTTACTGCTTTATGATCCTGGGCAAGTCCCTTTTCTTCTCTGGGCCTTGGTTTCTCCATTGTAAAATGACAGTAATGGATTAAATTAAACAAATCTGTGATTGTGGATGCAAGAAATACATGCTTTAGAAGCAGTGATAATGGAAAAAATACTGGAGTAAAAGTCAGGAGACCTGGGTGCTATTAATAGTTCTACTACTCACTACGTTTGTGACTTTGGGAAGTCACACACATATTCTGGGCCTTCTCCCTATTAGCATTTGTCAGTTGTGCCATGTTTGTGTGTTCTTAATCTGGCCAGCATCAGTCATTTTCATAACCATTTGGAACCCAGAGACATACGAGTTTCTACTTATTCAAGAGTTTCATTTATTCAACTAATCTATTAATCATCTCTTGGAGTGCCAGGACTTTTCTGAGAGTTGGTCATATAGACAAAATTGTGCTGCCCCAGCCAAGCTGACTTTCTGGTGATGTCTGTGATCTTGCATATGCAACACCAAGTCTGGTTGCTGGTTCAACTGATTTTCTGCATTCTTTATTACCTTCCCTTTTAGTGCAGTATCCTCATTTTTTCCTCTGGCCTCCACCAAGTGGTCACCAGTGTCCTTATGTTCTTTCAGGTAGCTGTTACACTGCTCTTATTCACCCCAGTACTTACTTAATCCCTACCTCACCCCTCAAGCAGACAATGCAAGTAAGCATGTGACTAAATATTAAAGGCAAATATGCACTAAAGGATGACCCTTCATCAAAAAAAGTGGTGTGAGCAAGGGCTCCGGCTCAAAATGATGTGGATTGAAATTTCTGCGAAGCTGCTCATGGGCTGTGGGTCTTAGGCAATTGCTTAGCCTTTTGGAGCTTCATCTGTAAAATGGGAATAACGATAACACCCACCCTCACGAAGGGTGTTCAAGTTCAGTAAGATAATGTATGTCGATGTTTGAGCCTGGCTTGGCAGATTAAAAATGCTCAACATGTGGTCCCTATGTGTCTTGTTGGATGCCTGGACAATGGCATTTGTGGTCAGGCTGATAGCAGAGATGTTCTAAGAGAGAAGAGGCCTTTCCATCATTCTCAGACTTGTGCTAATTAGCCTATGTTAAGGAGAACATATATGAGGTCTCAGTTCAAAATCACCTTAAGTGATCCTGTGAAAGAATTAACCACAAGACTACAATTTAACCCTCTGGCTGCTCAGTGTAGGAAGAAAAATGTTTGCCAGTTCCCGAGACAACACAGCATTCCTGCTGCACATGGTTTAGACTTCCAGTGCCAAAACACAAGACTCTTTACAAAGCCCTTGTTTTTCTGAAAATGTGTTTGTCAGGAGCCTTGTTTTGAAGATAATGGATTTACAAAGAAGGCTGTTCTTCCTTTCTGGCACCTTGAAAGGAAAAAAAAAAAAATCCTTGAATGGGAAGAAGGATCAAGTGGCTGCTTTGCATGTACTGTGCCTCTTGCCCACAGACTGTGCCACAGTGTTGGAGGCTAGGTTTCATAATTACACAGTGCTGGCACACAATTACCTACAATTAGGCTAATTATATAAATACACTATGATTATCTGAAAGATAACTGTTAAGTAACACACAAAGAGAAGTGAATGGCCCTGAGGTAAACCTGAAGGGAACTGAAGGGCAGTCAAGGCCGTTTCATGAGCTCCCAGCTCCTCAGAGGAAGGCACCAGCTCTGAGCTTTTCAGCCCAGCCTCCCCTCCTATCCACTCAGGAATAAGTCCTTTCTACAGCCTCAGTTAGCTGGTTGTCCTTCAAGTGACCCCAAAATGTTTCCTTTGCCATCTGTCAGTTAACAACAAATTATGACGGACAATTGGGTTGGAAACGGTATCTAGATTTCAGGCCACCACCATGGCCATGCTGCTGACATTTAAAGTGGAGCTGTGGGTGCATTCTATATTTCCATATTACTGATGGGCTTGCCATTCTCAGATCGGCAGGCCAGAGCAATTAAGCAAAGGTTTACACTTGCATAAAAATTACTACTGACTGTTGGAGGGCCAACTCCAGAACCTTTGGCCTGCTCTGAATCCTGGCTGCCAACTTCACATTTTGATAAATGCTTTTGGAGCTTTGAAGGGAAAGAGACAGCTTCCCAAATACACACGAATAACATTTTGGGTTAATATTCCTGCTGCCTATTTCTCGGACTTTCCTGGACCAGGATTCTTAACATTCATTCAACAAATATTTACTAAATAACTTTTTTTTTTTTTTTTGCCAATCTCCAAATCTGATGTTGGACGTAGAACAAGAAAGAAAACAATAATGGTCCTTGCCCACAAGGAATTTATAGTCTTTCCGCGTGTTCTGCTTTCAAGAGGGTTTGCTCTTGCTGTGACTATGGAGGACTGCATTATCCTTCCCAGTCATTCGCTCTGCCCTCTAGCTATGCTATTTGCCATGTGACACTTGGCAGTTCCTCTCCCTAGAGATGGAATTACTTCCCTACTCCACTTTTGGCTACATGACTGGCTTTGGTCAGTGGAATTTGGCCCAAAATAAGCTGTTGCAAGCTTTGTCCCCAAGAGACATCACACATTTCCACTCATCTCTCATGGAACCTCCAATCTCTGACGTGAAAAGAACATGTCTCACAAGCCCTGATGATCCCAAAAGAATGAGAAACACAGTAGAACTGAACTGAATCTAGAACCAAACCCTACCCATGCACCAGACCTAACCTGAAATTTTCCATGTGGAGCCAAGCCCAGCAAACCCAGTTGACATCTGCAGAGCCACCCAGCTGACTCTCAAATGTATGAATGAGAAATAAACACTAATGGTTGTATTCCACTGAGATTTTGTGGTTGTTTTGTTACACAGCATTTTTATGGAAATGGTGAGCTGATACAAAGACTTTTTGAAGTTTCTCATAAGGACTTTAGTACAGATGTGTTTCACCTAAAAAGATAGTGGAGAAAAAATTTTGGAAGGATACAAATGAAACCTAATTGTTAACAGAGTTTTCCTTAAGAAGGAGGTTTGGAGAAAGGGGCTTTGGGTGTGGGAGGGTAAAAAGGAACCATATGCTTTTTATTTTATACCCTTTGACTGTCTTTAGATTTCAGTAACAAGTATTTTGCAATTTTAAAAGAAATACATTTTTTAAAAACATCATTTAAAAAATTCAGTGAAAGGGGAAATTGAGAAGACAAATATTTATCAAACTCTTAATGCATTCTAGGCACTGTGTAATCATTTTATACACATTACCTCATTGAAGTTTTACAACCCTGCAAGATGAGTAAGGCTATCTCTATCTTAAAGATGAGGAAACTAGGCTCAGAAAGTTCTGAATGTTTGCCTAAAGCAAAACAGCTAAGAGGTTGAGAAGAAAACATTTGAATAAAGGCTGTCAACCTCAAAATAGATATTCTTTGTTTCATATTACATTGCCACACGCTATCACAGATGAATAAACACTCAGGGCCTCAGTTTCCTCATCTGCAAGAGAGGTTTAGATTCCATCATCTCTAATGTTCCTGGTAGTCTAAGATTCCATGAGTGAAAATTTCCATCATGCTTTAGATTCTTTACTTTCAGAGGGATATAATCAAATTTTCTCTAAGTATAGTGTTCTCCTAGCTCACATAAGAGCTTATTATTTCCAGATCATTAACTGTTTGACATAGAGATTTGGCTGAGAAACTTGAAGCTCAAGTGTTAGAGGTCTCTGCCAATTGAAGATCAGTCAAATGTGGATAATGGCTCCTGTTACTCTAATACAAGCCTACAGGAAAATGTGATTTAATTTATAAAAATCTATCAAATGCAGCTTTTCAGGAATTCATCTGTTGGGTACAACAAGGTACATCTGTGCTATATTATCCAAATAAGTTCCACCTGGCAGGCAGATGATAGTAAAGCTTAAAAAGGAAGAAAAGAAAAAAAGAAAAAAGAAGGTAGTTTTTAGAAAGTACTTTTATCTCTTCTTATTCTTTAACATATTCTAGTCTATCCCACCCTCATTTCTTGGTAAAGCAGAGATTAATTTGGCCAATGGATGATGCACTTTTATGAACAGATAGAAACAGACTAGTCATGAGAAAAACCTTTCAAATGTCATTCCACAGTTTGAAAAATTGGGATGGAGGAAAATGGAGTAGGAGAGAGGCAAAGCAGGAGCCATTCTTTGTCCACTGGCTTTGCTTATGATGAAATTCATAAAACGGTCATGGACACTGTGTAATGTGAACTCCCAGAGGTTTGCTCTAGCTTCTGCTAAAATTGAGGGTCCTAGGAATGACAAAGGAAAACAAGCCATGAAGAAAACTTGCAATCATTTGGGGCATTAAGACAATTAAGGCAGGTTATCTGGATGTCTGGGGTAGCTGAACTTGAAGAATACTTTCCAGGTCAATATGATTTAACACAGAAGACTCTGATTATAGGCAGTATCCTGCCTTAGGTGACATTTTAACTTTCAGCAACAGATCTCCTTCCACTCTCCCCATTCCCTGCTCATTTTTCCTCTTAGTCTCTGTGGCTTCACCCAAGACAATGTCATCCATTCTTATTTGGGTCTTTGTAAATCAAAATATCTCCAGACTCAGAAGTTAGTTTTAAGAGCCAGACATCTATTTCATTATGAATAACTGTCTAGACATAAAAGGGATCACTCAACACTGCTTCCCATGATCCTGTGAGCACCCCTGAAATAGCAGAGCAACACTAGACAGACAGACACATGTGCCCCATCTGTCCTACCTCTGGACTCTCACTAACCCTAACAGATTCTACTTTCCAAGAAGCAAGTAGAAAACAGGGAGGCTTCTCAGTTGGTAGAAGTAATTGTTCTGTGTGCGAAGACCGATTTTATTTGCTGAGTTTGTTTTTTTTCGCTCCTAAGGGCAGGGTTGATTTCCTGGTTTGTGGGGAAGTCCAACATGTTCAGGCTGATCATCTCCTTGGATTTATCATTTAAATGAAAGGATCAAGAGGAAGACATTGATTGATTAATTATTTTATCTGCAATTGGAAGTCTTGTGCAGAATCATTGATTTCTTATCAATAGGTAAAGTGTGAAACACAACTTTCTTAGAAATCATGTTAACTCATGCTTACTTACTCTCACCATCCCTCTGCAAAATGGTGATACTAAATATAGAACACTTAGTATTGATAAATTCATAATAGGGGTGGGCCAGAGGATCAAATCCTTTCCCTCAAGACAGAGGTTTTGCCAAGAGAATTCTCTATTTAGATTTTTATTTGAAATTTCCAGAGGAACCTCTCAATCCTCTAATGTACACATTCTCAGAAACATCCTCCTTAAAGTATGTTCTTTTTGTTTTATTCCTGAGGAGACTGGAGCACTAGTATAAAGATTCACATTAGATTTTGCATGAGATATTAATAAAACATGATTTGAAAAAAATATAAAATAACCAAATTCACTTTGTTCTCCTCAAAATTATGTCATTAGAAGGCCACATGTTTATTTCTTATTTTCTTTGCTCCTAACTTTCTTCTATTATCTTAGGAAAAGCTTCCAGAATCACTTCAATCACATAGAAGAATTAATCTAAATATTTCCAAATTGCTTTTTTTTTTATTAACAACAACAATGACAAAACAACATGCCCTATAATTTACATGCAATTTGGTACCTAAAAGCTTTTAATATTTTCAAATGTCAAATCTACCATCAAAGGATTATTTGTAGCTATTAAGGACATTCCGAAAAATAAATGTGGCACAGACTTTTAAGGTAATCTTGAAGTTTTAAATAAGGTAATCTTTTGGGAATGACCTTTCTATGGAGGTGGATACTTTGAGGAAGACCTTGTTCATTGCATGAATACATTCTGGTGTTCATGTTGCACAGAGAATTATAGCTTCATTGTATTCCATGTAAAGAGCATCCTTTCGGATTTTGTAACACAAGGACTGTAAGTATATCCTTGCTCTGCTTTGGATAAAGCAATCCTATGATTTGACGCACTCTCCTAGTCTTCATAGTAAGCATCTTGTATAGCATCCTTTTCACCACTCTAAGAATATCAGACCCTTGAGGGTTACAATTTTTTCTCTTTAAGTAAATTTTTTATCTTGTGAAATCACTGAGTGATGACCCTATTTTATCGCTAACTATTCTTTGTCATATTTATGAGATTTTCAAAGAAATAGGAAGCACTTTCTGGGCATGTTTAGGTTTTGGATATTTTCATATCGCTCTGTAATTTTTATGGGACAAAGTGGCAAGGGTGGAAATATTTCTATCTTAAAGTTAGTGAGACAGTCTGGGTTAATGTTAGTCCATAGGCTTGGAAAGTAAGCCTCAGATGTGGTTGAGAATTTTACTGCTGGTATAATTTTCCTTTAATCTTTTCATAAACCCAAAAAACACAGTTAAGAGAGAGAATGGAAAAAATAATAGAAAGTCCTAAAATCCAGGAATAGGAATTGGTCATTGGCCTCATTGAACCGGTTAGGTTTATGGGTCACATTAATCAATATTCAGTTTCATAGCAGATGTGGAGGAAGTGAAAAGTCTGGATTCCAAAAGAAAGCAAGAGTACTGAAAAGTATCCTATTTCACATGCATGGAAAAAAAATGGAGAGGGAGGGGAAAAGATTTATGTATATCTGAAAGCAATAAGGATGAAAAAACACAACTCAAGTCATCAAAATCACTGTTGAGAAACCAGATTCAAATGCTGCTTTGAATTTTCTTAATTAAATTTCAACATCAGAAAGCCATGAATAATGAGTATTAGTCTTACTACATCACAGTGTGATCTGGTGTCCCACCTTTGTAGGGAACACTTTAAAATTGTACATATCAGTGTCTGTGAACAAAGGCATGCATTCTTTCTCTCCCCATTCCCTTCTTTCTTTCTCTTTTTCAAAAAACATTAAAAGTTTAGGTTCTTGTATCATTTGCAGAAAGTGATACAGAAATTTTCAGAAAAGGACTTGTATCTTTTGTTCATTCAACAGTATGTACTGAGCTTTCTTGGAGGGGCAGCCTTTGCACTATATGATCTGAGAAACATGAAGAAGATTTTGACCAAAGAAACCCTAAATAATGAAAAAGGCAAAAACCATAGGAAGGGTCTTAAACAAAGATTGGAGCAAAATTGAATTTGGAGAGGAAGAACACTTGCCCTCTCCACAGTGGTGTCCACTCAACTCAGATATTTATTAATGTCAACTGTGTGCTTGGTGTGTGCCAGGCATTCTGCGGAACATGACAAGAGTGAGACAGCCTTCTGTTTTCACTAACTTTGAACCCACCCTTTCAAGTTTTATGACACCCTTCTTTCCAAGTTCTCCTAAATCTATTCTTCAATGCATTCACCAAATTACACAGCTGGATGCTGGGAGCCATGTCTGCCCATTTCCAGCTGGGTTGACTATGTAACATGATTATAGATATCCTACTAATAATGTGAATCAGTTGTTTACCAGTACAGTTATCTTAAGCCTGGCATGTGACTGCTGCTGGCTGGTTGGTGAGCAGAGGAAAACAGGAAATGAATGAAATCATTTATTAACATTGAAAATAACAAATTGAAAGGTGTTGGGTCCTGGGGTAAGTAGCACTTGGCTTCTGAAAATGACGGAATGGGAATTTTCCAAAGAAAGGACTTACCTGAAAGAATTTTCCAAAATTTGGTTTTGGTGTCATGGAAAAACACTAATTTTGAAATAGTTTTATTGATTGCTAGATGTGTCCTCAAGAAGACACATATTTGCTAAGAACTTTAACATACGTGCTGTTTTTCAAAATCACTGTAGTGTTCATGCCTTGAATATATTCTGATATTCTAAAGATAAAGAATAAATAAAAAAAGGAGGTTTTTATTATGCATCTACCAATTGCCAGGTCCAGTAATAGATGTTTTCACAAACATTGTGTTATCTACATGTTACAATAAACCTGTGAGTTAGAATAGCCACTTTACAAACGAAAAAAATTAGAGGCTCAAACAGGCTAAATAATTTGACTGAAATCACATAATCTCTGTCTGAAACAAAGAGTTATGTTTTTCAAATCAACTGCAAGCTCGCTCTCACTCAAAATGCTTCTCTCTCATAAGATTTATATTAGAGAGTGGAAGATTTTGCAGAAAATACAGCTTTAAAATTTTTCATATTAAATAATCTTTTATAAGATAATAAACTCTTAAATCACAAATCATATTTTAATTAAGTCTGATAAATTATGTATTAATCATATTTTCCTTGAAATATATCTAGGTCAAGAATATGGTTGAAGTAGAAAAACATTTCTCTTTGATGTTTTTTCTGCTGCCCTGTTTTTCCTTTATCCTGGGATTCTCTACTGCTTTGGGGATGAGCAGTGACCCAGGAAGTCAGGTGGTAGGGAGGAAGGTGGGTCTGGAAGTTGCCATTAAAAAGGCCAAAGAATTTTATCATATGGAAATAATCAAATAAGTGACAACTTTTTAGTAAGGGTGTTCATTACAGGATGATTTATAGTAGCAAAATTTGGCAATACCCAAACATACAACACAAGAGATTGGATAAATAAATGAAGCTCATTTGTACAATAAAAATTTTTTCAATGGTCAGGAATAGTGGTGTGTTGTTAGGAGATGGATATATGAGGGTTCATCAGACTGCTCTGTTTTCTGTGTATTTTAAATTTCCCATAAGAAAAGATGTACATATATTGACCATCTTCGGAATATTTTTGTGATCTTATTACGTGGAAAAAGGAGATTACTAAATGTAGTAGAAATTTCCATTGTTCATCTGCATCCAGTTTTCCTTTCCTTTCAAGTGCACAGGAGGATTATACTTCCCTGCCTTCTTGCAGTTGGGCAAGGCCACGTGACTGACTGCTCAATAGACGTAGGTGGAAGTGATGTGTGTCACTTTCAGGCTGGAGCTCTTAATTGCCAATGTGTGACTCTCCAACCCTCTCTGTTCTCAACCTCTGTTACTTATGACATTCCAAGCGGTGGAGCCCTTGACCGTGAGTGAGGACAACATCAAACAGCTGCCTGACAAAGTAGAATGAACATGTAGTACAGCAAGAAATAAACCTTTGATGTTTGCTGCCACAGCATCTCTTAGCATATTCTGATTGGTAAACAAAACAATGTAATTTGACAAGAATACTCAGCTTGTTCTTTCCTCTCTGTCAGGATTTTGTGCAAATATCATTTTCTAGGCAGCTTCTCCACTTAAGCTTACTTAAGAAAATGCAGAGTCCATAGGATTTGACAGATTGTCTAGTCCAGTTATAAATACTAGAGACCACAGAGGTCAAGTGTTTGCTTTTAGGACACAAAAATTCAGGGTCAACTTTCTTATATATCTATTCTGTTTATTGTCTGTCTCCCTTATTAGACTAGAAGCCTTATGAGAACAAGGATTTTGCCTGCCTTTCCAGCTATAACACTTGCAACTTGAAAGGATGATGATGAGTAATAATAACACTATATATCTATATAATACTATTGTCTTTATATATTATTACAATTTGCTCTATTCCAACTTGGAAAAATGTACAATTATGATTACTTAAAAATCGAAGCCTAGAAGAATTAAGTGATCTTCCCTACATCAAAGTCACAAAGCTGAATCATAATAGCTTATAATTTATTGTGGTCTTCTTCTGTGCCAGGCATCTTCCATGTTTTATTTGACTTAACCCTCACAACAACCACACACGATCAGTTGGCTTATTATTGCCCTTTTATAGTTGAGAAAAAAGAGACAAAGAAAGGCTAAAGAATTTAATTAGTTCATTCAGCTAACATTTGCTGAGTACCAAAGTAAGGCCAGGCACTGCTCTATGCACTAAGAATAGAGCAGTAGAGACAGGGTTCCTTTTCTCAAAAAGCTAGCACATCTGTAGCAGGTAGGGCAGGAAACTGAAGTGTGTAGAAGGCCTCTGGGGCTCCCTCAAGCCCCTCAGCCATAACTCTGAGTTGAACTGCTCCCTGAGGATTTCTATCACTTGGCACTGATAGTACATCACCTCATATGAACACCTAGTATCTTTATTTTCTGTCCCAAGAGATACCTTGGCCTACAGGCAACTCATAATTAGGCAAGAAATTAACACCTGTAGAGAAAAATTTCAACCAACAGAGGTTGGGAGCTCATAAGTAAAACATCCAGTTCCCAATTTAGGCAGACAATACTGGGAGGCAAAGAATCAGAAGTTCATTGTTAAGCACTATCAAGAATGCAAAGCAGGGTGAAGGGATAGAGTGATCCTGGGGCAGCTCTGTTTAGTTTGGGTGTCCTAGGAAGAATTGTCTGAGGTGGTGGACAGTGAACTGATGACAAGGAGGCAGTTCTGTAAAGGCCTGGGGCTGGGAGTAGGGCCGAGGGAGTAGGGAGAGAAGTGTTTCAGGCAGGTAGAAGAGCAGGTGAAAAGCCCTAGTGAGGAAACAAACATGGGGGGAATAGTATGCAAGGAAGCAGAGGACAAAGCCAGAGGACAGATCAACTTGCACCTTGTTGGCCGGCGAGGAAAATTAAAAAATTATTTTCATTGAGATGAGAGGCAGGGGAATGAAAGGACTAAATTGAATCATTTGGAGTCCAAAGCTGAAGCCCCTAATCTTTGTGTTCGTTAGAATACAGAGTCAGCATCTGTAACCAAGACTTAACTTTCTGCATCATAGAACCATCCAGGGGCAGGACCATGGTGCTGGGACTTATAATTTTTATTCCTTCAACAAATAATTATTGAGTGCCTATTATGTACCAGGGCACAAGAGATACAGTAGTGAAAAAACATGTGTACCTGGATATGTAAACACTAATCCTTGCCACATGGAGCTTATATTTTAGTCTATTCCCAGCCAACATCCAAACATAAGACAAAAAAATTAAAATGAAAAAAAATGAAAAACATTGCAAGGTATGATAGAAAGTGCAAATTGCCAAGGAGACAAAAGCAAGAAGATGATGAGGAAGATGTGATGAAAGTGGGGTTGCAATTTAGATAGGCTTTTCAGGGTAAGCTTAGTTGTGAAGTTAACATTTGAATAAGCTACTTGAGGTGTGTGAATTAACCATATGTCTATCTAGAAGAAGATCATTTTAGGCAGAGGGATCTAAGACAAGAGTATATCAAGTGTATGAGGAATAGCAAGGAGCTATTAAGCACCTGAAGCAGAGAAATAGTTAGAGAGTAACAGGTGAAGTCAGACAGGTAAAGGAACCAGACCATGAAAGTTCTTATAGGCCATTATTAGGTCTTCTCACATCCAAATGAAGCCTTGGGAGATGGTGATTTATCTGACTAAATGGTTAAAAGGGTCACTCTGGCTTCTCTATTGAAAACAGACTAATGGGAGTTGAGGATCAATGCTATGAAGTCATGAAAAGTGATTGTAGTTATCCAGGTAAAAGGTAACATGAATAGATTCTGGATATATTTGAAGATAGAGCCAATGGGATTTGCTGATGGACTGAATATCTTTCTTTGAGAGAATTAGGGATGAAAGATAGTGCTAAGGTTTTTAGCCTGAGTGACTAGATGGATGAGGTTGCCTATACAGTGAGACAGGAAAGACAACAGATGGAGCATGAGTCCCATCAAACCCTAGAAAGTTGCCCTAATGTTCTGAATCAATTGTAGGTTGGCTACGTTCATACATGTAGAAAGGAAAAGAGGAGGAAGTGAAGGCCATTCCTTTCATTTTAAAGGCACACATCTGATGTTGCTCATATGTCTTTCACTAATATTCCCTTGGCCAAAACTTTGATAGCTGTTTTCAAGGATGACTAAGCAACTTCAGCTGGACAGTCATGAGATCAGTTAATTGGGGAACCACCTGCATTTTCTGCTCATATTCCCTGGGTAACATTGCCTTCCCAGCCAACATCCAAACACAAGTCTTCTGAACTTTACCTCATGGCTCTTTCTCCCACAAAGACCTTCCAGATGGTTCCCTCTTGTTTAAGCTATGGAGCATTTATCATAGATCTTATTCCACCAATGCCAGGTGGAATTCTAGCTCAGGTAAGAAACATAAGTCAACTCCCCATTCCTTTATCCAACATATAGTATCTGACCACTTACAGTGATCAATATACATTCATGCACTGCATGACAACATTTTGGTCAATGACAGACCTCATATAGATGGTGGTCTCATAAGATTATAATGGAGCCAAATTTCCTATAAGAAATGGAAGTATATGTGGTTCAGGAAGGTTTCTTTTACTTTGACAAGAACAATAGATTCTCTCTTGCTCACAACACAAGTTGCATTCCAATCAGTCGGCCACTGACTTGTTTCAGAACAGAGGAACCTGTTCCCCCAGTACTACATATTCAGAGGCTGCTGCAGCCCTCCCAGATCTAGCTTAATGGTCTTCAGAGTACAGTGCTGCAAATTCTTTGTTGAGAACCTAAGATGCTGTACAAGGACACAGGCCCACAGGAGCTACCTTAACAAGTATTATATGCGACCGACAACTTAATAAAAGCTTTTCTTGGTAGTGTGAAGTCAGTCTGTCTCTGTATTTAGAAGTTTTTTCAGGTGTAATGATATAAAGTATAGACATATTTTATTTTTCCATCAACTCAGTGCCAGAGTGGGGACTTCATGCCACATAGGATCAATGGAACTAAAAACAAATTTCCAAAGTCAGAATAGCAAGTCCTCAGTTCTACACCCTCTTCCTGTTAAACATCGTCTTTTCTAATGAAGACAACAAAGTTCCTTAACGTGACCACTGCTCCAACATGCAATAGCTAAAACCACATTGCCATGGCAATCCTCTATATTCCTTTTTCTCTCCATCTTGATTTCCTATTTCTACGATCCTCAGGCCACCTTTCACTCTTTTCTGACAAACACTGTTGTGGTGACCTACGCCTCACCCAGCCAGTTTCTGCTCAATATATCCAATCAGTTTAGCCCAGATCTCTGTTCAGGGAGCAGCACTAACAACTTTGATGTTCTATTTCTGACTGTCAGAAAGAAATAAGGTTAAGGTATACTGTCTACAGAAGTGCACAGTAATGTCCTAGACCTTCACATTCACTCTCCCAGACCAATTCCCAGTCCTGCAGATCCAGTCATGGTAAGTGCCCTGTACAGATGCCGTGTTATTTTTACTGTACCTTTTCTATATTTAGATATATAAATATTTACTACTGTGTTATAATTTCCTACAGTATTTAGTACAATGACATGCTATATGGGTTTGTAGACTGGGAGCAATAGACCATATTATATAAGCATAGGTGTATGTTGGCTATGCTATCTAGGCTTGTGAAAGTGCACTCTATGATGTTCACATAATGATTAAATTGCCTTCTGACACATTTTTCAGAATATATCCCCATTGTTAAGGGGCACATGACTGTACCAGAAGGTGTGGGAAAAACAATAGTAATAAGACATGATCCATGTCATCAGAAATAAAACTACAGAGGAGGGAGGAACAGACACTTAGACAACAAATTCCAATCAAAAGCAGAATTAAATTAAAGCAAGGAGAAGATGTAAGTAGTCTGCTTTGAGAGACAGGGGCACTTAGTGGGCTGTAGATACCAGAAGAGAGAGACGTGAGTAGATCATTGAAGAATAAGAAAGATTTGGGTAGACCAGAAAGGCAAGGAAGGGCTTTGTAGCCCAAAATACAGCTGTAGTGGGACAAATGCACATAGAATTTTGAGCTGTCCAGTGGGCTGGGGTATCATCCACAGTGCACAGGAGGGTTGTAACATGATATGATGTTGGAATGATGGCTTGGGGTCAGATGGCAATAGTCTGAGATCCCTCATCAAGGTGTTTTTCTTCTGCAGGTGTTGAGGAGCCGTCTAGGGTTTGTGAATTAGGGAATCACTAGATCTGGCTTTGGTTTTAGGGCAATTACTCTAGCAGTAAGCTGAACTGGGTGGGGAGAGATAGCTTAGAGAAAAATTATCTCCCTGCCCACCTTTGGGACAGTCTGCCCTTCAGCCTGTCAACTTCTTACTTTTCAAACTGATGGTTTCTCTCTTGAGCTTCACAGAATGTCCTGGACTTCCTGGAATTTGATGATGTTCACTGCTACAAATATGAATCATTCTTCTGCTTATTTACATTGGGCCTAAAGAACCTGGAGAGAACAAAGAATCCCATATAATACTTGGGGAATTATGAGACCTAAATGTATTTGTCATAGACCTTGGGCAACGATGTGCCTCTGGGCAGCTTCTTCACTTAAGCTCATATAAAAAGTCAGAGCTCATAGTATTTGGCACATCATCTGGTCCAGTTATAAATATGAGAGCCCACAAAAGTCCAGTGATTGCCTAGGACACAAAGATTCGGGGCCAGGCCTGATATCATGGGCTTCTTTCTCGTCTATGCTTAATCCATCAGCAATAAACACACAAGAAAACCCCTCCTCACCCAATAAAGTCTCATATTTACACTAATTTGGGCCTAAGAAAAAAACTGACAAGTATTGTTTGTAGTAGCTACCCTAAGATGCAATTAGAGCTTTCATTTTTCAGGCCTAATGATGTTTGATACTCATTAGCACATTTCCTGTCAAATTACAGAATTATACGGTCTCATAAGGACTTTAAAAGTCATCTGGCCCAATTATACAATCTTCAGAATTCTATAACCTGGCTTTGTGAAAGGCACAGGGGCTTAAACTGATTGTTGTCTTGGGCCAAAAAGTAATAAAATGTATTAGTTACATCACTCATTCACTCCACAAAGGGGTGGTATGCATCAAAATAGACCCAATTCTCAAAATGCTTCTAGTCTAGTCAAATACCTATATATTTTCTTAATTCCTGTCTGTACTGCCCTTAATATCTTTGTTATTGATTTGGCCTGTTTGGCAATTTTAGCACTTTATTTCTAGATTTATCCAACAGCCTGAATTTGACTTCAGGAGGAAGTAACAGGAATTCTATAAGCCATGCAGAGACCCTCCCAGCTTCCTTTCTTTCATCTTGGGCTGCAACTCATGTAGCTCAAACATCTGCCAAAGCAGATGAGTTTTGGCCCTGTTGGCTGTGTTCTCTGGAGACACTTCCCTGACCAGAACCAATAATCATCAACAGGCAATATGGAGACTCTACACGGGGCCTGGAAATAAATTGCCTCGGTGAATAACACACCAAACATGAGCTGTAAATTACCCTGACAGTAGCAACTAGAGAAAACCTGGTTTGAATAAAGATCTATTTGCCCTTGTTGGAGTTTCATACCTTTCTGGGGCCAAACTCCTAGAGTGAGCCCATCACCCTTATAACAGGAGGACCTTTTGCTCTTCTAGTACATACTGGTGTCAAAGATAGAGCCAGCAGTTATAACAGTAATCAGCTTGCACTAAATACATTTCTGTTTACAAGGCCCATTCTGATTTATATATTCTCAGTGTGGACAGGAGAAGATAAATTGTGGTTGAGGAAGGGATATGATCATGATATTTCCACCTTCTATCGTGTAAGACCAAATTCCAATTTATACTCCAAGTTCTACAGATCGTTAGTGCTTGATGACAAAACGGTTGTGTACAAAGTTAATCAATTGGAGAAACATGGGCATATTGGGATCTGTAGCCCTAGAGCTATGCTATCCAGTACAGTATCCACTAGCCAGCCACATGTGGCTTCTGAGCACTTGAAATGTTGCTGGTCTAAATTGAGATGTGCTGGAAGTGTAAAATACACCCTAGATTTTGAAGACATAGTATGAAAAATAATTTTAAATACCTCTTTAATAATTTTTAAATTGATTATTTTTTGAAATAATATTTTAGATTTATTGAATTAAGTAAAATATATTATTAAGATTAATTTTGCCTGTTTCTTTTTGCATTTTAAAACGTGGATACCCAACTACTTAAAGTTACGTACATATGTAGCTAGAATTATATTTCTATTGGACAGTGTTGCTCTAAAAGCCTGTCTGGGGATGAGCTAGTTTGAACCTCTTTAACCCTTCTTTCATTGTTAGTCGACACACCTCTGCCCAGAATGACAGCGTTGGGAATCACTTTAAGAGAATCCATGAAACAGACAGGATTGGCCAGATAAATGCCTTACCATTCCGTTTCCCTGGCCCCAAGGTCAAATGAAGGAGGCTACTGGAGGTATCTCTGCCCTGAGAAAAAGCCACGGAAGAGATTTTAAAGACTCTCATGTCTTGAAAGAAAATGAAAATATGGCAGCCATATATATATATGATCACAGGACAGATGCCTGGGTTGACAGCAAAGGCAGCCATCACCATGGACACCGGGACACCCAGAAATTGCTCCCTAGTTCAATTTACCCACCTAAGAAACACACAACCAGGAAAACTAGGAAAGAGCCTTCTTTTCATCAGCTTCATGCTATGACAAGCTTCTTTGGCCAGCTCCATTGAGGTCACTCACAAAGCAGTCCTTGGCACTTGATTCTGTTTAATTCCACGGCTCAGTGGGTCTTCTTTCATAAACTGACCTTCTTGCTTCTATCCTTGCCCCAAACAGAGAATTCCTTTTAAAACGTAAGTCAGGTTGAGTCACCCCTCTACTCAAGACATTCCTGAGACTCCTGGTTAGCCTCAGAATAAAAACTGAAACTCCTGCAGTGACCTGTGAGACCCCACATCACCTCTCTGACTTCCCCTCCTACTCCTTTCTCCAGCTCACTGGACTCCTGGCTGTGCCCTAGCTCTGACCCTTCCCTCTGAACCACAAGGGGCTTCTCTCGTATATCTACACGATGAACTGCCTCATCTCCTTTAAGCATTGCTCAGATTTCACTTTTTTAGCAAGGCCTCCCCTGACTACTTATTTAAAATTGCAGCACACGCTCCTCCATTTCCAATCTCCCTTATCCTCCTCAATTTTTTCCCTTCTTCATAGCAATTATGGTCTATAGACTATACACTATAAAACTTACTTATTCATCCCTTTGTTTACTGTCTCTCTCTACTGGAATATGAGTATTGTAAGGATAGACTGTAGTTCCTTGTGTATGTATTTTGTTTATTGATACATCCCAAGAAATAGAACAGTGGCTAGTGTTCAATAAGTATTTTTTAATACATAAAAGAATTTATATAATATTCATCATTCTTTTTATTTCTGTCATTATTTTTTCCATATCTCCTGGTGCTGAGAAAATCCCAATAGAATCCCAACTCATCCCTCTGGCATGTTGGCCTTTTCTGGTCCCATCCAACTATCCTCCTCCCATGCTCTCCTTCACAAATCTGCTAGATACTCGCCAACGGCCAAAGTCAGTAATATACAAACCTTTAGCATATGAGTTTATGATAGAATTCTCTAATGAGTCTCTGAGGTATAGCTCTTTTACTAAAGAATATTTAGTTTTTAACCTAACCTAAATAGATAATGAAAATCACTGAAACATTTTTAGAGATAGGTGTTATAAAAGTTGTGCTTAACTATTTATTCTTTTTGATTCTTCAAGGCAGTTTTCTCAGAATCAATTTAGATAGTCATAAAACAAACAAATCAGCTTGCATTCTCTTTGACCTTGCAGGAATGCCTTCACTGAGTTAAAATTTGATTGTAAATATGAAACCCTTTTATAAAGAGCTATACAAGGATCATCTATTTGGATGGCTTCTTTGTGTCTTACGAAGTTTCTTGTTCAGTCACTGATGAGCTAATCAAAGGCCTTCATGATTGTTCTTACCTTAAATGTAGTAACAGGAAAAAATATATATTTATATATTTTTGCTTCTGCAAATGAATCAATTGGTTTCATTCATTGGGCAGCAATAAAATCTAATATATTTCTCTTTTGCCTTAATTTCAGAAAAGCTTAATTCAGGGCCCTATGATGGTAATATTTAACTTACTATTTCATGCAACTTTTGGGAAATAGAGAATTAAGCTCTACCATCTAGAGGGAAGAGTTAGCAAAGAATTTGTTAAAAAAAGATATATGTTAAAAGATACAGTAATAAATAATTATTTGGAAGAGAGATACTCTGAGTTAAAACAAGCATTGTTTTAACTCTGAATCAAGTCCTTCCTCCTCCAGGTTATTTTTCTAAACAATGTGGTTTTCATCTTCATACTTCCTCACACATAGTATTGTTCACCATAACCTACCTGGAAGATGCATCTTCTTTTATGTCATGTTCCAATGGCTACACTCAGAATATTTATATTCTGCTCAGACTTTCAGCTCTCATTCTACTGCTTCCTGTTCACTGGCAAAGCTTGTGAAGATATACCAGATTTGGCCATTACCTCTCATTTCACAATCAGTCATGTATGTCCTGTGCCTGTGTGTGTGTGTGTGTGTGTGTGTGTGTGTGTGTGTGTCCTTGTAGTATGGTAGTAGTCAACTCTTCCATCTATTTAAGTGTATAAGTTGTCATGGATGTGGGAGTCACCTAGACCTGCATCTGAACCTCAGGCCTGCCAAATAGAAATCATTTTTTTTCCTAAACCTCAGATTCCTTAGCCATCAAATAAGAAAGTTTATACCTACATATCCAAACTGATTGACAGACTTAAAGCCCCAGTAAGAGTACGCAACCCACAGAGGGAGCATGTTAACTGTGGTTTCAACACCACAGCCAACCACACTCACAGTCACACAATTGTACCCATTTATGTTTCCATGCATCTTCTAGAACTATTGGTTTTCATACTGTAGTTTGTGGAGTCCTTACAGGCTCCCTAGGAAAACCTTATGGATGGATCTCCAGGCCTCCACCTCTGCATCCTCCAGAACAGTCTGTTTTAATCTATTTTATATATTAATTTTAGCCTAAGATTTTAGTTGGAAAAAAAGTGAGTTCTAGAACTTAATTTCCTTTAAACTTACACCTTAAGTTTATTCAGAAGAAAATAAATTTATTATGCTTTTTCTTCACCCCTCCAGTATCTGCTATGAGATTGTACATGTAGTTGATGTTCAATAAATGCCCAACCAGTGATGGAACTAAAACCTTCAGGTGGTTCTTGGTTTTGTAGCAGAGCATGGGGCTTCTGTCCACTATTTTGGTTACCTCAAACCACACATGGCCTGCCCAAAATGCCCATCTGGTCTCCCTATAGAAGATCAGCCCAATAAATTGCTTTTCTCAGAGACCTCATAAATCTGGGGCTCTTGGTACTGATTAAAATATATTATTGATTTTCTGAATATATTTTAACTAGAAAGAAGTTGTGTTCCTTAAAACCTTTCGAGAGTTCACAAAAGTTCATAAAAACTTTTATATTTCATTGTAAATTTGATTTTTAAATTATATTTTCACACACACATACACACACACACACACACACACACACACACACACACACACAAATGGAAGTTCATTGAGACACATCCAAAAGCAAATATAAAGCTGGTAATAGTATTTATTTTTCAGTGGCAAAATTATGCATGTTTCTGATTTTTTTTGTTTATCTGCATTTTACTATTTTTTTCCAGAAAATTTAATAAAATGTATTTTACTGAGAAAATGTGTAAGAAAGAGGAAAGAGACAAACACACACAGAGAGAGAGAAAGAGAGTTGAAAGAACTGAATATTAAAATCTGCATTCAAATTTTCCCAGCAGTAGTCCTTAAAACATTGCTAGCTGAAGCTCTCTGTGCTCCAGTTTTTTGGTGACAGTAGCTTCTCTGCATCTCTGGAAGGCAGACATGGTAAGTGAATATCTATTATGTGACACAAGATTTACAAAGATAGTTATGTCCTTAGTGAAAAAGTCTCCCAAAAGGAGCAAACCTGAAGATTGAGGATTTTATAAATTATTCTGGATGTTGTTATTTTTAAAAAGATAACAGAGTCACAGAACTCTAGAGTAGAGATTCAGAAACAAAACATCTATTCTACCCCTCACCCTGAGACTATTGAAGTTCAGAGAGGGGATGTGACTTGCCCAAGACAATCCATGGCTTCCCGCGAGAGTTCATTCCCTGCCTTTTCTCAGTTTCCTTCCTCAAACCTCACAGCTCTGTATAACCAGTTTTCTTCAGTGTTCACAAGCTATACTTTACTACATTATCCAGGTAAATAAGACCAAAAACAGCAAAAATACCTTGGTGACAAAGCTGCATCACATTTTTCCCACCGTAGCCACTTTGCTTAATGACCTAAATGTACCATCACTTTGGTCAGGGTATTGATTTATCAAGGAAGAGGGTGTTATTGAAAAAGAGTGAGTCAGAACCTTTATGCAGGGAAGTGTTGCTCTCGACATGCTAAGAGAGAGATGTGGAGGGGTGGAGAGAGGGGGAGTAAAGTAGCAGACAAGATGTTAGGGAAAAACAAAAGACTTTTCTATATTTAAGACACAGATAGGAAAAATTACAGTCTCCAATTTGCTCAGTTCACCCAAAAAGTAGGCCATTGCCAAGGGGTCCTCACTGAGCCTTGTCCTTTTGAAATAAATCCCAGCCATACTCTTTACCAGTCTAGACCTAAGCTCCCAGACTTGCACTAATTTTGATTAAAGTGAGTATCCTCATTTCCTATGGCTGCTTTGGTATTTGGTAACATTACCAAAAACTGGGCAGCTTGAAATAACAGAAATGTATTCTTTTACAATTTTGGGGGCTGGAGGTCTAAAAATCAAGGCAACCTCTTTCTAATGTTCTTATGGGTATGAATTATCAGTGTGAATGGTTGTGAATTACTAACTCTGTTACCTTGGGCAAGTCATTCAACTTTCCCAGACATTTGTTTCATCATCTGAGAGCTCTCTCCGAGTCTCAATGATTACATGAGGTAAAGTTTGTGACATGCCTGGCGTAAAGCTGTCATTCAACACATGGGAACAGCTATTATTTTCAAGACTTGGCTGTAAACGCACACACTGATAACTTCTCCACAAGGAAGGGCTGCCACTACATACTTGCTTGTGTCCCAATCAGATTACTCCTTTGAGAGACAATGCCTAATAACTACCCGTTATTGTTACAACACACAAATGCAGGAATCAGAAATCTTCATCACCACCTACTATTTACAAGCACATTAATAGTTATATTCAATTACATCAAAGAAACTTAGAGATAATTTAAGACATTACTTTAATTTCCTCATTTAACAGATAAGGAGAGAGAGAGAGAGAAAAAGAGAGTGGGAGGGAGGGGCGGGAGAGAGAAAGAAATGCATCAGTGACCACCTAGTAAAATATTAACAGTATAAAATGCAGTTTATATTTGTGTTTTTATTTTGATTCTGAGCTTGAAAAAATTTATGATTTTAACCGAAACTTTGAACATTGTCGATATTATTTCAAACAATGCTAAGTAATAAATATGTCTTTGATTTGGCAATAAAATACCAATTTTTTTAGTCTAAGCTAAAATAAAAAAATAAAAATACATTGCCCAAACCACACCCCTCCTCCTATTCTCCACCTCACTTTTTAAGGGAATAGATTATATTAGAGACATCTTTAATCAGGAGGTACTAAAAGTTGTGTTTAGCTTTTTGACATGTCGAGTTTTCTTTGATCTCTTTGGGGGAACCCCAGGAAGCAGCGTGCTGGTACCTTCCATATAGAGATGTGAGGATTAAATGATCAGTACTTAGTACTTCATTAGTCCTCAGTAAATAATAGATCTGGAAGCTAATACAGGACTTGTCACCATGAACATACTCAGTAAAAGTTTGTTGAATTTAATTGGCTTATTGCGCTGCGTTCAATTGTAAGAATTTAGATTACACTCAGAACACAAATTCATTTACACATTTGTTTGAATGTTCATATCCCACTATATGCTACAAAGGATTGAAGACTAGTCAGATGAAAAATATGAATATTATTCCAAAGAAACTCAAGTTGTACTTGTTTAAATAAAAGACGAGAGAAAAATAAAAACTGTTATGTACTCCTTGACTTTGAGGACTGGCTTCTCTGAGGTGGTAGCACACACATTATGTGATGGTTTAAAAGAGGAAATCATAGGCTAGAACACGGGACCAGGTCAACCATGAGAAAGTCAAAGCTCTCCAGGGCTTGTTTTAAATGGTGTCCCCATTTTCTTCTAGATAACATAAATTTCAGGCCAGCCTCTGAACAATGGGATATGTCCCCATGCAGTCTCCACCATCCAAAGCAATAAGGATGTATTTTTGTCAAGAAGGCTTTTCTAGTAAGGATATTCCAGTCGGCAGTCTCCCCAGTGAAGCCAGGTGGAGCATGATGATGAGAGACACATGTCTTATGGATGGATGCCAGAAAGGGCAGGTGATGGACTGAAGACTGGGCACCACAATTGATACTGTGACATTCCATAAGCTTCTTCAAAAACACAGACACAAAGCTGAATTAAGTTGCTATAGAAAAGGTGTATTCCTATGCTCCTGAGCTTGTGGACTGGTTTTGTACTAGGTGCTTTGTGGCAGAAATCTTAATTTGAGTCAATTCAAGGTAAATTAGTCAGTTCAGTGGTTGTGTCTGTGTTTATGAGACTTAGGATGTGAATGTAAAACCCTGAGATCAACAGCTACAAATAGACAGAGTCAAGATGAGAACCTCAATCTTCCAACTCCCATGCTGCCTTCTTTTTTGTGTGTATTTTTCTATTCTTAGGTTGAGCTGTGTTTTTTTATTATAGCTCTTTGTGAAATAGTCTGTTTTACAGGGAAGATTATTTCTGTTTTAGCAAAAATAAGACAATAGATAGAAAAGAGCCTTGGGACCAGTGAAGGAAATCCTAAGCCTTGTCATCTTTTTTGCACTTTTAATTCCCAAATTTAAAATTGATTTTTTCTCCTCTTCAACAACTGATACCCACCAATTCTTTAGCATTTAGTATCATAATATTATCCCCCTTTATTTTTTACTCATTTACTACAGACCCTTTGCAATTTCCCCTCTCTAAAAGCCTATTTACTAAGGGATATCAGGTAACAAGAAGATTGATGAGAAGTCGAAAGGCCATATCTGGGTCAGTGAGCAGAGACCAGGAGATACCATTTTCCCTATATAGAAATTTTAAACTCTTTTACATACCCAGTCCAAGTAGAAAAACCTCATGTTTCTCATCGGGACTCAGATGACACTTTATTCATGCATTTATTCAACCATGTATAATATGAGATTTATTTATTGAACACTTACTTTGTGCTAGGCACTGTTTTGAGGTAGGGCATTTAAAAATAAATAAGGCATTAACCCCATCTTTATAGAGTTTATATTTAGTAGCAAAAAAGAAATTAAAATTTTTTATATTGTATTTTAGATATGGTAATGGAAATTGAAAACAGGTCTGCATTTGAATCTGTCGCTATGTCAACTATTTCCATCAACTTCATGATCATGAGCAAAATCAGTTGCATGAGTAGGGAGTTAGCGTTAGTCTGAATGGATGGAAAGGTCTTCAACAAAAAGGTACATTGGAACTGCACTTTGAGTTTTTCAAGCAACTGACAGCTTAATTCATGACTTGCCTTTGTTAGTGATGAACATAAAGCTGGGGACCAAGTGCTACTTTTTCAAGTCTTCATAGGGCTAGTTAAGACCCGGCCTCTTGGTTTTAGAAGCAGTAGATGTGAAATATGGAAGTAATTATTAAAATACCTGCAATGAAATGTCCACTTATCACTGAAATATTTTTACAGTGAAATGCTAGACACCAAATATGTTTGAACTCAGGATCCTTAGTTTCAGTGGCAGAGACTGAGTAAAGCTCCTCAAAAGTTTAATACAGTCTTTCCATATAGGAACAATTAATCCTATTTGGTTGCTATCAAATGGGGGATCATATTTTTTCAGAGCAGGAAGAAACAAGAAGAGATAATCAGGTAGAATAAGCAAGTAAACTATTATCATCATGTCAGAAGGTACCATATTCTGAACACTATGAGTCAAGTGCATACATAAACCCCTGTCTGTTGTCATCACCTACAAGTTTATCCCTGCAGCTTCACAGCTTTCACACACCTGAAGAGCAATGATGTTACCTGTTCAGTCTTTCATAATCTAGCAAGGCTAATGCCTGGTATTTTGCCAGTGTTTGCACAGAATCAATGTTACTCCTACTCTGTGGCACACCTATAGTATAGTAATGGAGAGTCTTGACAACTGATCACGGAACATCTTTTTAATCTTTTTATAACAGACTCACAGATAGGACTAAAAATAAATGAGCTTTCGAAGAATCATCCAAAATTCTAGGTCCCAGGCACAAACTAGAGTTTAAATCAACTGCAATCTAGTTGCCACCAATCTTAGCTGAGAAAAATGCTATTCATGAAAGAAGTGTAAGAAACATGTTTTCCATCTAACCCTCTAGGATCCTTATATAAGATATCAAAAGTAGCATTTATGATTGTGCCCATAAATGTATTTGACAACTCAGCTCCATGTTTCCCCTTCTAAGCTCCCCCTATAGTGAAGGGTTTGCAAGACTGGAAACTACATTTCTCAGAAACCTTGCTAGCAGAGGATTAACGTAGATTCCACCAGAGCACTAGCATGCAAAGTTGGAAGAAGAAAGAAAAGCCAAAGCTGTATTATTTCATCTCAGGCAGTGGCAGAGATTCATGGGCTTTAAGATACATGAAACATAATGGTAGCTTTCAGGCATTTTCTGGGAACCATTCACCTTGGTAGTGGAGACACTAGTGGAAATTTTCTATGGTTCTTGCATCTCCCTTAATCTTTGAAAGGTAGAAGCAAACATAGGAGTTAAAGCATTTGTCGTTTCTTCTTCTGGGGATGTTTTTCCTTGGATGCCTACATAGTTCACAGGCTTACTTCTTTAGGCTTCTGCTTGAATGTCACTTATCGGTGAGGTCTTCTCTGACCACTTGTAAAAGTGCACCCCCATGTTACTCTGCATCCACACACCCCTCTTTATTCTTTTTCACAGCACACATTCAATTTTTATTTTTTATTATGCATTTATTTATATATTGATCTTCAGTTGGAATGTCAGATCCAGGACAGCAGAGACTTTGTTTTGTTCACTGCTGTATCCTCAGCACCTGAGAAGTGACTAGTACATTAAAGGTGTTCCATAAATATTTTTTAAATAGATGAATAAATGTTGAATACATGAATATACAACTAAGCAAATAATAACCACAACAATAACAGTTATCTTTAGGCTTCTATAAAAAAATACAAAAGACTAGGTAGCTTATAAACAACATAAATTTATTGGTCACAGTTATGGAAGCTGGAAAGTCCAAGATCAGGGTGTCAGTGTGGTCTCTTTCTGGTGAAGGCCTTCTTTCTGGTTCATAGGCAGAACCTTCTTGCTGTGTCCCCGTGTGGCAGAAGGGACAAGGAGTCTCTCTGAAGCCTCTTTTATAAGGCACTAATCTCATTCATGAGGATTCTGCCCTCATGACTTAAGTCTTTCCTAAAAGCACTACCTACCAATGCCAGCACATTAGAATTTCAACATATGAATTAGGTGGTGCCAGGGTGGGGGGGCGGGGACAGATATTCCAATCATAGCATTCTCTTCTGAGCCCTACAAGAGTCATGGCAATGTATAACAAGTAGTTATACATTGATCAGTCCTATAGGCCAGCACTATACTAAGTGTTGAATATATAGTCACATCAAATCCTCCTCTCAGTATAGGAGGCAACATGCATTATCCCCAGCATTCCATTGTCCTTGAGGCAGTACTTGAGTCTGTGGTTCAGGGATAGGAGTGACAGTATCAAAGGGAAGTCTAAAATATTTGTTGGATGACTGGAAAAAAGACTTCTTTCTTCTGGATGAGAAGCAGGACACATGTAGGAAAGGGTTCTACAGCAGTCATTCTACTACCAAAAGCAGAATCAACTTAAAGATAAAGCCAATAGGATGAAAGGCAAAGGAGAGAGTGGGAAAGACCTTGAGCCCATAGTGACATCACTGAACCCCAAACCTTACCTGAAGCTCATCCTACCTCTTTCAGTTACACAAACCATAAATTCCCTTGATTATTTATTTTAGATTGAGGGTTCTTGTTGTTGTTCCTTGCACTTAAAAGCATCTTAACTAATCCAGGTAGATACTATTTAGTAGCTGTGTGATCTTAAAGCAAGTAATGGATCTGTTACTGCTTCTGTTCTCTTATCTGCAGAGTGAGAATAATACTCAAATTCAGCTCTGGATTCATTGTGGAAATAAAAAGATAATGCAGATAAAATTCCCAAGTACACAGTAAGAAATACACACACACACACACACACACACACACACACACACACACACACACTTATATGCTAATATTACTTTAAGAAGCTTACAATAAAAGGAGGAATAGAGGACTATAATCACTTTAGGTTAGAAGTGAGGTACCTGACCATATTTACTCTGATGGCAACTTTTAGATGCCTGTTACAACACATACGTATTTTGTTATTTTCTTTATATGCCAACTTCCTGAACCATACTGTGAGCTTCTAGAATCTAGAAGGCAAGACAATGTCTTAGTATTCTTTGCATCCAACACAGTGTCCAGATTTATGTTAAACACCTAGCAGGTATTTCATTGAAATTTGTTAAACTAAAGAACCAAAATATAAGAAAGGACCCGTAGAGACATAGGGAGGCAAGTGTTAGAAAAGTATACCTGATGGAACAGATTTCAAGAGGCCAGGTGGGGAAGGGACCAGAGCACAGGTGGAGGGATTAGGCTTGGGTAGGGGGAAGGTTAATAATAAGAAGGATCCAATTTCTGCTCCTAAATGACTGTCATCACATTTTTTTTTTAAAGGCTATGCTCATGGCCAGGCACTAAATATTTCCCAGTGATTATTACCAAGGAAAGGCCTGGAAAAAACATTTGTAAAAGAAAGAAATTTCACAATGAAATTTCCTCCAAGAGGTCTGGGTCCAGTATCTGTATTTCTATTATAGATTGGTCTGAATATGAATTTTAAAGAGGAAATTATGATTTTCTCACACAACATTAATATTTACTACATAATGTTGTGAGAACGGAACAGCTCCAACAGAGAAGAAAAATGAGTTGCTAAAGGTCCCCAGTTACATAAATGATAATTGTAGTGAATATCTTGATACTATCTAGTAGTATTTTTAGAGATATTTTATTTTTTCTTCATCAAAAGCTATGTAGTGGGGTAACAAAGCATGTATTATTACTTCCCTTTAACCATAGATTAGTCATGGACTAAATCACTTGGAGTGGGCCAAATTCAACGATACTATTGTTTATGCATTAAGAAGCAGCAATCATGTTCCAGGCACAGGGCTAGCCCTGGGGACACAGAGATTAATGAGTCATAAGTCCTATCTTCAAAGAAATTGCATTTTTTTTTATTGCCCCAAACTCAACCAATTGAAACACGTCTGTAGTTGAGTTTAACAAAAAAGAAGGCAAATAAGAAGATGAGGTCATATTGAGAATTCTGCAGATTTTACAGCAGCAGGCATCTCCTGGGGCCTAGTGAACCCAGTCTTCCACACAGCAGGTGACACTTTCCATTTCTGTAATGGCCCAGTGCTCCCATATAATTCCCTCAGGCTGCACTGGTGGGCAATGCCCCTGCCCCCCGCCCCTTGGAGATTTGAAATGTGTGTATAAACAAGAAGCACAACAGAAAACACCTGTTGACCTCTTTTGGGAGTTAGGAGTATGAAATGGCCCAGGAGTTATCTCAGTACCTTTGTTTCTGTGCACTAGAGAACCTGTTTCTGATTTAGACCTTGGGCAGGAAGTGACTTGTGTTGCCAGAGGAAATTTACAGGTTCTTTTCCAGCTTCTCCCACACTGCTCTCTTAATCCTCTCTACCCCCTCAATTGCCAAGTCTCTTGCAGATGAGAAAACTCGCATTGGAGAAACAAAGCTGCAGCATAATGCATGGCCAGAATTTTGCAGAGAAGGATGAGAGGAAGCAAAACATTCTAGGTTGTACATCAGCAGATAAAGATCTAGAAATCAAAGATATACCTAAGTACACACTTTGGGGCTAATGCATCAGTAAAGCTCAAGACTCAGTGGAAAGATCCCAGAAGTAACAGCAAATATCCCAGCAACAGCGTTGCTCATGTGACCAGAGTGCTGAGTTCCTGGAGGAAGACAAAGACTATAAGGTGTTGGTTATCACTAATTTCTTAAAAATTATAGATTGTATTTATTCATTGTTGACTATGTGCCAAGTGCTCTGTTAGACCTCTACATACTTGACTTTAGGTTGATCCAAAACAACCCTTTGAGATCACTACTGTTATCTTAATTGTATCGATAAAGATAGAGACTCAGAGAAGTCAAGTAACCGCCCAAGATTTCATCATCCAAAACTCAAACACATGTCTGTCTAACTGACTTTTCTTGTAACTACTATGTTCCACTTCTTCCTTAGCACAGAATAACAGCAAACTGACAGAAGAACCCATCATCAATCCTTTATGATCTGTTGTGAGTCTTTATAGTATACTACATGTAGGTTCAAGTCATGCAATATGCTTTTTGTTCCATAGAGTACATTCAGTCAAGTCACTTACAAAAAAACCCCTGTTCATTCTTTCATAAAATACAATTGCAAAATGATATCTGAGACAATCCTGGAGATATAAGACAAATATAAAAATTTCAGCAAGTAACTGGAAACTATAAAAATCGAGACATTGCTTATTTGTAAGAAAATCAACGAGAAAGCTACAACTAAAAAATGCAATAACAAAAATTAAGAACTGAAAGTTTTGATTTAGTGGAATCAAAGGATAAAAAAAATAAGAGAAAAATGCTTAAATATAATAGGTTTAGCATGCTTTTAATTGGGGTCCGAGAAGGAGAGAAGAGAAAGAAAAGGTGAAGGTTATCAATTATTTCATTGATGCTGGGATGCATGTATTTTTTTACATTTTATCTTTTCTAAAATCAAGATGTGTCTTACAATTGATGGCATATTATTTTTGCTGAGCTGGGCAGCAGTTATCCGTTATGATTGCCTGTGCATGTGAATATCAAAAGTTCAAGCATCAAAACTTTCAGAATGGGAGTTAGAATCAACCAGAAATGCTAGGGTCTTGGCAGACAATACCAGAGACAATAGTAGAGCATTCTTTTCACCTGCTGGGAAACAAATGGTTATGAGAAGGGGGTGAAGGATTTCAATCAGCCATATTTAACAATATTTTCCAAAGAGAAGTCATTAATAGGTTAGTTCTACATAATTTCAAAGCCAGATTCTATAAATGGAGTGAGCCGTCTTGCAAAGAGATTAATTTCCTTTCCATTAAAAGTTTCAGGAAGGGGCAGGAATGCCATAGAAGGAATTCCAGCACTGCATGAAAGAATAGATGAGAAACTCTTAGTATTCCTTATTACCCTAAGTTTGTAATCTCAGTTTTTAACAATGAATGTCAAAATCAAAAAAATTTTAAACTAAAAACTTTTAAAAACTGTTAAATTCCAAATTTAAATAACCAGAGCACCACAATTCCTCAATTCTGATTGAGATTATACTGGACAGTAAGAGATAAGAGTAGGTTTATCTAATTTCTATTCTTAAAAATAAAATGTTTTATTTAGATATCAAATATTATCTTGTCTTCTATGAGTCTATAGACATAGGAAAATGGAGCTATATAATATAAAACTTAGACTTTTAAATATATTAAAGGACTAAACTTAAACAGGATTTATAAAATTTGTCTAATGTGTAGCGTAAGTTTCAATGCAGCAAAGGAAATTTTTACTTTTAGCTAAAAGTATACTTTTAGCTAATCATAACTCTAGGTGATTATTTAATAATTTTAATTATAGGAAAGCCTACTATGTTATAATGTGACTTTAAAAATTTAAACAGAAGTTATTATTAAAAAATTAAATGTTTAGGGCTAAAATGAGAGCCTTTCCAAGAATGGCATAGCCTCATATCCCTCTGTCCACACAGAGGGAAAAAATGTGACTCACTCACTACCTGAGAAATATAGAACATATGACCCAGGCCAGTCTGGAGAAGTCAGAACATATTTTAAAAAATAATTGTAAGAAATAGATCATTTTTTCTGTTTCTGTTGTTGTTGTTGCTGATTAAAAAAATTCACTTAAAAAAATTCAATTAAAAAAATTGGACAGCATTGAAATTGTGTTTAAATTAAGTAGTTTGCTTCCCTCTGGGAAATGCCAAACATGAACCGTAATAGGAACTCCCACTGAATTTCTTAAGCACAGGAAAACATAGGGCCAGGTACTGTGTTAAGTGTTGGGGAATGAGAGTGAACAAAAGCAACATGATCTTGGAATTCATAGCGTTTATAGTCTTTTTTGCCATGAATATTACATGACCCAAATGCAATGGAATATGAAATATTGATTTATTCTTCTTAAATGAAATAATTTATTTCCTCTTTTTCACACTCTAAATAGAAACAGCTCACCCTCCCACCCCCAAAAATGCAAGCTTATTTACAAATAAGCCAATGTGTTCCACCCAACATTTATGGCTATACAAACCTATTAGACTATTGGCTCTGATTTTAGTTAAGTAAAATAAACATAAATGAAAGTTCTGAACCTTATGTATATGAAGTAGTTTTATAAGGCAAAATTTAAGGTTTCAGTGTATGATGCCTCATTAATAATTATAATGGGCATATTTGTGCTGATTTTTGTTTTCATTTAAAGTACAGATAGTTTCATGTTTGCATCAATAATTTTTTCATTTACTTTGACCTTTCAACCAGTTATGAATGCTTCTTAATGTATACTTGTGGATATGCTGATTGGCCCTTTCACAAATAGATAAGTTTGAATACAAAAGGTTCATTTTGCTACATGTGTGTTAATGCTACAACTGACTTCCTCGATGTAAAGGTCTAAAGAATTGATTATTTAGGAACAGGTTTTCACCCTTCCCCTAATCCTAGCATTTTTCTTTCTCATGACACTTCTAATCGAAAAGTATTCTAAATCCAAGCCACTTGTGTTACTGAGTCATGCTAAGTTGTGCAATATTATGTTACATTCCATCTGGCATTGATAATATGATAGAAAGTAGAATCTTGAATTTTAATTTAAATGTTTCAGATATAGATACATTTCAAGGTATCATAAAACTACCTATAATTCAGGATTTGCATTGCAAATTGTTCTATAGGTAGTCTTTGTGATGGTCACTAAAAGGTAAACATTTGTAACATTTATTTTATCAAGTATGCTTTTCCTATCCAAATGTTAAAAATTATTGGCATCCATTTGAAGAACTTGTTAAGTATCTAAAATTTTGTACCAGTAAGTATCTGGAATATGCCTTGAAGCAACTTCTGTTTACAGACAAAGTCTGTAAGATATCCAAATACCACTGTGATGTGTTTACAGTTTATAAAAAAATTAAATATCAAGTCCTTTCGGGTGTGTATTTCTAAATGAGCATTAAATGAATTGGGGAAAAAACTAAAAAAATGTAATATCTGGTGTATGCCAAATGAATGATTGCATTGATCTTCCCATTGTAGCTTATTTCTGGTTGATGAAGGACTTTCTCTAATGGTCATTAAGGTCATTGCTGGAAATTAGTTTACTTTTGTAAATGGATTTCACCTGGAAATGTAATTTCTATGTAATCAACTTTATCATCCTGGGCTTATGAGCAATGATGCTAAACTACTGACAGATGGAGAATTTTGAAATGAGTTCCAACTAATTCTGACAGCCATCACTTCCCACTACCCTTAGTTAAAAATTAACTTCCAATAGTGCGAAAGGAAGATGATGAAACCTACCCAATACCTACAAAAGATGTTTAATATCACGAATTGTTATCCATCATTTCTTTTTTGGGAGGGAGAATGAGTCGACCTAGGGAGTTATACTAAATAAAACCAGAAGTTTATCATAATATACCTCTTACAAAATTAAACTTACAATCATGAGGGAGCAATCTCCATGGGAAAATCATTGTTATAGGAATCGTAAGAACTGTGTTGGTCAAAAAGAAGCACTAAAATTTACGTGCACAGAGCTTATCTAAGTTCAATTAGTTCTCAAGGCTTGTCTTTTAAATCTTTCCGTGAAATGAATAGCAACAATACATTCCTTCAAGAGTCAAGATCATCAAGATATTTAAAGTATTTAAGAGAGTACTTTTGGCTGGCTGCATACCACAAAGTGCTAATTAGGTCTGATTAGGGGTTTAAAACAGAAAAGATAAGTAAGAGAGAAATCTCTCTTATTATTGGCTTTGAAAGCAAGATTATGGATTTTGGACCTTAGTAATGTAAGTACTCAATTCCTTGAATGATTTATACTCTAGTGAGAAAGTCTCAGGGTGGCTTTATCAAATCATCAACCAAATAAATGACTTTGACAGAAGTATTAGCCAGGTGTTAAACACTGATTTTGGAAAAATCCACTTGAAACATGACCAAGATACATTGACCTGTGTTATTATAATTCCTGATAGATGTTCTACCTTTTCTCATTATTCATATATATTTTTTTGATACCTTTTATCTCTTTTGGCTTTGCTGCTCATGTGCCAGTCAGTGATGACCAGAGAAATGCAAGCTCTCTTGATACAAATTTTGGATTTTTTACAAGCATATTAGGAAAAGATGGAGAATGTTTTTTTTTTTTGGGGGGGGGGGAGGAAATTGGTAAATTTTTAAAGATAAATAGATGAAGAACAGTAATGTAAAAAAATGTAACTTTCAGTAACAAAAATGTAAAAAAAGTGGCAGAAACAATCATTATTACAAAGGTGAGTAAGTATGTTTGAACTGGGGATGAAAATTTGAGGATCAGCACATGGAAGGTGAAGTCAAATGGAATTGAATAAGGTAATTATGAGTCACCTGTGCATGGGAAGGCATTTAATTCGGAAACCCAGAGGACTATGTTTGAAGTTTTGTATATAATGTGGGAGAGGAGAAAATTTCCTGTTTCTCCTTAGTTTTTCTTATTGGTTGAATAATTAAAATGACAAGGTCTGGAGGACAATTCGGGCACTTAAGGCCTATACGGCCATCTTGAGCTAAGGAGAAAGGAGGGTAGTGGTTTGGGACTTCAAAGAGGAGGAAGGTAATTCATATGGAGATAGAAAAGAAAATGTTTAGTGAACAAACATTTGCTGGGCATTTTTAACAATGAGATACAGAGAAGACTTTGATCAAAAACTTGCTAGGTTCCTTCCTGTCTATATCATACTTAGTTCGTACTAAACTAGTTATCTATGGTGATAGCTCCCTTCCAGGAGCAAGTCCTCTACCAGCATTTTTAGTCAGTTAGGGGGAAAGTCAAAGGTTCTTCCTGAGTCTTTTGTTTCTTAAAAATAACCGGCTTAAAATAATCAGTATCCCAAAAAGGCATATTTTGGGGTGGCAAACTCTGTTCTCCTTCCACATATATGGAGAAGGAGAGAAAGGAGATAAAGTGAATATAAGCAAGTTAGAGTTTAAGTGATCACACTGATATAACAAAAAAATTTAATTATGGAAAGAACTAAAATATAGCAGTTATCTTTGAGAAGTCATATAGTACACATAGGCCTTATGTGTTGTGAAGTTCGGAAATAAAGGAATCCTTTATATCCCTTCTCTGGGTTCAAAACCAGTTGAACAGACATGAGATCTGGATGGGAGTACTAACAGTATAGAGCTTTCTATGACTTCTCCCCAAGTTTAGATTTTAGAATTCTTATCTGGCCAGCCTTATGAAAGAATATGGCCTACCCAAAGCCCTTTTAAAATGCAAATGATCAAGAATGAAAATGTTGAGAGGACAGTAATACTCTTGGCTCGTGTCCTGACACTGGTCATTCACTGCATGGAAGTAAAAACTGTGAGAACATGATTGTAAGAAGGCAAGCAAAACTTCAAGAGAACGTAGCAAGAGGCCAAGGATATACATGAAGTCGAGCAGTAACATTCTACATTTTAATCCAACCCAGTAGAGCAACGTGGAACAATGGATGTTGGGATTTCACTATCCTAGATTAGAAATCACTACTCTTTGGGGGAGAAAAAATTGTGGAGAAAGAAGCTCCTCTTTCCTTGCAAGGAGGAAATGGATAAAGTTTCTATTTTGCGGGCAGATGAAGGACTATGTAAAGATGAAAATTTTTCTTCCTACCTTCTGACATTTTCTTGCCTGTATTTTTCCTGGTTTTGATATTGTACTATAGTTATGTGAGAACAATTGGGGAAAACTGGCTGATGGGTACACAGGACCTCTTTGTCCTATTTTTAAGACTTCGTGTGAATTTATATATATTTTAAAAAAATAGCTTAAATAAAAAAGAGAATACAATTGCATTAGTTTAAGGATTTCAGTAGTCCAGGGCTTGAATCTAGCTAGTTTCAGGCATATATGGATTAATAAGGTAAAGTGATGTCATCAGGAGCTTTCTCTCTTTTTCCTTTTCTTGGTTCTGCTTGTCTTTCTGTGCTGACTTCATTCTGCAGACAACATTCTTCATGAAGGTGGGGAAGATGTCATAGATTCAGGCTTACAACATCCTAACACCTTGTAATCTAGAAAAGAAACAAATTCTCCTCCACTCTTAGAGAAGACTGAATATGGAATCAGATGTCCTCTTGGAAGCGATCATTATTGCCCAGAAGATGAAATAGACTAAGTGGTCATGATGGGCTGGGAGAGTGCGTGTGCATGTGTGTGTGCATGTACATGTATGTGTTTAAAGGGATAGCTTCATTAGGACCTCACTGAGGGAGAATGTTTTCCCAAAGGAGAAATGAGATAGTTTTATCAAACTCAGTTTAGGTGGGCCAGGTAAAACAAGTATCTCCTGTATTACTAAAATATCACAATGACAACTCTGTGGATATGTATAAATACTTGATAATCTAAGTTGTAAACCATTTGAATATTTATTTTACATAATTTTTGGAAAAGGCATGACAGACTGAAAATAATTAGTTATTAACTCAAGACCTATAAGAAACATAAGAAACATAGTTCCAAGATGTATGGCAAAATGAATCTCAACAACATTGCAACACAAATTTAGTTGGTAAAAAAAAATTTAGAAATTCACCGGGGGTCTCTAAGTCATCCAGAAATTTTATAGCTAAAATGATGAAATAGCTGAAATAGTTTAAATTGAAATTTTGAGGAAAATTAGAGGCCCTGTAACATTGACACTAATATTTCAAAAGACCCAGTTACACTCAAACCTAGAAAATACCTTTTTTTTTTATGGGCAAAAAGCCCCACCGTGACGCTCTATTAAGCTCAGCTGTACCTGAGGACTTATTTTCTCAGTTGGGAACATTTTCGGTAGTGCTCTGTACAACAGGACAATAAAAGAGTTGTTGGTTGTCAGGGATGTACTTTGAGCGAGGACATTCTCTTCAAACTGTAGCACAGAGCTAACTGGGGACTAATAAAATTGTTCAGTGGTCTTGAAATTGAATGGGGAAGTAGAATGAACAGGTATGCTTATCTGGAGAAGGCAAAGAAAGCAGAGAGAGAACGTAAAATAAAAGGAGTCAAGTGGTGATCTTTCAGATTTAGTTTGAATAGATTAGTATTTTTATTTGATATAAAGAATTTAGGGAGTGATATACTTGGAATGGAAGAACATTTTCAAGTTGAATTTTAAACTAAAAATTGGGTGGGAGTTAAAAGCCTACATTAGTAATTGTCATGGGGAAGAACAGGAGGGAAAAATAATTTAAAAAAGATGATTCTGAAATAGCCACGTGAAGGATGAATGGGAGAGCAATGTGTGAAGAAACTGGTGGCATTAGAAAGGATTAACATTTCATATTTGAGAAGTAGCTTGCAGAGGGTAAGGATATTCTGCAGGGATAAGAAATAAGGCTGAGGACAGTATTTTTGTCCCAAGTCCTGGTCACAGAACTGTTTTCTTTGTCATGTCACTAATTTTCATAATTATATTTCACCTTCCATCTGTTTGTAAATATGAGAATGAACTAATTTTTTTTTTAAATTATGACTCTGGCTTATTTAGTCTTATATATGCTTCAAGTACACATACACTCATATGTGACAGAAATATCTCAGAACTAACCTTTTCTGACAGCTCTTAACTTGATGGACTAATCCCTATAGTGGCTGTTATGCAGAACTTGCCATTTGCAAGGCTTGAGTGGTTTGTTAAATGTTGTTCACTCCAAGAAGTATGGACTATCTGTCAGTTACTGCCTTGTGGGGAAATTACAGGAGAGGAAGAACTTAGTACGCTTCATATATATTTAAAAAACAACTGTCTTGTGCTAAATCCTGAAACACAAGATTATATTTGTCTTAGTGTCCAAATTGTGATTTCAGTCTTAACACAAAAGGATTCATATATAAACCAGTGATTTCATAACATCTTACCTTGAGCAGTTGTCAATAAGCAAGTTGTGAATATGCAACAAGCAATGTGATATTTTGATTGTAAAAAATACAAAATAGTTCTTGAAAAGTTAATAGAATTTGTGAAAATCTTCAGTGATACTAAAGACTTCAATAGTAATACTTTACTAATATTTAAAATTTATTTTGATATAAACAATATGACCTAAATATAATTTACTTATAATTGTAAAATGCATTGAATAATTCCACCAAATCCAGAGTATAATCAATTTTCTGACCTTCATCCACAATTACAAATCATAGGTGATCAGGGAAGAGGAATTTGTTTTCTATAGTAGATGTTTTTTGTATAGTTATCCATATGCACAATATTGGCTCCACTGTAGATGGAGGCAGTGTATTATCTAGGGATAATGGCATCTCTTTATACTAACCTTAGTTCAAAATCCCAACTCTGCCACTGTCTACATGTGGGATCTTTGGCATATTACTTAACCTTTCTAAGTCTTCCTAAGTCAACAAATAATATATGTTGTCTATAAACCATCATCTGAAATACTCTTGGCTGGGAGTTCAAAAAATTTATTTATTTATTTATAGTTTTAGAAAGGCAATATAGCACATATACTGTTCTTATATAACACCTGCAGTTGGGTCAGGGGTAACACCTCATCATCAGACATTAACACCTCTGCAGTAAAACCCTTGAATGTTCACATCAAGTGAGATAAAGACTATCAATAGTCTCACATTAGCAGATGTCAGGTTTCACTGCCAAAAATTACAAAAACAAGACTTCTGATTTTCGAAATCCGTGAAGTTTTAGAATTGTGAATGAGGGGCTGTGGTTCTGTAACATCTACTTTGAAGGCTGTGGGGGATGAATAAAAAATGTATTGAAAGCACTTATCACATAAAGGTCCCCAAAAGTAGGACTAATATTAAGAGCTATTTAATAATGGTCCCTTCACAAATGATGGGACACCTTATAAGGCTTGTGACTGAAAGTCTCTCTCAAAGCAAAGTTAAAATTTCCTATCTGATTCTATAACTTACATCTCCATCAACATCAAAGCTCGAATTAAGCAGTTATCTTAGATATTTCCATTATTTAAATTGGAAAAAGTCAAGGGATCACTTAAAATGAAAAACATTTAATATGAAAACTAATTCCACTTCAGATTATTAAGCATAAATTCAATATATATGCAACCACATCACTTAAAAGACAAAAAAATTTTTGAGAAATGTGTCTTTAGGTGATGACATTCTGCAAACATCACAAAAAGCACTTGCACAAACCTACACGGCATCGTCTACTACACCCCTAGACTATATGGAACAGCCTATTGCTCCTAGGCTACAAACTTGGACATCATGTTATTGCAGAGTACTGCATGCAATTTTAAAACAATGGTATTTGGGCATCTAAACATAGAAAAGATACAGTAAAAATATCGTGTAAAAGATAAAATATAAAAAAAGGTAAACTTGTATAAAGTACTTACAGAGTAGAGGTTATAGGACTGGGAGTTTGTCTGGGTCAGTGAGTAGTGAGTGAATGTGGAGCCCTAGGATATTACTATGCACTGCTGTTGACTTTATTATAAACACTGTATACTTAGGCTACACTAAATTTATAAAAAAATATTTTTTTCTTCAATAATAAATTAACAGCTTATCGTTACATTTTTACTTTATAAACATCTCAATTTTTTAAACTTTTTGTCTCTTATCATAGCACTTAGTTTAAAACATGAACACACTGTATATTGAGGATTTCTTTATATCTTTATTCTATGTTTTTGATTTTTAAAATTTTAAATATTTTTTATTTTGTAAACTTTGTTGTTAAAAACTAAGATACAAAAACAGTGTCAAGATCATTAATATCACTATTTTCCATCTCTACCTCTGGCCCCACTGGAAGGTGTTCAGGGGCAATAGCACGCATGGAGCTGTCACCTCCTATGATAACAATGCCTTCTTCTGGACCACCTTCTGAAGGACCTGCCTGAGGCTCTTCCTGAGATGCCACTCTTCAGAAATATGTCCATGGTGGTTTGCTGCGATTTTCTTTTTTCATCATAGATTTGCTCGTAAGCAGGAATGCTCCATGAACATTTGTCTCTATTAATGATGCTACGTTACTAGGCAATAGAAATATATTTCAGTTCCATTATCATCTTATAGGACCACCTTCATTATGTGGTCTATCATTGACCTAAATGTCATTATGCAGTGCATGACTATAGTCAGTTCTGCTATAACAGTTTTGAAAATGTCAATTTGCTCTAACACTATTGATATATTAGGGAACAATTAAAGCATAATGTAAATTTTGTGTTCATTTTTGTGAGATTTCATCAGATAAAATACTAGGTGAACACAGAAAACTGCGCTCAGCTGAACTGAATTGCACAGGAGCACACAAAATGCACACACCTCACAAGAACAATGAGCCACAGACATCCACATCTGGTGTTATAATTTCAGTCCAATTTCAGATAACCCTCCTTCCTTACTTCATATTAATTCATAGGATGCAATCCTTAGACACCCACTTCCACAAGCAAACTTACTTCTTTTTCAAGGCAAAGTGTTACAGTTACCATAGTATTTATGTATTTCTTAAACATTTAATGTGCAAAACTAGGCTGTTGATTTAAGATTCCCGTCTTTATAATGTCAATGAAAAAGTTTTTGAGTGTTGTGTCTCTATTTTTTCTCATAAGCCTTGTGGTTTTATTGCACAATTCTGCATAGCATAGTGATTTTTAGGAACACATTATGGCAGAGCTGTTGTTCATCATACCTGTGATTATACCTACCTTTTGGCATGTAAGCAAAGCTAATACCATATCTGAACACCTAAGAACAAGTTCTCTAGCTAATTTTAAAAAGTAGGAAAGCATAATATAAACTTACTTTTTAAAATGTTATTCTACAAAAAACAATATTTGTTTCAATTAGGTCCTAATTTAATGAAAACAAATGAGATAGATTGGTGAAGTTAGTATTAATGTGTTGGAAAGGTAAATAAATCCCTATCATTATAACTATTCTCTAATTCTGTTAGTTTTGTAGGCATTATTAATCTAGAACATTGTTGTTCAAAGTATGATCTTAGGGATATTACTAGAAATATTTTAATAAAAGAACTTTTTTTTTGTATTAAATAAGAAAACGGCCATTTTTTAGAGATGTACAAGCAAGTATGTAGTGATGGGATGAAATGATATCTGGGATGTGTAGTAAAGGGGGAAAAAAAACAGAAAAAAGGATACTCCAGCAAATGTGGAAAAATTTGGTAACTGAGTTTAGTGTTATGATTATATGAGGGATTCGTTGTACTATCCTCACTTAAACATTTTTTTTTTTTAAGTTTGATGTTTCAAAAGAATTTAGGGATTAATGCGTTATACAAATAAGATTCTGAATTGCAATACTTCAGGAGCTTATACTGTCCATGTGCATGATCAATATCCCAGTAGGCTGCCATTTTCCAGTCTTTGAAAGGGAACCCTTTTCCTGGCAAGGTATCCCTGATGAACCACGTCCTGTGGAACATACTCTAAACACATGATGGAAATAACAATGGCTACTCCAAAGTATTCTCAGAAACACTGTACTGAATGTCATCTAGGTTTCTCTCTGATCTTTGATTTGCCACCTAAAAATTATGTTTCCAGTTGTTACAATCGAGTGATTGATCTCTTAAGCAATCAATTTGTGATAGCAGTTTTTATGAAATTCAGACTTAAGCTTTTATAAAGATGCCCATGTTGCTTTCAAATGTGAATAGGGCAAGGAAAATATATAAATAGTATAATTCAGGTTTTGTAAAAAACCTGATATATAGGTTTGTATATGAATAAAATAAATGACTGTGGTTACAACTGGTTTTGATACTGGTGGCTGTTGAGGAGGAAGCACATCTTTTGGAACAAGATATTATTTTTTAATACAAATAAAATTGTTTTAGTTCAATCAATTCATGGTGTTTGACAGTGGTTACTCTTAAAAAAAATGGGACATAAGGGAGGCTTTTAGGATACTAATGACTTTCTATTCATTAATCTCAGTGCTGGTTACATGCCTGTGTTCACTCTGTAAAAAATTATTGAGCTATATACTTATGATTGGTCTTTTCACATAAATGAAATTCATTTAAAAATTGTTTGACAGTGATTTAATGAATAACATTCTTGTTCTAGTTTAAACAAATATATTCTCTTTATTCATTTATTAATAGCTTTCTTTTCTCACATTCATTATGATTTATTCCTCTTAATTTCTACTTGACATGAATGCATTGTAAAGAAATTATTAATTTTTAAAGAAGGCAAAATCCCTAGCTGATAAAAATGGCATGTAAGAAAATCACTCACATCTTAAGGTATGAAGTGGACCTTGAGGTATGGTTACTTAATTCTGCTAGCCATTCATCATTACCTTGTAAAAAGATTTCTTCTGAAACACATAATTACCTGAACTGGATGAAAAGAAATAGAGAGAGGCGAAAGTGATTGTTAAATAGGCAACACAACCAAAAACCTAATGACAAAGAGACCAAAAAAGAAATGTGTATGGTGGCTCTCCTAGTGACAGATTTTATATGCACTTCTATGAATATGGATCACCAGTGTCAGGGTTGGAAGGAACTTCAAATCATTATTCCATCTCATACTCTCCCTAACTATATTTTAAGTTGAAAACTTGACTTACTAAAGGCCTTAAATATTAAACTGGTTGTTAAATGGTTGTTTGCTTTGGTGGATGGTTCCTCAGCTACATAAATTTAAAAGTGTATTCAACCAAATAATTGTTGTATTCAGAATTAAACAGCCCAAGAGAAGCAGGTGAACAAAGTTATATGATTAAGTCATAGCTCCATAGCAGTTGTGCTTCCCATAGCAGAAGAAGGGATTAAACCACTTTCTCATTATCATTAAGAAACTTATGAGTTATTTTCAGACTGGGTTCTAGTGCCACATATCTTGATCTAATCTGTAATACAAACCTAGAAAACTCACATTTTTATAAAATAGTTCAAAGTATGTGAGGGGTAGTAATGAGATAGAACAGCAAATATTATAAAACCTACAGCTTTAATATACTGAGTAGCACAGAACAAAATTAGTATTTTATTCATGAAGACTATTTAAATAATATTTACAACTTTATGGGCACACTCATACATTTGCACATCAAAATATTTTTGCAAAGAAAAGTCACATATATGATTAAAAAAATGTTAAGACCAAATACAGCCTGGGACATAATTTTATCACGGTGAAATTCTCTTAATTTTCAAAAAGCAGTAAGGATAATTTGACTCACTATGTCAATGTCTAATCGACTTGTTGCAGAATAATAAAACTGAGTTGCCACAATGCTGACTTAGGGATTTTAAAAGGTAGCAAATATTTGCAAACTTAAAACACGACTTTTTCTGTTAAAATTTTGTTTTCTTAGAATACAAAAGAACAAAAGTGAAAGAAATTTCATTTTCTGTCTGCTGAAGCTATTTTGACAAATAGCTTCAAAGATTTTAAATAAGTTTCTTTCAAAGATTTTAAATAAGTTTCTGAGAGGGCACTGGCAACAAATCCTTTTAAAAGCAGAGCTGTCCATTTAATTTCTCTTGATTTTGAAGTGACTTATCTTAGATTTCCTTTTGAAATACTTCTTCCAAAATTTCTGACCATGTTTGGTTTTACTTTATAGATGTCTCTTTTATATTCTAGAGAAGAAATTAAGAAAAAAATATAAATATGGTAAAAGCATCATTCAAAAAATTTTTCACCATTCATTTCTGAGAAATTTATTTCTCTATATTGTAAACTGAAGTTTTAGTGCATGTGTGCCTACATGTACATGCACACACACACACACACACACACACACACACACCTGAGATTAACTTTTCTGTGTTTTTTTTTAAATGAATGAAAGATTATTCCTACAAACACTGTTCTCTTTCTTTTTTGCATCATTAATTTTTTCTCATTCTCTGGATTATTTGTCTAAGGCTTTTAAACATCCATATTTTTCTAATTTATAAGTATCATTTGAATCTATTACTTCCTAAAGTGCTAATCCTATCTCATAGCCCTTTTTTCTTTTATTGCCACCCCTCAAATGTGTTCCATCTATCTATGACCATTCTTCTGGATCTTCATCAGCTTTCAAAGTGATTTCTCCACTCAATGAAATGTTGACACAACAGTGTGCGGTTGGCGTTTTTAGGGATCAGTCCAATCTCTGATCCATTTTCTTGGTCACATTAGATTTTACTTTTAGTGACACATATTCTCTTGACCCAATTTCTTATTCTTCTAACGGCTAAGTAAACAGTAGTTATCTTCTTTCCACTATGTTCCTTTGTTTTTTTTTTAAATTTGTACATTTAGCTTGAGAACTCAGTAAAATACATTAGAAGGAAAGTAGTTCCTGTTGTTTTCTTTCTAATAATTCCTGATGTGTATTCAAGGTATTTTTCCTTGGATATTCCAATGTACTAAACTATGATCTTTACTAAATCTCTTTCTAAGTGCTCCATTATCCTTAACTACATGTGATTTTAGAACCTAGCTTTAGTTCTTTCCTTGTTGGAAAGCATATTAGTATTATCTCCTACCTTTTTCTCCATAGTAGATATTAAAAATTTATCTCTTCTTACATGAGATATTTGACGCATTTTATACTATTAGAAAACAAGCATGTTAGAAAAACCAAATCTATTTGAGAATTTCCATAAACATATTGTTTAGTTGCAGAATTATGCCTTTTTGCATATGTATCTACACCAACTGTATATACACATTGCCAAGTATTATTAAATATGGCATATTAAACCAAATACCATAGTAAATTTTATTTTTCCAGACTTTATTGATTTTTAAATTTCCATGAAAGACACTGCCATTAAACTTAAAGGAAACAACTGTTACTGGTTACCATAAGAAGTAAAGATTTATTAATACAGTTTGGAAAAGCTATTGAGAAATTTTATATTACTCTAGTGAAAGAGCATTAAAAAAGGTAACAGTTTTCATGTTAAGATTCTTAAAAACACTCATTACCTCATGAAACCCCTTTAAATTTCAAGTGCTAAAATTATAAGTTCCTTTAGAGAAGAAACCAACTGGGCCTTAATGATCTTTGTATCATCACAGAACCTAGCACACAGTGAGTGTGTGGTAAATAAATACTTCCTGAACGAAGTCTTAGGAACTGTAGTATTAGAGAACAGAAGTCGGGACACCTAGGTCTAGAAACTGGCAGGCACTATATAACTCCAGTTTTACTGAAGATGTGATTTTGTTGTCACGGACTCATGTCACCCCCACACATGTAACTAAGAGATGAAGTCACCCCCATCAGCATCTTTTAAATTTGCTAATGAGAGTTACAATATGATTGTAACTAGGTACAGACTGGAGGCTGGAAATAATTGCACAAATGAATCAGAGGCCAAATTATTAAAATATTAGGCTAAGGGAAAAATTTCAAGTGAATATAATTTAAATGTAAAATATATTTAATCACTAATCTATTAAATAATACATTTAGCTAATTATTTCAATTAATAGTTAAATCATTTACCAATTATTCTGCAATATGAAGAAATACCAATAACAAAAAAGGTGTAGAATGTAGCGTTAAGAGATTCAGTACTGAGTTCTTGCTCCACCATGAAATATCTGTGTGATCTCACGAAAATGTTTTCTATTTGGAGTCCTAAGTTTTCTTATCTGTAACATGGATAATCATACTTACCATGTAATAAAGGTGATAAGTGGATAAAAGAAGATTCTTATGAAAACCCATAAAAAATGTAAAATACTATACTAATCATGTATAGTATTTTATATGTTAGGTAATCATATTATTAAATATCAAAATAAGAGCTCAGACATACCTACTGTTGGCCCATTTTCTTGCGAGTGATTACCACTTGAATTATCTTTTCGAACACGTTTGGCAAATCCAGAATTTCCCTCAGCAGTTAACAAAGTGTTTGATGCCGAACTTGAAGAGAAAATTTTAAATTTTAGTTAAGCATATTTTATAGCTTTAAGTTCTAATACATATTCTACACGCAATTAATATGAAAGAAAATGCAAAGTACTAAAATATTAAGTTGTAACATTCCATGGAAGTAATTGGAGATACTAAATACATTTTTGGTCCATAGGGAAATTTAGCTGTGTGTGATTTTAATAATGTTTATTTAAATCAGAGATTTTGATTATAGGTGTATATAATGACTCTGTAACAGAATATTTCCAGGGTGCTCTGCTGGAATATCAGCAAGCACTGTTATTCGAAGTGTAGCTGATAAAGGAGCACATTTCAAGAGGTGAAAAACCAGGCTCATATTACAAATTTGGAGCAAGAACCCTAATACAGGGAATACAAACAAGTGAGGGTGGAAACTTTTTTTAAAATCAAAGCACGGTAACAGATTATCTCTCTGATTATTACAATTAAAAAAATGGAAATGAAAAGAAAAAACTATTTTCATTTGTTTAATCTTCAAAAATTTATATCAATCTAACATTAATGGGTTAAACTACTAACTTGAATGGAGTTGATATATAATAAATACCTATTACAGATTCATGTTACAGAATATATAAATAAGTAAGGCACAAACAACTCCTGTCCTGAAAATTTATATTATGGTTATGCGGGGGGGAGGAGAAAAAATAAGACAAATACATAAAATAATAGAAGGTAGAAAAAAAACCTGTACCACAGGTTTTCAAACTACAAGGAGTTGTAGGTTCCTGAGTTTAGAAGAAGAAAGAAAAATGAAAGATTTTGTGTTTGAGCTGAGTTTAATCTGGGCCCAGAAAACAGCAATCCAATCCTACCAAGACCTAAGAAGGGTTAAGTTTTAACAGGCAGATCTGGGGGGTCCAGCAGGGGACAAAGCTCCCTGTTCTACATTGAATCAAATAAGCTAACTCCAGGGGATTTCTGGCTCATAAAGATATATATCATTTTACGAGTTGATACTAATTTGACTGTCAGTTGGACTAACAACTGGAGGCTTTCATATATGGCAACAGCTTGCTCTTCTGGAAATCCTAACCACGCCGTAAACTGATATGGGTGTATGTCTGTTCAAGAACGTGGGTTAGTTATATATTCATTTAAAGTAGTCAGAAACAGCAATCTAATAGACAGCAAAGAAAAATAGACATGAGCATACTGAATGCTGGGAAAAATAACTCAACCTATGTACTTCAATTTTCTACAGTCTGTAAGAGAGATGATTATAGTATTCATAATGGTGATTTTGCCTACTTGGTTCAAGAATGCAAATAATATCTACCCAAATGGTTACAAAGAAGTATTAGTGTTGTAAAAGTAAACAAATTCTGTTGTAGAAATTCTCCATTCCTAAATGATGCTAAATAAACTAGGTTACTTTAATTCTAAAGTTACTTAGAATTAAAGGTTACTTTAATTCTACTTTAATTGTAGATATTAAATACCCTTTTTTGATAATATGTACATTAGCTGTCTCGGGTAAAATTCTTTTTTGGTTATTTGGTGATTTTAGTTCTTCAAGTTAAAGATCAATGTCATCGTTTATTTTCAATAAGTCGTTTTTCCTCTAATTACAGTATATCTTAAAGTTATTATTTTTATGGTGTGATTCTTCACTTTGGTTAGTTTTAGGATCTTTGTTTTTACTCAAAAATTTTTTAACTTGAAAAATTAAACTTTTGAATAAAGCTATTCAAACATATTTATAGGAATAAAATCAAAGCCTAATAAAATAAGTTGTATAATTATACTTAAGTAAAATACACTAAAACATTTTTAAGATTTAGATAAAAAGGTCCACTGATAAAATGTTTAACATTTATGTTATAAATTTGTTAGATTTATGTTAGATCATAAAAAACCCCTATGAATAATTTTATTAACCAATGTCACTACAATAATTTTAATTAAAAATACAATTAAAAATAAAATATAAAAACCCTAAAATTGGTAAGATTCGAAATTCACATTATGTTAAAGACTGTACTGAAAAAAAATCTAAAGACTCTTCATGAGGCACACATAGTTGTGTGCCTAACATAATTCTATAACAATTAATAAAAGTTAAGATTCAACCTTTTGTTCCCTTTCATAGGTAGAATACTTCTGCTTAACAGACGTAATACATCTCATATTCCTTCAGTTGAGATAATTTCTAGTGAAATCATTGGACATCTTTCAAAATAAACCAAAAGTGTATGAGTGTGAAACCATTTTGGGGCGCTAAGAAGGATTGTGGAGCAAATGAATAAACAAAAAAACAACCAATTAAACACAAAGCAAACAACATCTCAAAACGAATATAATTTGTAAGTAACTTTTATATATGTATATTTTTCATTTGTATTTTGGTAGACTGATTAATTAAAACAGTCTGCTACAGTGACATTAAATAAGTTGAAATGATTAAAAATCATATTCTCAATTTAACTGTAACTAAAAATATGTATATGGTTTGGTAGATTTTTTTAATATCTAGTGCTTTGCTGACTGAAATTTTTTTTCAGAGAGAAAAACTGATACAAATAAATAAAATAATTATATATGTGGGGCCTTCCCTTCCTCATTTTTAAAAACAATATTAGAATATAAACACACTTAAATATGTTCATAAAGCTAAGTGGAAAATACCAGAGTTTATTACTCTAAAGTTCATGTAGATTTAATTGGGGAAAAAGAAGATTAAGAAAAAGTAATTATGTACATTTCTAGCATTAATCTCTTTTAACCTTAGTTAATGGCAGGATCTAATTACTGGTACCAGAGGGAATGTAATAGAGCAATTAATAAGCTATGAAAAATCTTTCTTTATATGTCCTTTAGTATTATTTCACCATATTAGTTGATCATGTGGAAGCCTTTTAACTCATCTAAAACCACTCCAAATACACATTTACATACTTAGACATTTGATTTTGATAATGACTATGCTTATATTTTAAAATTATTCTTAGCTATAAACTTGCCATATGTACATCAACACCACAGAGCAGGCTACCAGAGAAGAACCAGAAAAGTCACCAGCATTAATTAGTTGAAAGAATAACACAATCGACACGATGAAAATCAGTGATAAGATGGATGACACAGATGATGGTGGTTAGCTAGGCTCACTCATTAAGTGACTGATTCCCATACATGAGCCTGACTAATTGCACAATTCAAATTTGTGTCATAGGAAAATACAAAATTTAATGTCGTGCACAGAGACATTCAAGAAAAATCAGTCCTTGAATTTTTAACACACACATTCCAAGGGTCTGCTAGATTTTGGTTGGAGAGAAAAGGGCAGCTCCTAAATGCACCTAAGAGATGATACTCCATGTGGCACAAATATGTAGGCTATTTATAAATTTGTTTACACTAGTCCAGATGAGAACAGATCCATGGTATAAAATGAGAAACTTAAAGAATTATCTTTAGATCTTATAGTCTTCTCTCCATAATCACATGTTTTAGGAAAGGGAGAACAAGTCGGAACCATTTTACAATATAATTATTCACTGTAATTTGGTATTGCATTAAATGTTGCAGGCTATAAACACTACATAATGAATGAACTTCATATCATGTAACTTAGTTTATGATTTTTTCCTTGTCTTTGATTTTAGCTCTTTTTACTGCTAATTAACTAGGTATATTTCTCTTTATACTTATGATGCTTGTGGTTTGCAATGCTTCTTGAATCTGTGATTTATCTTTTGTTGGTTTTAGAAAATTATTAGCCAGTATCTTCTCTAATACTGTTTTCCCCCATTCTTTTTCTTACTTCTTTCTGGGACTCAAAATACATACATGTACCATATTTTTAATTGTGTCCCATATTTCTTTTTCGGTCTTCTTCATATTTTCTTTTTATCCTTTTGCACATCGGCTTGGATATGTTTTTTATCAAGCTATCTTCCAGTTAACTAAATTCTCTTCTGCTGCACCAAATCTTGTAAAATAATTTATTGAGTTCTTAATTTCAGTAAATTCTATTTTATTCAGTTCTAGAAGAAACATTGGATTCATTTTAATAGAATTCAGTTCACTGGAAAATTAAAATCTGACGGTCCCTATCTGATAACCTCCATACCCGTGTCACTTATAGACCATTGCTTCTCTAATTTGTCTTTTTCTCTTGATTTTCAGTCATTTGGTCCTGTCTCCTGGCATGCTTGGTAATTTTTACTTACGGGCTAAACACTGCATATGAAAAACTGTAGAGGATCTGGATGGTATATTCTTCCAGAGATGATTAAATTTCCCTCTGGTAAGTAGGCAGTAGAGAGAAAGATCTCCCTGATCCAAAAAGGGACTGAGTTGGTTTAAGGTTTGTTTTAGGCTTTCAAGAACTGGTCTATTTTCAGTTTGCCTTACTCTTGTAGCATAAGCCTTCAGGGGTCTCAAATAAAATTCTGGGTGTTTAACAGGGCTTGTTCTTCATGAGGATCCCTGAATAACAATGTTGTATCCCAGTCCCAAGACAATGTCAACTCTGCTTGATACTTTAACTTCTTAGCAGCTACCTTCTACTTGGTTTCTTGGATTCTTACCCCATAGAGTTTCAAACTTGGCAAATATCTTGAGGGCAAAAGCTATATAGTTTCCCCAGCTCGGTGAGACTGCTGATTAGCTCTAGGCTTCCATTTTCTGCTTGGCCTTTATATTTGATGCCATGAATTGGCAAATGCTAAACGGAAAAAAGAAGCAGTGGAGGTCTGGATCGCTATAGCTTTTTTCCCCCTTTTCTCTGGGATCAAAGACCCTCAAGTCCTGGCTGCCTTGGTTGTTCTCCAGTGCCTTCAAGTAGCTGTTAGTTGTGTTTTATCAGCTTTTATAATTGTTCTCGATGCGTGGCTTGGCCTGACACAAACTACAGTGTCACAGCCAGAAAAAGAAGTCTCTTCATTCATTACACTGTAGTCATATATCAAAATCCATTAAAATAATATAATTTTAAGACTGAAAAAATTCAGTAATGTCTAAAAAGAAAAATAAATACTAAATGAAAAAAAAGTTGTAACCAGTAGAGAAGTTTAAATTAAATTACATTTTAAAAGTCAGAAGACTTTTTAACTTATTTTTAATAATCTAAAATATGGACTACGGTATGCAAACATCAGGTGAAATACTTAGGCTGTATCAAGATCTCTCTTTGATAATATAAATCCAGTGTCACATTCAGAACTATTTATTATATGCATGCTTAAATAGGAATTGACAGTCTAACTATAAGAAATAAAAAAAAAACTGTAGGAAATAAAGTATAAAGATGATCTTATATAAAGACTGAATCAGTTTATGTTAAATCATACCTTGTTAATTTCCGTTTTCTTTTGGCGGCAGCAGTCATTGCCATGTAGGATGGTACAATGGTTCGTACAGGCAGGTCATGTTTGGTTGAAAATGAGGAAGGGGCTAGCCTGTATAAAAAATTATAAAAAATAATTTAAAAAAGAGTAATTTTGGTTTATACTATGAGAAAAAAGGGGCCATATACTTACATAATTGGAACATGATTTCTTATTACTATATAAAGAAAAACATTATACTATAAGACTTGCTTTGGCATTTTCTATTCTCATTTTTTTACATCATAGAGTTGCTATCAAGATAATTCTGCATTCCTAACAGCACAGAAATATAAAAATGTAATTCTTCCCATATTTAGATTAGCTGTGATAATACAGATGAAATGAGAAGGATACATTTGCTTGGATGACATACAGTCAGCCATACCTTAGACATATGACTATTTCAGAATAAGTTGAAGTTTAGCAAACCTTATATTATTCTGAAATAGAAAGTATGGAATATCCTTTAGTGAAGATATTAGTGAATAATAATAAACATGGTAATCCTCCAATGATGGCCTGTAGCATCTGACTTTAGTATGAAGAACAAACTAAATATATAGTAAGGTCTCTTCTTGCTTAAGGAGAATGAGTCAACTTAAGATATCATCTTAAAGACTTTAAAACATTGTTAGTGAATTAATATTTAGAGAAAAAGACAATTAAGATTTAATAAAGTATGCTCAAGTATGTTTCATACTTAATCTATGAAACAGACTTCAAATATAGCTAAAGAAGAAAAAGAAGGCTAATAGTTTAAAGGCTCCAAAAAAAAAAAAAAGAAAGAAAATTGAAAAATACTTGTTTTTTTTACCTTTGTAAAATGTTATTCTTTGGTAGTAATTGTTCTTCAGGTAATTTACTCTTCAATCTCCTGGTGTCTTCACATATAGTAAATGTAGAGTCCAAATCTTCCTGTTCATATTCTTTTTTCTTGCTCAGAGGGATATCTACTTCACATGACATTTTCAGAGAATTATCACTGTTTATATTTGAGCTGATGGCCTGAAAACTCGTAGCATTAGACGATGGTTTTAATAAGGTCACTGGAGATGGATTTTGAAAAGTTTTTCTATAGTCTTCTGGGGTATACATAATAGGCTGAAGTTCTTTGCTGAAAGAATCATTGAGCTGCATACTTTCAGACAACGTAGACTTTTGGGCATGTTCTGCTTTCAAAGGAGAAGACATTAGTTTTCTTCGAGTTCTTTTTTGTGAAGGAATGTTAAGCAGATTAGATTCACTTGAAGATATGCCTGTTCGACAAAATTTTTAAAAATCTCAAAAATATTGCCATTTTCCAATAACCCTATCAGTTAAAAAAACACCAATGATAAAGTACATTTTCTGCCAAATATTAAAAATTTAAAATAAGTTGGAAAGAAAAAAACCATAGTTCATTGCTAATAATTTTAAATAAAGTAAACTCATTTTAAAGAGATTCTATTCCATAGTATAAATAATAAATGGCTAATATCAATATTAATTTATAGATACAGATATCTTGAGAGACCAAGTAATCATGAAAAGAAATTTCTAACCAATTCAAATAAAATTTACAAGCAATTTCCAGCTTTCATGTTTGATTTAAGTTTAAGATAACAAAAAATTATTCAACATTTGTAGGCACAAAGATTTGTAATTTTTTCTATTGTAAAATATCACCCATTTATTACTAATTGAATGAACATCTAAAGTAACAAGAACAGCAATAACCAATAAAATCCCAGGTGAATGAAATAGTTGTATCTGTTACTATTCCAGGTATAGTAGTTAATTAAGCATTCTGGTTGATTTGTTTCCTATATAACACATAATTCATAGGTTTGCAAAAATTAAACTAATACCAAAGATAAACATAATTTGAAGAGTTCAGAGTACTCTTATTTGATTCTTATCACTCTGTAAAAGCAAGTTTCCCAAATATCAGAAAGTCTCTAAGTTTAAAAAACTTTTCTTAGCTCTAATCCTACAAATTTTGTAGTTTTCCAAAGTGATTTCCCCATTATCTCTCTAATATTACCTTCTTCTTCCTTCATCCAGTAAATGTACATATGTCCCCAAGGATCTGTACTTGACCCTCTAGTCTGCTTATTCAATACTCATTTCTAATTATCCACTTGCTATTACCTTCTCAGTCACCTGGGTCCCAAATAACCAATTTTTTGAAACCTTTTCCTTGCATTTCCCAACCTCCATCAACCCCGCGTCCCTTAAGCTTACACAGTTAAAACATAATTCTGACCATGTCACTCTTCTAATTAAAATATTTTTAGTAATCTTCAAACAGAAACATACGATCTAGAGATTTTTAGTAGGGGAATTCTTGTTTGTTGGTCTAAATGTGAGACAAGATTTTATTTGAACTTAAATGTGAATTCCCACCATGGTAGACACATAAACACCTCTCAAACACCTTTTTCAAAGTTATAAAGTAAAAAACTGGTTATATACATAACAATAAACTTGATCAACTCCAGTGTGCTTATCTTGTATTTCTTAACTATTTCTCTGCTTTGCCTTCTGATGAAATTTTTCATTCTGATGAAATTCATGATGCTCGATACAAAGTAATTTTGTACTGTCCAGGGAAGAAACTATAATGTGTGTTTCTGCCCTTCTTTTCAAATCACGCAGTAAAATTCCCAATTGATGTTGTATTTGCTTTATGATACAATATTAACACTGAAAGCTGAATAAAATAAGTGTTATATATTTCAATAAAGCAATTCAAACTTTCAACTGAGTTGGAAATACACTTATAACAATCACCAACACTACATGCATTATTCTTATTACGTTAGTTGACAATAGGCTCTGCTATGGCTAGGTTGACAATTACCCTCTAGGAAACACAATTTAAAAACAGAAAGAAAAATATGATCCCTGTTCTACTAAGAAATTTTACTTTTCTGAGAACTAGATAAATGAGATCCAGATCTTAAAATAATTTTCCACTCCCTTTAACATGACATTTGTCAAATTTTCCATTACCAGATATTTTTATACTAATGCTGCAGTATAAAGACAGTTACTTTTCTCCACTGTGCTGCTACCACCAATTTGGTGGCTATTAATAGCTGGAAGATTAACTTCTTTTCCCATGAGAGGCAGCAGGGGTATATAGAGGATAGAAAACTATATCGAGGATAGAGAACTGAATTGGGAGTCAGGAGACTTGGATTCTATTTCTGGCTTCACCAACGGCTCACTGAGTGACCTTGGGCAACTCACTTAAGCATTGTGAGCATTAATAACCACTCCTCCCCCCCAACCCCGCCAAAAAAAGGAGATGCATTTTGATATGTAGAGAATTTTCTAGGATTAGAAAATATCTATAAAATACTTAAGATTCAGAGAAAGGCTCTAAACATATAAATATGCTTCTACTGTTTGCACTACTACTTCACAGGGAAAGCTATAATTTACTTTCCAGGATTCCATCAATGCCTAACTCACAGTTATCACTAAAAGAATACATTTCAAATAATGTCTCGCTTTCAGTTTATCAGAAATCTAGTTTATCAGGGCTGATGATAAATTATAACACAGACCAAAGGTACTATTAAAGCAGGCACATGTGTTATTTAACTTAGACACAATGGAACATGAAACCTTGAAAGATAAGGATTATCCAGAGTCATTATTTTTTCTTGCACAGATCTAGAAAGGAATAATCTCTGGAGTTGCACTGGGAAAATTTCTATGATGGTAGACCATTTTTTCCCTACTGCTTGTAAAAGAGCATGAAAATGGGGATTTTCCACAAGACACTGAAGAAATTAGCCACCTGTTCTCAGGAATAATGTAAACACACATCCAACATCAAATTTTTATATGCTTAGACTGAATAACAATCGTCAGTGAAATCAATAGTAGTAATGTTACAATGATAGATCTTTAGCCATAATTCTGCTTTCCTGACAGGATATGATAACTTGAAGGAAAACATGGAGATGTGGTACTTGATATGGATTCACATACCACTGTTTTACTGAGCCTGGAAGAAAAGATGTTATAGACATACAGCAGGAACAAAATACAAATCCAGAGGGTTCTTTTCTTTTTATCTTCCCAATCATTTAATACAGATCAAATAATAAGAAGAGCACAGAAACTAGATGGTCAATTCAAGATTAGTTAGACTGACTAGTTAAGAAAGGTTCAGGAGATAACCAGAGCAAAAACAAGATCTAAAGGTATAAATAAAAATTGAACAGTAAATTCACTATAACTGTACAGGGACAATGACTCCACTTGCCCATAAAAATGAAAAGAACACAACAAACAACAGATATTTTACTCTAAATATGATTTAGAGAAAGTAAATGTAATTATATAATAAATAATCATTCTCCTTTAGCAGGTTAAGTAATAGAGTGATTAAAGTAGGTATGGGAAACCGGAGAGTGTTGGATTAGGGGCACTGTATATTTTAATAGGCTAGAAGAACCATTGAATATGCTAAGTCTATGTCTATCAAAGAGACTTGCTGTACTTTTCCATTAGAGGATATACAGTAACTTTCCAGAAGAGCAGGTGAGTTTCCCCTGATTCAGACTGGGAAAATACTATCTAACAAGATTCTGTAATTCTTGGGTCTACTTAGTGAAAATGAGAAAGGAACCTGGAGGCTGGTTATAATTCTTTAAAAAGGTCTCATAAAATGAAAAAAAAAAATCGTGTTGTTACAGACTTTCAGATCAAGGGATTCTAATATATGATGGAAGTCCATGAAACACCTCAGCAATGTGTGTGCTACACAAGAGAGAATAGAAAATTAAAAATACATTGTTATAGGGTAGGCAGCCACTTGGGAGGACAGTGAGTCTTCTCTCCAGGGTCTCTCCATCTAAGGAACCAGCTCACTGTATCATATACTTGAGTTTGGAAGGCAGTAGATAGCAATTATTCTTATGGTCTGAAATATTTTGTTATTTCTAGACCATTTTTTGGGATTTTAAATCTACAACATACTACATGTATACTGCATTTCTACTGCCCTGAAATGTTTATGACCCAAGGGATGTGAGTATGACTTGTTGAAACTCACGTATACATAATAACCATAACCGTAATGTGAAGACACTTAGAAGAAGTTCAGTATTACTATTCTAAATTCAGCATCATTGTTTATTTTATGTATGAAATGCAAAAAATTTGTAGTCAGCTATGGCATAAGACAAATATTCTAAGAGTACTGCATCTGCATTAAAAAACAAAACAAAACACTGTTTGTTCATCCACCTGGTATTAAGCACCTACCATGTTTTAGACCTTTTCTAGGTATTGAGAATATAGCAAAAAACAAGACAGCTAAGAACTTAATTTTTAAGAGAAGTTAGAAAAATAAATTACCTTAGTAAAGTAAGATAGGTATGACAAATGAGTTGTAAAGACAATAAAAACAGAAATAAAATAGGAGAGGTGTGAATTACAATGGCCAGGGAAGGCAATTCTAAGGATGGGATATACAACCTGAGACTTGAATGGTTATGAAAGTGCTAGCCCTGCAAAGACCTGGGGAAGAGGTAGAGGAGATAGCAAGTGCAAAGACCCAATGTCAAGAATAACTTTTTTTGAACTCAAGGAAGAGAGGGCTAGTATGACTGAAGTATAGTGTGTTAGAGGGAGAGTAGAAATAAGAAGCTGCTAGAGAGATCAAAGGGGGCCATGCTATGTGAAGATTTATGGATAAGATAAGGGTTTGGATTTATCCCAAGTTCAAGGGTTATCTATGGAGGATGTTAAGAATATGATGTGATCTGATTTATGTTTAAAAAAAGATTGCTTTGCTTATTGTGTGGAGAATTGAATATGAACAGGCAAGAGAGAAAAGGAACTCAGTAACAAGGCTGTTGCTATAGCTCAGGCAAGAAATAATGACAGCTTGGAATGCAGTGGTAGCAGTAGTGATGGAGAGATGTGGAAAGGGTGCTGTAATCAAATAATCAGTTAAAACTTATACATAGCAAATCCAGAACACATCCAATGACAGACATATGTGAGATTAGCTGCCTGACAATCAGGAACAAAGATAAGAAATTCACACAAAGGCACAGTCTAAATTAATTTTACACACCTTAATCACAGAAATTGACCACTTTCTGTGAAACCATGAACCATTTCCACATTAACAATTACAGAAAAGTTCAAAAGGTCCGATAAGCGGACCCCAACCTTTTATGACACCAGGGACAAGTGCTCCTATGAGAATCTAATGCCGGATGATCTGAGGTGGAGCTGAGGCGGTGATGCTAGTGTTGGGGAGTGGCTGCAAATACAGATGGTTTGCTTACCTGCCTGCCGCTCACCTTCTGGGTGGCCTGGTTCATGACAGGCCACGGATGGGTACCGGTCTGTGTGGCCTGAGGTTTGGGGACACCTGCTTTAAGTCATTCCCTCAAATGTGCATCCTCTTGTTACTGACATCCCCTTCCCCCATACTCACTCAACAGGCTTGAGTTCCTGTCCTCTACAGAGGAGCTCTCATCTAAGTCAATGCAGGTATCTTAGAATCTGTTTCCTTCCCTCTCTACTGTGAATGTTCATGAACTTGAGGCAGCAGATATACTTTGAGGTTTGAGAATATAATTTCTTATTTAGAGATTATGGGGTTATTATCATACTGGGATACAGAAAAAGAAAGAAGAGTGAGGCTAAGTAGAAAATGGTTCTAGAACAGATAGAAGAAAAGTTAATGAAAATGAACTGATTCCTAGGAAGTGTACAAAGCATAATGGGAAGAATTAGGTTAAGAGAATGATGTGGAAAGGGCATCTCTTATGTTAGGCCCTCTACATTCTCTGCAAATTCATCTTTAGATATCCTCAAACAACTGAAAGAGATTTCTCTTCTGTTCCAGACATAGACATACTATGATTTCAGACACAGGGACCAACTGTTCTCTTCTCAATACCTTAATTATTGCATTCAATTCCTTAAAAAGGAGCCAACACAGTTTAATCCATATTTGATGAAGCCTGAAAATGTAAAATGTGGTCCTGCATAAATGTGTTTTGATCAAATAATGTATGACATATATGCTATTAGAACCTCTTCTTTTTGATAGGGGAGGATGACAGAAAGGCAATGAAAAAGTGAAGGATTTCTCAAGAATTAGCACATGGTTGGCTTCACTTTAAGAGTCGCACTTTAGAAACAGCCATAATACAAGAAGTGTTATGATGGTTAACTGTGAAAAAGACAGCCAATTTTAGCCAAGATGGTAACCTGAGTAGAGGCATCTAACTCCCCTTTCAGATTCCCTTAAAATGATCATATAGTAGATACAGGAGAAAACTTGCCCTAATGTTGTTAAGGGAAGAGTATCATCTGCACTCCAGGATATCAGAAGTCTTCACGAAGGATGTTGCGTGGCTAAAATCGAAATAAAAGAAGGTATGGAAAACAACTTATAATATCCCCTACTTGATCCTTCAGTGCTGTCCCTGGGAGTTAAGTAAAAGTCACTGGCAGAATATTATTAAAGTCCCTTGAATTAGGAATAAGGCTGAGAGTTCTAGGTGGGGTAGGAGGAGAAAGGGTGAGACAAGGCTACGGTATATGGCAAAATATCAATATTTGAATACCAGCAGTAGCACTAATAGGCCCACGATTTGGTCCTGGCCCAGCTATCTCAATGTAGAAAGGAACATGGAACAGAAAGTGTCCAACCCTGCGGGCCTCGCTCCCAGCATTGGTGACCACTACATATGAATGAGAAACCATTGGGCAGAGAGGTAAAGTTCCCAGCTGAGACTACCTGTGTCTCTGGCTCCTTTTCTACACTCCCAGCGCTGTTATATCCATGAAAAGAAATGCATTTCCCCCCTGTTTCTAAACCTTAATTTTGACTTGATTATCAGTGAGTTACGGATAGAAGATTACTTATAATAAGCAGAGAAAACTCACTGGATCAGTAAAAGGATAATATAAAGGAATGACAGAGCTGGCATACAAATTCAGGTCTTCTGATAATCCAGATACCATGTTCTTCACCACTACAAAATGTCAAGTCTCTACCATGAGGAGAATTAAATCAATTAGGATAATGGCTAATTAAAATGTGGGACATTCACAATTATACTGTGATTTAAAGCCACATTTTACAGATTATTTGATGATATAGGAAAATGCTCATTAAATAAAGTATAAATTTTATACACAACATAATATCAATTTGGAAAAAAAAAATTCCTCCAAAACAAATCAAATAACACAGACCCCACAAGAAAAATGGAGTGGGGGGAAGTCACAGAAAACTGCAGAAGAAAACATGGTATAACCCATTAAAATATTAGCATAGGTTATGGCTAGAAAAATTCTGAGTGATATATTCTTCTCTAAACATTCAATTACTTTTTACAGTAAATATAGACGGCTTCTATAAAATTATAAATAATAAAAATATTTTTTAAAGAAGAGCAATGTCATATAAGGTGATGGAAGGAGACTTGACTTTGGGTGGTGAACACACAATGCAATATACAGATGATATATAATAAAATTATACATTTGAAACCTATATAATTTTAATAACCAATGTTACCCCAATACATTTAATAAAATTACAAAAAGCAATGTCCAGGGTGAAAGGGAAGAAGCCAATAAAAATATTCAGCTATTTACAGCCTCAGAAAGTCTCAGGAATTGAAGGTATAAGGTTGTTTCTGAAAGCACAGTGTGGAGCTAAAAATAGAATTAATTAGAAGCCTACATAAGGAAGTAGCTGGGTTTCCCCATCACCATCCACTATACCACCACAAGGCTACTATTTCATCATGCTGCTAAAAGACATAGGATTTTACTCTTTGGACAGGTTGCAGACTTGGGACCAACAGCTAATAGCAAAGAGATTAAATAATTTCTCAATAATGAACAGATAACAGATTTTTATTCTGCTTCCCTATAAACAGATTTTTATTCTGCTTCCCTAAGTGGAAATCAAAGAGTTCTTTTTAGATAAACCAACAATAAAAAAGATTTAGGTATTGACATTTTGAAGTTTCCCCAAAAGAATTTTCTGGAGGACACCATAAAGCAAAACTCATTAACTGAAAGACCTGACTATGTATATGGAACACAACCACTGTCACCAGATATTTGAGGGTACGCATTTCAACAAGATTATCAGCACATATGCTACATACAAAAAAAGAGACAATGTAGAAGAATATGTTAGAATAACCATAATATCTTCAGAGAGGTGAGAAATTATTACATTAATGAAATAAAAACAAAGTGCTATGGAAAGAAACACTGACTTATAAAACAAAGTTCTTAGAAATTTAAAATATGAGGAAAGAATAAAAATAAAGGTTGTAAGTTGATAACATTTCTCAGAAAGAATAAACAAAAGAGGTAAATACCAGAAGACAGAAAATAGAATTAGAGCATCAATCCAGGAGATCTAACATCAAATTAATAAGTGTTCCAAAGAACAGATAGAAGGGACGAAAAGTACATATGGTGGTATATGTATGTATGCATTTGTAGTATATGTATGTGTATGTGCATAAATAGATGAAAATTTCTAAGAGTGAAATGATAAAGATTTCTAGAGAGAAAGGTCCACGGACTCTTTAGTCTAATGAATTAAAAAAGACCAACATCAAGGCATATTATTTTGACATTTCTCAATACCAAAGATAAAGGAAAGATCCCATAATCTTCTTGGGAGAAAGTCAGATGATATATATTCTCATATAAAGAATAAAAGTGGCATGACAGTTACCAGCAAATCTGAAATCTAGAAATCAATTAAACAATGTCTTCACAGTACTTAAAAAAATTATTTCCAACCTAGAATTCAATATCTGGTCAAACAATCAGAAAATAAAGATATTACCACACATGCATTGATTGTCTCAAGAAATTACTTCCTATGTACCAATTATCTCCAGAATCTACTTAAGGATGCATTTCTGTAAAATAAGAGAGAATGAGAAAGATGGGGAAAAAAGCAAATACTACATACAGCAACCTTAAAGCTGGATAATAAAATCTAACATTTCTTAGCTCAATAGGGAGCAATATTTACTTGAAAACACTCTAGAGATTTAAAATGAGGTTAAAACTATTTTAGCAAGATGTGATAAGGGAGGAAATGTGTATGTAATGTAAAATCCTTATCTTTCACAGTAAAACATAAGTAGATGATATCTAAAATTGGAAAAACATAAATATGAATTAGCAGTATAAATTTAAAATTCAAAAATTAAAGAGGAAAAACCAGAAGAAATAGCTAAAAGGGAAATAAAAATGAGAATAGGTAACAATGGAGCAAGGAATATTTCCACAAACATTATAGTACTTGCTAGCTTTCTAAACTATGTACAGGCATTAGTTTTAAAAAATACATAAACTAAATTTTAAAAAGAGGTAGAGGTGAATAGGGGAAAAGAGAGGACTAGGAAGAGGGTGAGGTAGACACACATGCACATATACATGCAAGGACTTTTAATAAAGAGAAATTAATCAAATTTGGGGCTATAAAGAAAAAAAGCAGACCAAACAAAATATATTGCTTGCTTGTCCTGGAACAGCTAGACAAACTAGCCAAAACTATGAATGAAGCTTTACATCCAACTGTCTAACAGAAACCTGCAAGCAAATGACATGAAATGTAATAAGCAATCAAATAGAAGAGCAAAATAACTATTGTAGCCCTAAGGAAGGTAGAAGAGATTTTTTAAAATTTAGCTCTGTTCTCCATTGGCTTACCACCTCACTTATGTAACAGAAAGTCAGGACAATTACCTACCTAGTAGATTTGAAGAAGAATAATAAAGATTGCCAATCAATCAATCTTTAGAAATATATCATCCAAGATGGTGAGAAATGAACAGAATAGATTTAAGGTTATGAGTCTTAGGAATAAAGAAAAATTCCTCCAGGGAACAGGTAAAACCACTTGTGAAATGTGAATGTTAGCACGTGTAATTATTGATTTGCTGAAATGTTTATAGAGAATAATAGTCAAAATAAAAATTAAGTTTAGGATAACAAAAACTCTAAGAAATAAAAGACATTTTATCTAAGGACATGGATTTAATCAGGTATTTTGTGCTCTAAAGATTTCCAACTTTAGTTATATTTCTTATAGTTTACCTTCACGTTTAGATTTTATATGGAGACAAGATATACTGCATTTAAATTTTATTTACAGGTTTGTTAAAAAATATTCAGATGACCAGAGAGGATGTCACTTTAAGAATATTACTGATAAACAAGTTTAGGGAAGAGGGTAAGTATTACAGGTTATATGATTAAATAATATAATGAACATACGCTACAATTCAAACCAGGATTTTAAAACTGATTAGATATAGGGCTCCTGAAAATACACAAGAGCCTCTCTTCTAAACCCTACAATAAGTTTTGTTTAATAAATCCAACCTTAGTCTTTGTAACACTTATCCATTAATAGTCTAGGAAACATCTTAAAATATTTATATGATGCTTTAAGGCATCTTATATATAACTGAAAATGTGCATTTCAGAATAAAGTGGTTAGTGTTCTATTCATCTGTTCCTGCATTACGGCTAAAGATTCCTGCTTTAAAAAGTTTGTTTACTGTAAGTTCACGGAGATACTTAAAAAGGAAGTCAGAAAAAACATTTTGTTGAGACTGCCAAGTTTTAGAAGCCTTTCAAAAAGACTTTAAGTATTAAAACCGCTTTTAAAATGAGCTCTAAATGCAAGCACTAAAGTTGCAGATTAGATGGAGTAAAAAATACAATTTTCAGCAGTAACAGTCCAGATTCCAACACAATATTACCTGGATTACAATGTCAGTACATTAATATTTGTGTAGTATTTGTGTAGTATTATATAGAATAAAATGTTATTAAGATACAGCTTAAAATTAAAACAAAGTGAAAATGATAATGAAATTAGAATTAATTTACCTGAACCTAAATTCACTGATCTAAATTTCCTAAGTGGTTGAAAGAAATTATGACTAAATATTTGATGTTGGTTAAGAGGTTAATGAAAAAGGAAACAAAGTTTATGGGACCTAACATCTCTTTCACCAAACTACTGGAATTTTTAAGGAACATGATCAACTAACAGCAATATTAATAAAAGCAATATACTGGATATTTTGACTTTATTAATAAAATATTGGAGAGTCTCACGAAGAAGTATATGAAAAAGACATTAGAGAAACTGACTGCCTATTCAAGAGAAACATCTAAAAATATATTTATTGGCTATATTGTTCTTTAACTGATTAAGTCTACCTGTGAGCATAATCTAGCCTATTTGATTATTTCTATCTTTCAAATATTTCACTGCTCCAAAAAGTCGATCCCAGAGATTTAGCCAAGGATTCTGAAATGTTTCTGGTAGGAAAAAACAGTTGTTTCATGTTTATCTTTCCAAAAGTAGTTTTAAGAAATGTCAGCATAGTCTTACTTTTAGAAGATTTTCAAAATTAACATTTATTTTTTATTTACTATAAAAATTTTTCCTTAAAAAGGCCCTAGGATTAAATGTTATATATATTAATGTATATAATATTATGTTATATATATTTCTTACATCCTAACAGTAGTTTTAAGAAATGTTGATATATTTTTACTTTAAGTTATTCTTTTAATTATTTAAAGAAATGCCCTTAAATCAATAAATTAGTAATGACAAGTCACATCCAAATAATTTTAAACCAAATGCCTATTACAGAGAAAGAACAACTTAAAAGTCATACATCGATGTTTCCTAGTAGCAAAAAATGCAAGGCGTAAATAATATTAACCCTTACCTACTTACCTATAACATTCCTATGTCACAGAAATCATGTAGTTTAGTGATCTACATATTTTTTAAATCAAATTCCCACCTTAAAATGGTAGCCCTAATTCTTGATTAATTACAGACAACCACGAAAGTCACAGTGGGATCATCTCATACAAAGAACCAGAATTTAGTACTAAATGATCTTAAAAGTTATTTAAATTTTCTTATTTTATAATTTGTTGTTCACAGAAAGAAAGTGACATGCTCAAAGTCATAATGTCAATCATATTTGCTGTTGGTTCTTGCCGATTTACCAGGAAAAACCAGGTAAAGAAACCAAGTCATGAAAAGTAACAACATATATAATTACAATGAAGACTTAAAAGTATAAAATTTTCTTTATAAACCCCAAAAATATGAATAGAAGGCAAACAGATGCTACATCTCCTACTACTACTACTAGTAAGAGAACATAAATGTTCTCTTCAAAAATGGATACCTCTAGAATTTAAATTGGGTTATATAAAATTAAGTCACAATATAAAAAAAAAGAAAAAAAAGTACCGCACATGGCAAAGGGTTTAAAGTTCTTGTATGTGTGTATGTATATATGTGTGTGTGTGTGTGTGTATGGTCAGATTATCTATCTATCTATCTATCTATCTATCTATCTATCTATCTATCTATCTATCAGCTATCTATCTATCATCTATCATCTATCTATCTATCTATCATCATCATCATCATCTATCTAGAACTCTTACAAAATAAATAAGACAGATGGAAAATAACAGAAAAAAAGGCCAAGGAAATGAACAGATAACCAATTCAGAATGAACTACAACCGAACAAAAGCACACGAAAAAATGTTCACTATCATTATCCATTTATAGTGGAGGATTGTACAGTTATAACAGTTTTAGAGAATAACTTGTTAATAAATATCAACTGCTTTAAAAATGTAACATACCCCTTGATCTAGCTATTCTACTTTTTGGGTTTTGGCCTAAGGAGATAAATAGACAAGCTGCAAAATATATATAAACATGCACAAATGTTTAGTGGAATGTTGCCTGTAACAACAATAAAATGAAAAAAAGCCAAATATTCATTAGTAGGGGATTAGGTAAATACAATACATAGCTATTAAAAATTACTTACATTCATATTTGATAGAAAAATGTGTGTATAGCAAGTGGTTTAGTGAAAAACAGCTGGTTATGAACTGTATGTATGACATCTCAATTTTTTTATTTAAAAAAACAAAGTACATATGCATGCTTAAAAAATGTCCAGTAAGCTATTAAAACAAAATGTTAATAGAAGTTAATGAAAATGTCTTATTTCTTTTGGCTTGACTTTTTAAAAAAATTAAAATAAATGAATATTTATTGCTAAGATAATAGCAAGGTTAAAACAATAAAGGTATAATAAACTTAAAAAAATCTTTTCAACTGTCAAGGTTATAATTTGTTGCAGGGAGGGAAGGTAAGTTATGATACACTTGCTATAATAGTAGAACAAAAAAATACAATGGAAATGTAAAAAAGCATGTGTAGGCAAAGAAGAGAGGACTCATTAAAAGAATGATTTCATAAACAGGGTAGTATCTGAATTGGATCCTCAACAAGGATAAGGATTTTTAATAGGCTAGTATGTGGGATGGAACTAGAGAAAGCAGTATTCAAAATTGAGGGAAAAGCTTGAAAACTACAGAGGCAAGGAAACAGAAAACATGTTTAAGAGAAGGTAGGGACACTAAGTGCCATATGGCAGTGAGTCTGAATCTTGACACTGGACTGGGACAGCCTTTGAAGGCTCTCCTAAGTAAGGGGTCTGCAGTTTATTAGGGAGAACATTTTAGTGTGAAGGGTAGATTTTAAAGGGGATAGATGAGAAATAGAACTACTATAGAAATTAATAATTTCTTAAATCAAATTTTCTCAATATGTTTTAAAATAAATGAATTAAGAAACATTCTATTCTATTTTAAATAAATCTTTAAAAATATATATACTAACTGGCAATTTCATGTGGTTTCAGGAAGGAGGGGTATATATATTTATTTTTTAGCTCTTTGAAACACTCCACAGATGTTTCTTTTAAATAAAGAAACTAGATAATTTATCACTAATGAGTTAAAAATCCTTCTCTTAAAAAATGGGCAGGCCTCCTAGGGTCATCTTTTGATGTGCCATATCATGTGTCCTGAATAATTTTACCCAGAGGAACTAATTTATCAAAAGCTTAAGACTGCAAACGTTAAAAGATTTACAGAGCTGTATGTTAGTGTAGCAAGCAGAATGCAGTATTTAGCAAACATGAGTCACAGGCTGCAAAGTAGGGTTCATGACAGGGAGACATTGATGAATGGGATGAGATCTAATTGAGGTTTGGTACAAAATGATGGCAAGGATTTTTCTTTTGCTAGCACTCATATTAATATGTGAGTGAGGAGATATTTTGGGAAACTATGCTAAATTAAAATTAGTTGGCAAAGTTCTAAAGTGAAATAAAATATTAATGTATTCATTTCAATAAACACTTTTAGGCTACAAATGATTGATACAATTACTGTACTAATCATAAATCTGGGTTCTTTTGAACAGCTTTGTGACTCATGGAATTAATAGTTGTAAATGATACAGGTGAATGAATTTTAACTATTTTAAAGATATGTAACCTTAAGGTACTACTGAATTAACCAAATAAACATTTTATTATGCATTCATAAGAACTACTGTGGTTACTGTAGTATTAATGCCTACACAGACAATATCACTTATTTGCAAATATTACAAAGAGAGAATATATGTTTGCATGTATTAAGAATTGTCATAGTCCTTTAAATTAATTCAGCACTCTGGGTAATAAATCAACCATAACTTTCTGATACTTGTCTCTGGGGGAAATAGCAGATACCTGTTTTCTCTCAGTCTAACTTTCATAATACTCATGCTTATTTAAGATAGGGGAAAAAAGACATGCAAATAACCTTTTTAATTTACAGCAACATTTGCAGTTACAAATGAATAACTGAACGTACCAGAAGACTAAGGGCCAAATGAAATGTATTTAGGCTACAAGTATGATTTCTGTTGTTTATTGGTAATGATGAAATTTATTTGCCAAGAGGGAAAATATATAGATTTAATTCGTAAACATTTTTGCTGCTTCATATTTATTATATACAGAATTAGTATTGAGATTTCCTATTTTTTTAAATGAAATTTCCTCATATTCAAGTAATTTTAAGGGAAACAAACTTACACTGGAACTCTATATTAAATCAGAGTATCTGTACTATAGCTCTACGAGTATCTTTTATTGTACTTTAAGATAAAACCACTGACATGGGATGAAAAATTTAGGAAAAGGAAAGGTTAGGGACAGAAATATTACTAAATGTGCTTTCAGATGGATAATGAGGAAATCTTGACTTTTCATTTAATGTCAGAAATTTTATCATTTCTATAAATAAACCTTGCTGTCAGCATCCCCATCCTGTGTTGCACTCGGTGAGTGTATTTTCTGTTTTCCATACCCAAAATAGGTGCATGTTTCATCCCAAATCAACAGATATGTAGTTTGGAGTCAAAGATTTCAAGTCAACTATCTATCCCAAAAACAAGTACAGACATTAGTAAAGTAGTAAAATTAACAAAATTTAAATTTAGTTTCTTCTTAAATGAGAAGTAATAAAAAGTTATTAATATTAGAAAAATAAGTGTATGTAACAAAAATATAAATATTATATCTTGGGATATCTTTTATAATAAAAATATAAGATATATATGAAGAAAATATAAAACTTTGCTGAGGAATATATAAGAAAATGTGAATATGGAGAGAAAAACTGGGAATGAGAAGATTCGACATGGAAAAATATGAAGACAAAACTAATTTATAAATTAAAAAAAAATTTTATTTTCTTAGAATGGGAAAAAAAATTACTGTAAGATTCTTAGGGTCAGCCAAGAACATTTTAAAAACAAAGAATAACAAAGGGGGACTAGCACTGCGATATATAAGATTCTAAATTATCAGTTATTAAAATAATAACTACTAGCTCTAGGATAGACAAAAAGGCAAAATAATAGGTTAGAAATCCAATAAACAGAATTATATATTAAAACATAAGTGCCATAAGGATAGATTATCAATATAATAGATAAGAATGACAAGCACTTTGAAAAAAATTAAGTTAGATTTTTGCCTATTATCTTACATTAAAATAAATTAGGAGAAAATGACAGTGAAAATTTAAAAACTTATGAATGAAAGGCATTTTGAAGAATGATTCCAAAGTCAGAGAGAGAGAAAAAGTGCCATTTTATTATATAAGTTAAAAAATTTCAGTATTAAAAAGGAAATCTCAAAGAGTAAATGATAAACTAGAAGAATACATTTGCAACATGTATCTTGGAGGAAAGTTAATATCCCTTGATGATCTCACCCAGTTATATGGCTTTAAATAGAATCTAAATGTTAACAACTCTCAAATTTATATTTCAATTTAGACTTCTCCGCTGAACTCCAAATTCTTATATCCAACTGCTTACATTATATCTCCACTTGGATGTATCTTAGGCAAATTTTAATTGCTTCAAATTGAACTCCTCATCTTCTACCACCTCCACCCTATAAAACTGTTCCACCTGAAGTCTTCCCCATCTCTTTCAATATGACTTGATCTTTTCAGTTTCTAAGTTCAAAAACCTTAGAATCATCCATGATCTTTTTTCTTCTCACATTCCAAATCCAATATGTATGGAAATTCTGTTGGCTCTATCTTCAAAATATTTTAGAGTCTGACCACTTCTCACAAACTTCTATTGCTACCAGCCTGGTCTGAGCCACTACCATCTATTACTTGCGTTATTTGCAGTAGTCTCCTGTTTCAACCTTCGCCATATTACAAGCTATTCTCAATGCAAAAGCCAGAGGGATGTTTTTAAAACATGACTGAGATATGTTTCTTCTTTGCTTAGATCATTCCATGATCCCTGTTTTGTTCAGAGTAAAGGCCTAAGTCCTTATAATGACTTACCAAGTTCTAAGTAACCTGCTTTCCTTCTCTTTATCTCTATGATCTCATTACTATCTACTTTCCTTCTCTTTTCCTTTGTTCCAGCAATTATATGTCCTTTTTGTCATTTCTTGAATATGCAAAGCAAACATCAGTATTAATTTTGCACTACTTGTTCTTTCTAAAATGACTCTTCTCCCAGATATCCACAAAGCTAACTCTGTGAATTCCTTCGAATTTTATCAGTGAAGCCTTCCCTGACCATGCTATTTAAAGTAGCAACCTCTCACTAGTCCTGCTCCTGAACAGCCTTTATTTATTTTTCTGTAGCATGTACTACTTTAAAAAATTCTGTTAAATTTACTTATATTTA